>OZ025297.1:299045975-299600975 GCA_964019185.1 Maratus speculifer | reverse complement strand
ATAGAATATTTTTTTCAAGCTTAAAGTATCTAAATGTACATATTTCAGCACAATCTTTTAGAAGCATCTAAATAGGCCATATTTAGACACCTTACAAAAATTTCAAAACGTTTGGACGGTTAGAAATATTTTTTACAAAATAAAATATGCGAAAAATTTAAAAAAAAAATTACTTCAAAGTTTAATAAAATTAGTGCACTTTTATTAAAACAAAATCAATTTTTGACGTGAAAACACGTGAAATCTTGTTATTTTATATTGATTTTTTTTTGTTTACATATTTTTTTCTAAATGTATTTATTTAAAAATATAAAAAATGTTCATTGAAAAAAATTACACCTATATTCTTAAGCATAATATACTTCTATTAACATCTATCTATTATATCTTCTATAAATAAGAAAATACGGGAAAATTTAGAATTTTTATGTTTTCAAAACAATGTATTTTTTCTTTAAACATTTAAAATAGCTTTGAAATTTCAGTAATTAATAAAACTAAAATAATAATAACCTTTAAAAATGAGTGATTCTTTCCAGTTTCTCTAGAAAACTGTTTAAATATAAGCCTATTGAGTTAGAACTGGGGATACCTTAAGCAGCAAATGAAAGGGTATTTCAGAAACGTTTAGTTTTACCCTTTACTGCACTTTGTTTCCGCTTCATAAAGCAGAAACTATAAATTTCGCAATGAAGTAGTCGGAGAACCTGTTACGGGCTCCTTAATTAACGTACAGCTTGTTGAAAATCTTTTGTTCCATACTGAAAGATTTCTTCTTCCAAAAGCACAATTACAAGTAATATCAAAATTTTTCATTGAGAACTTAAAGCAGTATTGAAATCGAGATAATTAACGGAGTTAGAAAACTAGTAATATTTATATAAGTGATGTTAGGATGTGTTAACTCCAATTTTTAAAAATTTCACTATTTTTAAATGCTCTGTGAGATTTTTAGATTTCGAATACAGTTGTGTTTATCGTGCAAAAATAAATCAGTTATCCATTTAAACGAAATATAAAAATACAAAATTACATTAATTTTTATTATGAAGATAGTGTATCTTTTATAAAAATATATTGTGGTACTAAAGAATAAAAAAATTTCACGGATAATTTTTTAAAATAATAAATATATATATGCATTATTCTTCTGGAAAAATAAATAAAGTTATCTCTTCAAAGTATGCTTTATTCTTTTCCTTATTTTAATAAATGTTGGTATCGAAATGTGTTTAATAAAATAACAGAAAAGTATATTGATTAATAAACTTTAAAAATATCGATCAAAAGAATTTGCATCCACTTTGTTAATGCATTAAGTGTTTTAAATAACAATATCTTTCGTAAAAAAAAAAAAAAAAAAAAAAAAAAAAAAACACGTGAAATAACACGTTTAAAAATCTTAATTTTTAAATTCTCAAATCAGTAAATTTTCCTTCTAAACCTTTAAAATCGCTTTCCAGTTTTAATATTTAATTTTTAAAAAAATGAAGAAGAAAAATGAAAAAAAGAAATTGGCGCAATCTCTTGAAAACTGAGTATAATTCCTTCCAGTTTCTCAAGAAAATGTTTGGTGTTAAGCCTGGAGAATTAGAACCTAGGTTACATTAAGGAGCAAACGAAAGCGTACATGGAAACGTTTAGTTTTACCCCTTTCTGCACTTTGTTTCCGCTTCATAAAGCAGAAACTATAAATTTTGCAATGAAGTAATCTAAGAAGATGTTATTGGCTCCTTAATTAACGTACAACTTTCTGAAGATCTTTTGTTTCACACAGCGAGGCTTCTTCTTGGAAAAGCAGGATTGCAATTAATTTAAATTTTTTCTTAGATACATGAAAATTTTGGAACCAAGATAATAAACGGTTCTGAGTTAGAAAACTAATATTATTTACGTGTTATGTAAATGATGTTGCAATTAAATATTATTCCGAATTTTTAAAAATTTCAGTCTCTCTAAAAGCTGTGCATGATTTTTAGATTTCGCTGTGATTACCTTGCACAAATAGTTTAGTTACACATTTAAGTTTTGCTATAGAAATAAATACAAAACTTTTTTTATTTTCTCCCACACCTCAGTTTGTTGTTCTAAAATAAAATTTTGATTTTTATAAAAATAGTCTGTGATTTTATTAGAGTTTTTTAAGATGCGTTTGCAAAAAAAAAAAAAAAAAAAAAAAAAAAATTGTTGTTAGAATTTTTTTACATTTCTTTTCCTTTTTCTGAAATGAATGTTGATACTGCAGAGTGTTTCAAAAATGTTTAAGGAATGAAGATATGTAATCAAAAACATAAAAATGTAAAATGTCCGTTTTAAATAAAAAACAGATGTGCTTTGTAAAAATTTCATGTATTTTAAATAAAAATAACCCAACAGTATGCACATGCTTTAATTTGGTTTGTATGTGACAGTGAAATCTTGACTAATTTTTCTTCCACTTCCTGTTGACATAGAGCTTTGAAATTTGGAATATATGTTTAGATAAGGACAATATAAGAATTAAAAACTGATCTTTTAATTTTTAATTCTTAAGAGACAAAACTTGACATGCTTATAGCATATGTCAAATAAACAAGGATGTGTTTTGGAATTTTTAAAAAATCGACCCCAAAGCACGCCAAATGCAATCCGTTTTCGAAAAAAGAAAGCTAACATCGAAAAAAAAAAAAAAAAAAAAAAACTACATAAATTTAACCGTTACTCAATTGTAGTTTGATTTCCTATGGAGAAACTATTATCATCTTCAACAATGTGTGTTTGTTAAAAAGTACTAAAGTAATGTCAAAACAATAGGCATTTTTGCCGATCCCACCGAAGCTAGCATGGCAAAGTAAATATGGGCTTCTGATTGGTTGAATAATTTAAAGAGCAATCGTTGTTTGTAAATAAGTCTTTCTAAATGTGGATGTACGTATTAGTGGCGTATATAAGTATATCGTGTTAAAATAAGATAATAATAATAATTTTAAATTAATATACAAGAGTTGGTTTGTAAATAAATATTGGGTAATTTTCGCCGTAAAAAGGAAATGTGATTATTGTGAATAAATTATTCCATCATGTTAAAATAATTAAGAAGAAATTTCAATTTTATTTTTATATTTTTTAAAAAGTAATATAGAACTGTTAAGAAACATCATCAACTTCTTTAATTCTAAATTTCAGAAAATCTTTCTTTTCATCTCTTAATAAATATGTAAAACTAGAAGGAAATTAATCAAAAATCCATCTTTTAAAAGGTTTTCAAACAGAAACTGATGATTAAATAAAGGTAAATTCAAAACTGAACCAAAGCAAAATGCTCATTTAATTATTTAACCAATCAGAAGTTTGTATTTTGCTTCCATGTGATCGGCAAAAATGCAAACAATAGTGCCAAATTTTGGCCAAATTGGCGAAATATCATCAAATTTGGAAAATGCATTAAAAAATATGATTTAATGCATTTTAGTGAATTTTGATAAAAACATGTCTAAAAGTTTTTTTTTTTTTTTTTTTTTTTTTTACATTTATATTATTTTAAAATGTAAACTGAAATGAAACATTATTTCCATTCATATAGCTTATTATTATTATTATTATTATTATTATTATTATTATTATTATTATTCTGTGACAAATTAGTTTCTAAATCTTTGCAGATTTTATTTAGAGATGACACGAAAAGATAAAAAGGCTAATCAAATTTAAAATTTCAAAGTTCGTAAATTAGAAAATCTTTTATTATTATCATACGACATCGTTATGAGATAAGAAAAAAAAATCAGTTGCTCGATTTAATGCTTGAAAAACAACAATAACAACAACAAAAAAGCTAATTGACTTTAATCTTTTAAACACTGAAAGATGACTCCTTTGTCACACATTCTTTATTAAAGACACTTCGAAAATTATTTTTCTTAACGCGACAGCGTTAACTGCTGTTACTTTCAGTTATCAACTCTCATAGACAATGTGACAAATTTCAAAGCATTGGACGTCGATATTAATTTATCATATGTGTTTAAAAACCTTCTGTGATCTTTTATTCCGCGTTAGCTTGAGCAAAATTATGTTTGACAGGTCCGCTTTAAAAGTTTACAGTTCTCTTCTTTAAGATGTAAGGACTTTTTTTTCACTTCACTTCGTAAGATCGCAAAAATTGAACACAAATTGACTGTTGTTGACATTGAACATTAGGGTGAATTGCTGTACCTAACTTCTGCCATCTCCCTAATTATCTCCGCTTTAAAACTATTAGTCTCTCTCTAAGATATGCTCCCCGAGATGTCTGTTTTAAGAACCTTTTTGAAGAAGTAAACTCGAAAAGAAAGAAACGCTCGTCTTTAATTTGCATGTTAATGAGGGCAACTTTTGCGAAAGGTTCGTCTTGCAGTAGTTCACACGATTTATAGAGTCTTGGCTTTATAAAGTGGAAGAGGCCGTAGGAATAGAAAGAACGGTTTAAAGTTTCGAAGTCTAAGACCGTTCTACGGTTTGCACACTTTGTAAAGAGGTAATTAACTTTTAATTTTTAGAAAGATTCAAAAGTTGTAGGGGTTTTTATTAAGAAAAGGAGAAAACAACGAGCATAGTATAATACACAACAAATATACAGCTTTTTTTTTTTTTACTCTGTTTCTACTCAATATTTTAAAATCTAATAATTAAATCGACGAAAGAATAACAAAGTTAGAATAATAAAGAAAATAATTGTATTTGTAAAGTAATCGATCGTGATATTAATAACATCTAGTTAATACAATCAATTTCTTTCATTAAACAAACTGCCTAAAAGAAAAGGGTATTCATAATTTCATTGGTTTTTTAAGGTTGATTTCTTTAAAAATTGGTATCTTCTGAACCACTTTATTATACACACATATAGATATATAAATATATATATATAAGTTTTTTTAAGTATACTTGCCATATATAAGATGAAAATAATTCACCTCGATTCTTATTCCTTAAAAATTGATCATATACATGTATTATAAATTACAAAATTACATAAAAATGTAATGTTTATAAAATCTATCAAAATCTTTAGAAAATTAAATTTGAAGACAAAAAAATAAAATTTTTTACGTCGAATATACAAAAAATTCCTTACCCTTTCCGGCACACTGTGCCCGGTTTGGGATACCTAATTTTAATTCCAAACTTGTAAACGGCACCAGTAATATTTTAGTAAAATTTTGCTTTTTGAATAAAAGCTTAAATTAGGGGTTTCAAAATATCCAAAATATTCGTTTGTGAATTCCGGTGTCAGTCGATAATTTCTCACTTTACTGACAGATTTTGCCCGTGCCGGAAAGGGTTAATGTGTAAAATGTGTTCATACTCTAATAAGGTCATGTACAAAATATCATCATTTCAGCATCGATATTCGAAACATCTACTTGACAGTATTTTTTGAAAAATCGTCTGGCTATATTGAAAAAATGAAAAAATTGCTCGATTCCATAGTTTCTGAATAACAATAGTTTCGGAAACGTGCCAATTTCATTTATTTGAAAACAAAAATGAATCAATGAATGCGTCTCCAGAAAGTAAACAGTAACCATAGAACTATCGGGGAAAAAATATATATATACACCAGAATTTTTATTTTAAACTATTTAACTTATTATTTATTGTCTGATGTACAGGGTGGCACATAAATACTGTGAAAAGATGAAAATTTCAATTTAGTTTAATGTTGTTTTCGCGTTTTTAAGCTTTACTATTATCTTATTCATATTCCTTATTCATATTCCTTATACTTTTTTGTTATCTAATTACTATTTCTGCTGATATTAATTCATTGTTTTTCAGAAAAACGTGGTGTGCAAAGGTTAATCCTGCATTTGTCCAACAGCCCTGTCCTCCCCCTCCCCCCGAACAAACTTCGCTGCTTGGGGTATCCTGAAGCCAAAAGCATATACATACAAGCACGAATCCCTGGATTTGCTAAAAAACTCTCTGGAAAAAGCTAGGGCCGAATTTATTCCAGAAATAGTCTGTCGCGGCCATCTTGGAGAATTTGCAGAAGCATCTAGAGCCTTGCATCGTCTCGGGAGGAAGCCATTACGAATGATCTTGACTGTTTCTTGTACAGAATGTTCTATTCTCTCGAATGTTGAATAAAACGGATTTTTTTTTTCTTTCAGTTAAAAGTTATGGCCTTATATTTGCATCACTGCACTGAGAAAGAAACGTCCGGGCATGTAGAATCTAAGTTGTGGCTCAAGAAAAAATAGTTCCATATCATCCTTATAAATTTTAATTCCCTTTATTAAAAATTTCTAGAATCTCCTACTAGAATTCAAGACCTTTTCCTTGTAATCTCGTGGTCAAATTTATTTATTTATTCATTCATTTATTTATTTATTTATTTATTTATTTATTTATTTATTTATTTATTTATTTTTGGAAATAGGTGCGACCACAAAAGGTTAGTTCTAGTAATTATAATTCTAGTTTATGAAATAATTCCAGCAATTAAGCGATAATTTCTTGTTACTGAAACGAACTAATAGAATTTCGTCACCTAGGAAACAAGAGATTATAAATTCTAGATCATTTCGTCTATTCAGCTTAGTTATTTACCCTATTCATATAGTTCAGAAATCTATAATTTAGGGATTCAAAAATTGTTCAACTATTCATTCTAGTTGAAGGCGGTATATATTTTTTTCTCAGTGTGTATTTATGTGCCACCCTGTACATACGTAGTTTATTTTAAAGAAATTACTGGTTTGAATAAATATTTTGAATGTACCTGTCAGATACATTGGAACCGTCTGATAGGCGAAGGGTTAAGAATAGCCCTTTGAGTACAGCACCCTCTGAGTAATCCGTCACTTTTCAGCACGTGTATGAGACTGGATTGTTGTCGTTTCCCATCAAACAACCCGTGACGAAGATGTCACGCGTGTCGGAATCGCTTTACACGAGGAAATTTATACATACACACAAGATTCAAGTCATAACAGATTTTGTTGCATTAAAATCTTAGGCATGCTTAAAGAAAACGGATTCTAATTCTCCAAAATTTTTTTACTTAGATTAGGGTGTCTTGCAATTGTTTTGAAAATCGAAGAAATTTTTTTGACGTATTTACACATTTCAGATACTGGAGATTACGAAAAACATATTTTTAGGGGGGGGGGGGGATTTGCCGTCCGTCTATCTGTGTGTCTTTCTGTCCGTCTGCCTGCGTGTCAACGATGTCTGTGTGTCTGTGTTTAACGGATTTACACGTTTCAGGCACTGGAGATTACGAAAAACATATTTTTAGGGGAAAAAATTGTTGTTCGTCTGTCTGTCTGTAAACATTCTTTCTACAGAACAAATTGAGATAGAGACTTGAAGTTTGGTGTGTACTTATTATGTAAAAATGGAAAGAAACCTATTTAATATCAGTAACCTCAATTACCCAGGACAATTTCTTTTGGACTCTCGAAATATTAGTTCTGATGAAAGGTGTATATAAAAATTTTCGAAATTTTTCATTTTAAGGAGTGGATGTAAAAAACAATAAAATAACACAAATTTTGCATAAAGAATGGAGTTGATCGGATAATTCGTTGCCGAGATATTTGTAATCTTATTTTCCACACTCCTCGATTTTTCATGCTCTGTATTTTCTTCAAATTTGAATTCAAAAATATATTTTAGTTGGGTATGAGACACTTAATCCGACGCAACCAACTGTTATTATTTTCGGAGTTATGAGGATGTTACCTTTACGCAATTCGGTACCACTTGAGTAGTTTGGCGTTTTATATAATTTGTCGAAATTGGTTCATCAACAATTCATTAATAAAGTATTACTATGTATTAAGAATATTTAAATGTACGTTTAAATTTTATTTTGGAATTGCGATGCATTTTTAAAATAGTTTACATATGTTTTATTTCCATATTTTATATTATGCATACCCATCATGGGTAAGGATTACGGTGGTCCCCAACGACTAGTTTCATTGAGTTTTTAAAAAGTGATAGTAATAGGAAAATTATTGTTAGTAGTAAAAACCATTTTAGTACCTTTCCTTTTTTAGGCATTCCACAAAGTTTAAAAGTGTTTATGTATTCTGTTTTTTTCTCTCTCTGGCCATCTGTCCACGCTCTAACTCCCTTAAATATACTCAGATTTTCATGCAATTGATAAACTTTATTTAGGGTCGACCAGGCATGTACTGTATTGCATATTAAATATGTTGGATAAATAGTTCATTTACAGGGGCACTCAAAATAATTCCATTACATTAGGATATATTAGGAAATATCGTTTGCAATGTATTTTATTGAGATTATGCTGTTTTAAGTGTATTGAAAATGATATAAACGACCGTATTATTCAACTAGATGATTACGATAGAATAAGGCATTAATAGCATTCATTGTTTGTTTACAGGGACACATAAAAGATATCGAAAAAGAAGACTGTGTTAAAATAAAAATTGCTCGGTTACATTTTAAAATTTGGTTTACGCTTTTAAATTTAATTAGATTTTTACTTGTTATTCGTTGTGTATAAATTCTATACCTTATACAGAGTCGCATAAAATAATTGTCATACTATTATTCTTATTAGCGGAAATTCCTAGAGGGTAGTTTTCAACTGAGATATATGTATTCTTTAACTGAACTAAATTTTGGCATATATGTAGTTAATAGATACAGATCTATATATCATATACAGGATTTCTCAAAGTACAACTTAATAAATGGAACAGTTTTTTTTTTTTTTTTTTTTTTTTTTTTTTTTTTTACATTGTCTTGAATATGCTGAAAAGTGTTTCAGCATCTGTACTTGACAAATGATTTTTCTCTTTCTTGTTTATCACTATGAGTATATCTCTCCTACAGCTCAGTATGCTTTAAATTCCTTTAACAACATAGTTAAAACAGCAAAAAGTTTTATATAAATTTAGCTCTCCTTTTTTTAAAAAATAAATTGTACTAATTTTACACTTTAATTTAATTTGGTTCTTATGTGTCGCAGACAATAGAATGAAAATCTAGATATTGGTGAAAGTCTGATAAAATTTGGCAACCAACTATTTTGAATATTAAAATTATGACTTCTAAAAGGAATTTAATTAATTTCTTGGAAGCGAGTGGCCGGTATACATGCCATTTAAGCTATTCAGAATTTTTAATTATTCTCGCCAGTTATTTTTAATTATTAAGTTTATTTTATCAGAACATTTTAGCGTTTACAGAAAATTTTCTGTTTTGAAAAACCGGTGATAAAATATTAAAATTTCAGTAAAGGGCTGCTCCCATCACGAAGGGGTTAATTGTTCTCAAGGTTTGAATCAAATGATAAAAAGAATACAGCTCCCAACTCAGGACCATAACTATGTGGGGCAGGATTAACCAGGGATTGTATGCTTTAATGACTTTCAAATACCTTTTAGCAGAATTTGTGTAGTTTAATATTTAACTTTATTTAATGAAAAAATTTCTATTTTCAGTTATAGCAACCAAAACTTCACGGTACTAAATCACCTAAACTACTCTGAATATTTTGATCGGACGTGCCCTGTCAACTATATCCAAAATATTTTATATTAAGAGGATCCGGGACACAAAAATCTTCAAATTTTCTAAAAAAAAATTATTGCATTAAAAATTTCTCTCTCTTTTTTTATATTTGAAATGATATTTAAATTGTGTTTCTTTTTTAATTAGAAGGTTAAATAATTTTGTTCTTGTTATTTTGGTTTGTTTTTAGAATCCAGCTTTTAACACGTTCGCTGCCACTCACGCACAAGTGCGTGATGTGGCGCCTGCGTTAAAGGGGCCACTCACGCGTTAGCGCGTGATGTAGGGGGATGTCCAATAGCCAGCCACGCGCTGGCGCGGGAAAATCTTTCACTGATTCTTTGTTATAAAAAGTATACAGGCTTCTGGGAAAACCCCACTTCTACAGTGCGGCATTAACTATCATCAGATCTTCGCGGAAGTGGCAGCGAACGTGTTAAGTAATGGTTGTCATGAAATGACTTCTTATGCTAATGCATTTTTCATAATTTTTTTTTCCATCGGATTTAAATTGCTATAACTCAAAAATTATTAAAAATAAATGTTTCAAACTTGGAACATTTATTTTATGATTATTTCACTTTAATTTTGATTCATCAAATTTGAAAAAAAATATATTTACTTTAGAAAATATGAGTTTTTAAATAAAAGTTACATCAAGTCATTTTAATAAAAATGTCTACTTTAAATACATTTGATTTTTTTTTTAATTTAATATTTTAAAAAATGCCAAATTAAAATTAAAATTTAGATGTTTCAGTTTACTTAAATGTAAAAAAATTGAAATTCTATAAATAATATTTTGAGTTTTAACGATTTTAAATCACCCCACTTTTTAATAAATTTTGAATTTTAACCTTTTTTTTAAAAAAATTGTTTAAAGTTTTATCATGTAATTTTCTTTACAAATTGTATGGTTTACCATCACAAAAAAAAAAAAAAAAAAAAATCAACATTTTACTTCAATAAATAAAAATTACTTTAAAATGTGTCCCGGATCCCCTTAACTACATCTAAAATATCAATATGTGATACTTTTTTCATGAAATACAATTCTTGTGTATACCAGAACACGTTAAACAGATTTTCAGAGTACTTCATGGTAGTCTTATTATTTTCAGCGAATGGCTTTTCGGACTTCAGGGCTTTAATCCGGTTTTATATTTCGGACATCCTGTATATTATTACAGTACAAGACTGTTTTGATGCCTTTCGCAAAAACATTTCTTTTTTCATTCGTAGAAACAATTTGTACTGGATTTGTGACTCATTTTGCATTCCCTTAACAGTTCTTCGAATAGTGCCATCTGGTATTCCCCTTTTTGGATATCAGATTGAACATTTGAATATCAAATGTTGAATACTACCTTGTTCATGCTAATCCATATCAACAATGAATTGCGTACTTTTTTTCGCGTATCGCGTGATAATTTTATTCAAAATTCACAACATCATGAAAGAGTGTTTAAGTTCAAACTAAAGTAAGTAAAAAAGTAATCTTATTTTCTTTTTAAATTATCCGTTATTATTAAAATTCATAATTTAAATAAAAATTTTTAATACTAAATTTGAGATTCTTTATTGCAAATTACCAAATAACATCAAAATCACTCGAAATTGTTTATTTTAACTGTATTTTTATGATCAAAACATGGCTTAGGTAATAACACAGTCATATATTACATACGCTATGGATTAAACATTAATATTCCTGGACAATCATAAGCAAATTTTAAAATGAAATTTCAGTTTTACAATTTTCGGTACTGCAAATTTTTAAACTTCGAAACATCACACATTTATAAATTTTACACCGTCCTATAGGGAAAAAGTGTACTTTTAGATGCAATATGTTTGAAAACTGTATTTCAATTTGTTTTTGAGCTTTTATTATTATTATTATTTTATTTTATTTTATTTTATTTTATTCATTAATTTATTCATTTTTTTTTAATTTTTAGTACTTTTTTTTATTGTGGTAAAAGAAGTATTCCATTTCTGGAAATTAAACATGGACCAATCAAAAAACGAATAAAATCCAGTCATCACAAGGTTCTAAATAACGAAAGAAACATTCATTTTCCAAATGGTTTTAAAAAAAGGAAAAAAAACAGCATATTATTACTTAAAAACTTAAGCAGTTAACTATTATAAACTTTTTATGATTTTTTTCAGCACTTACAGGATTTATAGATCAAACGCTTTGAGAAAAAATAGCAGTTTTCAGAACTTTCAATTTTGGCTTTTGAGATTATTTGAGACTTATGGTAACATATATCGTTGATATAAAACATACAGGAAAATGATATTGTATACCTTGAGGTACTAAAATAAAACATGTATGCGTATGTCTGTCTATTTGTGCTATGCTTGATTGCGAGTTAGCGGAAGTACAAAAAATTATAAAATTTGACAGGAAGAAAAACAAAGCCAAAAATTAAGCTTCTCGAAGATTTTTCTTTCTTTCTTTCTTTCTTTCTTTTCTTTTTTTTTCTTTTTTTTTTTTTTTTTTTTTTTGATCTGGCAGTCATATTTTTATTTAACTTTTTAAGCGATTTTTTTTTCCTTTTTCTGTTTTATCTTCTAATTTTTAAAAAACAAAAATTATGCTTGTGTTACACTGCTAGAATGAATGAAAAGGTATCATTCTGAAAAAAATTAATTTTATTAATAATAATATAGGAGAATTCACTGATAAAAAGCATGCTTGCAATAAAGCTTTAGCGGTTAACATCTCCCGTTTTTTCAGAATGATTTTTAATGCCTTTATCTTATTTTATCAACGAATTTCTGACAATAAATACAACGAACATTTATATTGGGAAATAGTGGTATTAAATAAACGGTAGGATTAGCATTTGTTATAAAAGAAAAGCAGAGAAAATGTATGTTTTATCAAAACATTACAGATAATAATAAGTATCCTTAAAAAATCTTTAAAAAATTCCTCAATTTCAACATTATTGTTCCTGTAATACTTTTTCTATTTCGTATATTAATTTGAATGCATTTATGCTTTTAATTCCCTTACTTGAAAGAAATATCCTTGTTTCTTCTAAACCCATTTTCTTGTAAAGAGACTACCACCAAAAGAAAAAAAAGTCACTAAAAAAGTAGGGAAAAACTTGATAAAAGAAAATCTAATGTTATTTTTCAATTTTGCGCTAGACAAAATATTTTTGCTAGCTCATTCGTTTTACCTCGTGCCATTTTAAATTAAGTAAGTCAGGAAAAAAAAAATATGTATCTTTTCTATTATTCTTGTGTTTTAGTGCCTGGCGGTGTAAAAACAAAGCGTTTTTTGCCCACCATGATGCGCTGAAGTATTTATATAATTAGATAAGCGTAAAAACAGAGAGTGTTTTTACTATTTATTAAGAACACAATTATCGAAAAACAAGTTTTATCCAAGATAATAAATGTTAAGTATGACGAAACGTGTAAATTAAAACGGTTGAAGTTATTAAATTTGCATATTTGAAAATGTCAAGTACTTAAAAAAAAATAATTGTTTGTAAGAACTGTAATTTTTTAAATAATTTATGTGTTGTGTTTAAAAATATGTAAAAAAATAAATTAAACTGAAATTTTCATTATGTATGCATTATTAATGTTTATTTTTTAAATAAAAGTGTGAGATGTTTAATTGAACAATTATGCTCTTTTATAAAACACAATACAATGTGTTTGGGAAATTAATTTTTTTTTTTTTTTTTTTTTTTTTATTAAATGTAAAAAAAAACATCATACTTAAAAGTAATTTAGTAAGTCATATGCTATTTTATCCTTTGAGATTAGAAATAACGGAAGATTCTGAAATTTTACTTATTATGAAACATGAAAGTGCCTGCAACTCAAAAGGAACATGTAATTTGAGGCCGAAATCTACCAATGCAAGTAGCAAGAACCTTGTCAAATAACAGTTGCGTATATAAAAATATCATATTCAGTGAGTGTGATATCCATATCAGAAAGTGTCATGTCATTACTTTTCTGTTATTAAACTTGTCATACAAATAAACAAAAATTTTGAAAAACATTTTTTTCTGGTTAAATAAGTTTATGCTATAAGAACAACGATAATTGTTATAAAATTGTACAATATAATAAAAAAAAAAGACTTTAAAATTCTACATTAACTTCTTTTTTTTTTTTTTTTTTTTTTTTTTGCTAATTATAAAATTATTCCACGAAAACAGTGACACCCAAAAAAGGTTTCTTCTTCAAATCTTCAGGGAAAAAATAAAATAAAATAAAATAAAAACTTAATTCTTTCTCACAGTTTTCGCAAACGTTTTCGAGTAGTTTTTACAGTGTATTAATCAACTTGATCAACCCGGATTATCTATATTTTTTCCATATGCTATCACTTCTCAAGTACGCAAATTTTTCACGTTCAACAGATAAAGATCTCAATTACCAGTGCGAAATGAACAATATTTTGTTATAATCTTGTACGTATAGATTCAAATACATAGCTGAAAATATTTACTTGAGAATTAATAGCATACAGAAAACCGATATTTGGTGTGGATAGGAGATAGAGAAAACAACTTGTAAGCTGTAAAAATACTCTGAAACAATTTTGAAAATTAAAAGCCGAAAAAAAAAGTTTGTTTCTGAAATTTTTCAGTAAATCTCGGAAATCTATTGGTTTCTGGGTCTTCTGAATATAAAGGAACACTTTTCAGAATAGTCGGTAACTAGAATTTTAACACGAAATATATTAAACTAAATACAGATTTAAAAAATATTTTGCAACTAAAAATAAAAAAGATGTACTTTATAAAGAGCACACACACACACACACACACACACACACACACACACAAAAAAAAAAAAAAAAAAAAAAAAAAAAAAAAAAAAAATAATTTCCAGAGAATTTATTATGCATTTCACGCCCATTGGTTTAGCATTAACGAAGAAAGTTAAAGGTTCCGCGAAAAAAATATCCCCCCCCCCATCCCCACCCCTGCAAGAACATGGAGTTTTCTGACATCTAAGCAGACTAATTTTTGAACGTAAAAACACATTTACAGGATTACAGCTGAAATAATTTACAATCAAATAGTTTTTTTTTTTTTTTTTTTTTTTTTTTTTTTCTAAATCTATTTAAACGAATAACAACTTAAGTTATAAGCGGCTGTTAATAATAATGATTGTCATTTGAGTGCCGTATCTAAAAATTCCATTAAAAACGCCAACTTTGACAGTGAACGACTTTCAGTGCCACATTAGGAAATTCGGTTGAAAACGTCAACTTTGACAGTGTTTTATCAGAGCTCCTCTGCTTGGCTTTGCCGAAAGACGGAAAAACTGTTCAATTACATAATTTCCGAATAAGAACATTTTCAAACTTAATGCATTTGCAAATAAATATAAACAGAAATGAACCAGAAAAAAAAAAACTATTCCGATTTGTTAACAGATTTAAGCGGCCTTAGAAAGCAAATATAACCGTGTTTATACAGATTTTCTTAAAGGCTTATTTAGTTTAATAATTTAGCAAAAGAAAAAAAATAAAAGGTCGGCGACGTGATAAGATTGTACATGAAAACGAAGGAAAAGGGAATAGTAGAGATAGATTCAATACCCAGCTCTTCCGCAGCTTACAATTAATTGCAACCATAACAAACAAGAATAATAGCCTGAGCAAGTCTGAAACACCAATAAAATAGGCATTAATGCGACAGCTTCAGTAAAGAATACCATTAATCTCGTGACTAGCGATTTAATCCTTTTTTTCTTCTGCTCCTCCAAGTAAACACAGACCAATTACTGGTGTTATGGAAATGACTTTTAATGTGATCAAACAAGAGAAAAACGTTTTGCTTCGCTAATCCAAGAAATCTCGTTCATCTTTTCGTAATGTTTGTTGCAGATACTATTTTGATTTATTCAGTTGTTTTTTTCTTTTTCTTTTTTTTTTTTTTTTAGTTAATATTCTTTTATTTTCTATTGTACTGAAAATAAGGAATTTCTGTTTGCAAAGTATAAACATTCATTTTAAATAGAAAGTTTTATCATGATGCAAAATATTTCGCTAAAATAGAAAAATACAATATGATAAATACAACTTTCATCGATTGGTACGATCAATTAATCTTCTGATATTAAGAATGTGCACTGTTAAAATCTTGTTCTAGTTTGAACCAAAAAAGTTTGGTTTTTGGTGCTCAATAGCTGCGACCATAAGATGGTGAAATCTCGTACCAACATTTGGAGCTTCCTACTTCAACCTCGTTCCAAGTATTGGAACTATGCTTCAATGGGAGCTCCAAATTTTGGTTCAAGATTTCACCATCTTACGGTGGCAGATATTGAGCACCAAAAAAACAAACTTTTTTGGTTCAAACTAGAACAAGATTTTTAACAGTGTAATTGAAATATGCAGGATTTTCTTAGTTAAAAGATCCTAATTTAAAGCTGGTTACAGACGGAACTATATTGTTCAGAATGTTGTGAAATTTTGTGGAGGATATGATGAAGGTATATAAGTTTGTTTAAGCAAAAATTTCGCCGCCAGAGGGCGTTTTTAATAAATTACGCATTTAATATACACTTACAATAATTTTCAAATTTTATTACAATGAAATATGTTCCACATGAACGTCATCATTTTCAGATAGCATCTGGAATCGTAAGGTTGTATGTTTCATAGTTGACCGCAGTGTATCTAGAGAAATGCTAGCAACATGTCTGAAATATTGTTTTTAAAATTATATAAACTTAATAAATAAAATTTTTAATCAATGGTAAATGATGCTAATTGCTTAATTCATTAAAAACTTTAATGTGTTCGTAAGATGTTGTGTGTGTTCTTAATATATTGCAAAAGTGTTGTTATCTAGAAAAGTGTTCTAAAAATAGCGTTGTTAATTCTGTTGTAAATAGTGTTGATGAAAATAGTTTCTTAAAACAGCGTTATGCTTCTTATCACTATGTTCTCAAATTAACAACACATTGTAAACACTACACAATTTAGAACGCTCTTATACAATGCATGCAAAACACTTTAAAAATATTTTCTACACGGTGCCTTTAAAATTTTAAAAATGAATGTTTTGAAAATTTAATTTTCTCCTCTTGTAATTTTTAACAACATTTTTTGCATGCACTATCATTTTATTTCGCACAACACATTCGCAACACATTCACGACACAATCAAAAACGATTTTAGTTAGAAGTGTTAATTATTATGTTCATTTAATGTTGCAAAAGTATTTCACGCACTTGCAGTGAATTTGTTTTGAACTGGTATAAAAACAAAAAGTTATAATAATGTTAAATTGTTGTAATGAAATTAATTAGAATATAAAGACATAGCGTGAAAATACAACTATACAAGTTTTATTTGGACGTAACGGAAAGTCAGCTATTATTGTCACTAGAGGCGCTGTTATACAAAATGGCGTTTGTGCATTTGTACGAATTAGTGTTTGTACGAAATAGCGTTTGCAGGAAGTCCAACAAAATCAAACGTCATGCCAATTCAGAACTGAATGCGTCTCAATCGACAGTGTATGGTGCGCGTTATGTAAACATCTGAAATTAAAGGCGTTCACATTTAAGACGTTATAAGTTTTCAAAAGTACCAACAAACCATTGCGAAAAGCACTTTACGTGGATTTTCAAGCAATGACTGGAGTTGATGGTTTCGCGAACATTTTCCCCCATAAAACGTTTCACTCTATAAAGTTATACAGTTATACTCTCAAGTTAAGAAGCATTTCAGTTAGACGAACAGACCTGTTCGCTAATACTAATCCTATGGAAGAAATTGATTCAGATATTGCGATTGCATTTGACTATTTTTAAATGCAATAATAATTAATATTTTATTATTATTATTATTATTATTTGCATTAGATAAATGAGATCTATCCATACAAGGCAGTTTTTCACTTTTCAGATTTGGTTTACAGGTGTTTTTATTATTATTATTATAATGACAGTTTTATTTCCGGAACCGGTTTTAAAAGTTAAAGCATCCTCATAAAAAAAAAAAAAAAAAAAAAAAAAAAAAAATTAAAAACAATATTAAAAAAGTAAAAGGCGGTCTTTGTACAGATTAATCTAACCTATCCAAAAAATAAATAAATAAATAAATAAATAAATAAAATCATTCAAAATTAATGAAATGCAAACGAGATATGTTTATAAATTTCTTCAATAAGAATAGCATTAGCAAGAGGAGCTTTCGCGTGACTGAAGCAGCCCCTTAAATTTATATTTCAAAAATAAAGTCATTAAAGCAGTCACAGATACATTTTCTTTTTTTGTCCCAATGAAAATATTAGAAAATTTGCTTTACATTTCCATGCATTCATCCTGATCGTGAAATGCTCCTTTTTTCGCGAAAATAATACAATTGTGCGGCAGCTGACGGTATAAGAAAATAGAAAAGCATTTTAAATATTATTATATTAAATGTTTATTGTAAAATTTATTATATTAATTCATAACCATCATTGAAAATCACGCGAATCATTATTTTTACCGAAATTTTTTTTTTCTCAGAAGTAAGGGATGCGAGAAATTCACGATGCTTAAATTACTTGATTAAATTCGGGAGCTTGAATCTTTAAAACCATCAGTTTTATTGCCTCAATATAGAAGATACCGAAGTGTCCAACATTAACATTTCAATAACGACCAATTATTCACGGATTCTTATGTTCAAGCGTACGTTTCAGCAATCTCATTTTTATTGCTAAATTCCTATGAAGTTTTGTTTTTCGGAAGCTAAATCTCTTTCGTTCACCTCATCTGCTCAATAGATAGTATTTTTTAGTGATCTATAAAAATGGGTAGATTATCTACTCATATTTATAATTCAAAATTTTTAAAAATCGATTTGTTTCAGTAGATATCGAAAATGGATTAAAAAACAATTTTAACAAAAATAACCAGTAAATAGTGACAGTTATTACAGTTATGATATTAAAGTGTGAATTCCAGATTTTTTTTTTTCTATGTTTCACGTTTATTATTATTATTATTATTATTTCTCTTTTATTTCCCGAACCAATTCCAAAAGTTAAAGCATCCCCATAAAAAACTTGTAAACAAAATCGAAAAAATAAAAACGGTCTTTGTACACATTAATCTGAGATATCCAATGGAAAAAAAGAAAAAAAAAAAAAGTCATTTAAAAATATTGAAATGCAAAGGAGATATGCGTATAAATTTCTTCTATAGGAATAGCATTAGTGAGCGGATCTTTTCGCGTGACTGAAATAGCCCCTTAAATTTATATTTAAAAAATAAATTCATAAAAGCAGTCACATATACGTTTTTTTTTTTTTTTTTTTTTTTGTCTTAATGAAAATTTTAGAAAATTTGCATTACATTTCCATGCATTCATCCTAATCGTAAAAGGCTCCTTTTTTGCAAAAATAATCCAACTGTGCGGAAGCTGACAATATAAGATTTAAAAAAAAAAGTTATTTTAAATATTATATTATTAAAATTTATTGTAAAATTTATTATATTAACTCATAATCATCATGTGAAAACCATGCAAATCATTATTTTCATCTCAATTTTTATATATATATATATATATATATATATATATACTTTTATAAATATAACTAAAGTAATTCAGATATTACCATTCAATAAACCAATGAAACCAGTATTTTTTACAATCATCTTATAGAAAACAGTTGAAGTTTGAAGTGTAATAGAATCAGATTACCAAAATAATAAAAGATACATGGATAAATGGACATTAGAAGGCTTTTTCATTAAACCACTCGTCAGGGGTGCATAATTTAATGAAAAAGCAAAAGCATCCAACCAGTTTCTGTTATGGGACGTGCTAAAAGCTAAGAAATTCGTCCCACAATGCACCCTGCTGGTCGGATTTTATTTACTGTTACAAATTAGGAAAAAGATATTCGTGAAGAAAATAAAAACAATATGACATAATAACAATAACAATAATATAATATTTCTTAAAAAAGTATATATATACTAAAATATTTACCATACTTATATCTAGCTTGATGTGTAGATCAACTGAAATTCAGTTAAGAGTTAAATTAGATATAAATTACATGTGACTCTGTAACAGGTAAAGTTATAGTCACAGTTATAAGTTATATAGATAATAAAATTAAAATTGTAAAAAAATTTAGCAGATCATATATTATACCATAAATATTCATTTTACATTTAGAAAAAATAATAATTGCTACTGTTAGAAGTATTTATATATATATAGCAGTAAAGGATGCGGAAAATTCACGATGCTTAGATTACTTTAATAAATTCGGGAGCTTGAATCTTTAAAACCATCAGTTTTATTGCCTCAATATAGAAGATACCGAAGTGTCCAACATTAACATTTCAATTGCGATCAATTATTCACGGATGCTTATGTTCAAGCATATGTTTCAGCAATCTCATTCTTATTTCTAAATTCTTGTGAAGTTTTGTTTTTCGGAAGCTAAATCTCTTTCGTTCACCTCATCTTCTCAATAAATAGTATTTTCTAGCGATCTATAAAAAGAATATACATCTACCTATATTTATAATTCAAAATTCGAGCCAAGCAAATAGTGATAATTATTGAAGTTATAACATTAAAATGTCAATTCCGTTTTTTTTTTTTTTTTTTTTTTTTTTTTTTTTTTTTTTTTTTTTTAGTTGTAAATATTGTCGATAGACCGCGTTGTAGTGTCTCAAACTAGATTACTTCTCAAAAAAAAAAAAAAAAAAAAAAAAAAAACCTTCCAATTTTAAAAAGCATATTTTATTATTATTAGTATTATTAAACAGCTACAGAAAATGAAGATGAAAAGCTGAGTAAACTTTGATCCATTTTCATACAT
The DNA here is from genome assembly GCA_964019185.1 of Maratus speculifer. Taxonomy (NCBI): domain Eukaryota; kingdom Metazoa; phylum Arthropoda; class Arachnida; order Araneae; family Salticidae; genus Maratus; species Maratus speculifer. Next base: position 299,580,611 of record OZ025297.1, on the reverse strand, counting down.
TAATTTGAAAGTTTTAAAATTTGATTCAAAGCAGCACCATCTATCGATAATATTTGAAACTGGGAAAAAAATCCCGACTTTATATATTAATTTATTGCAAGAAAAAATTCAATAGCTCTTTTTTAGCTATCTATTTGTTACTAAATTTTAAACACGCTTACCATATTTGAATTTCTGAAATTAAGCAATATTTAAGAACAGATACACATAAACCTTTCATCTCTACAATTTTAAGTGATGATTAAAATAAACAATATCGAGAAAAGTCAGTTTTCAAGGCGATTAGTTGTCTATCGTCCCTTGGACGTTGATCAAAAATTCACTGTTATCAAATGTTATAAAAATGAATTCTCTGTCATTCGTCAAATAAATGGGAAGACTTATTTTATAACAACGACATTTAACAAATGTATAAATATTAAATCATAGTTTAAAATACTCTATGTCAATAAATAACAACTATAGCCAAAACATAAACAAAAAGAATAAATTGAAAATAAATTTAATGGCAATTATATTTTATTTTTTTGTTATTTTTATTTGTTCGTCACTAAGCTAGTAAATAAGATTTTTCTGAGAAAAAATGGGCAGTCTTGCAAAAGGGTAAAATTGTAATGTTGTTTTTTCTGTATTTTGTTTTAAATGCTAAGAAAATATAATTATTTCAATATCATAAAAAAATAATAAATAAATTAAAAAAATAATAATTACAAATATGAATGTAATCCCTGAGTATTAATCCTCCTTCAATGCACTGAAAATTCATTAAATCTATAGAATTATATTATCTTAAATATTGCTTATATTGCAGTGAAACCTGGAGCTTAGTGATCGGAATATTATGTACCAAATACTTAGAGGGTTAAGTAGTCGGTTAATATAATGCGTAATAGATGGATGCAATGACAGATTTTTCGAGTTCGGTGTCCGGCCCGACTGATTTTTTACAATTTATGAAGAAACAGTATCCTACAATTAATTTTTTTCAAAAAGCGCACTTAAATATGCATAGAATTTATAATCAGATTACATTCAAAATCTATGAATACACAATGACAACTAACAAGGAAGGTCTCCATACGGGCATACTCAGAAAAATCTGAAAAAATTATAGAATGTTCTTCTCATATAGTTATATATGTTTATAAAAAAATTTCGGCGGAACCTCCTTATAACGTCCGTAAAAAAATAACAAAAATTTCGTTTATTTGGCGATTTATCTCCGGTTGGCGAAAAAACGAAATTTTGAAAAATACGCTTTTACACTTCGAATGCTTTTTAAAGAAAAAACTTTCCGTGTTCAATTTATTTAAATAAGTTTGAGTAATTTTAGTTTTGCATTTTTACTTTACTTTAAGTGTAATTTTGTGATATACGTTTATATGTACTTATAACAAAATGAAATTAATATATTTTATCATTTAAAACACAATTTAAATTGATTAAAATTGTTCCACATTGAAAAATACACTGTTAAAAATTTGCTGCATTTTGTTGCAACGCTATTCCTTGCTTGTATAGAAAACGGTTACTTGGCCGTGAAATGGAGCTTTCTCATTGGTTGGATTAGAGATATTATATACAAGCGGTGGAGTGTGTTGCAACAAAATGCAGCAGATTTTTAACAGTGTATGACGCGGGCAATTCACCGTGCTATGGAGCATTCTTATTGGTCAGAAGAGAGATATTCTATAAAAGTAGTGGAGTGACGTTGCAGTAAATGCTGCAGATTTTTAACAGTGAAGTCAATTAAAATCAATTTTCAGATTCGTTAAAATCGTCTGCTTTTGGCGAGGAAATGCATTGCTCGCCAAATCCCGCGTCGCTTTCAGCTTTTCACGCCAATTATTCCAAACTATTTTATTTTTTTTTACATATCTAATAATGTAATTCCGCCGCTAATTTTCACTGATCCTTTATTACCTACATGAGTAGTGCAATTCGTATTTTTTTCAAAAAATTCTGAGTATGCCCCCAATGGAGACCTTCCTTGTAAGTCAATTACACTCAAATGAAGAATCAGTAATAAAACCAACGCAGAAAATAATAATATAGAATGAAAGAAAACGACGTTAAAAAAATTGTAATTTTTAAAATCTACATGAAAAAAAGTAGAAATTTAAAAACATACGTCTAATTTATCAAAACAAATTATTAAATTTCTAAAGATTTAACCTTCTGTTCAATTCGCTAAGTAGTGTTTTTCTAAACAACTGTATAACATCACTGTATTTTTTATATAAATAAATAAAATACGAACCTAACGTGGGATTGAGAGGAAGAACATAAAGGTTTGCACCGGTCCCGACCAGCTCGGTCTGAAAAAAAAAAATAGAGTCTGACCTAATCCAAATCAGAAAAAAAAAACCCATAAGGCTCGGGATAATTTTGTATACTATAAATGAGGCCGACTGCGTGAAATGAAGCCAAACTCGGGTTTCGGCGCAGACACGGACCCGGACACACCTCTAGTGTGCGGATAATCGCGAATTTATTTACTATATGTGTCTGACGTAAGAGAATATTCCACATTATTAGCATAATTAAAACTTTAGATTACTATTATATTAATATTTAAATAGGTATGCTTAAGTATTCTCGAAAAATAACGGATTTAATCGAAGTATTTAGATAACTTACATTGACATACTGGTGTAGATCAACAAACGATAATTCTAAAGTTCGGAGTAACTATAATCAAGGAGAATAAATATTTTTACTCCCAAAACTTGACATCTCCAATCTCAGCTCACTGATAAATTACCATTATCTCCCTTTTCTCTTTCAAAAATGATGTGTTATATAATTATTTTATTTGTTCGTTTTAAGAAAACTTTTGTTCATTAAAGAACAATTAAGGACAGCATAAGTAATCACTTTTTTAAAGATTATTTTTTAAAGATATTTAAGTTTCGACAAAGAAAGGAAGTTAACAGTTATATTTAAATATAAAAAACAGATAATTTATAAAAGATATGTTCCAACTGAATTTGTAGACATTTAAAGGAAATAAAGGTGATATTTTGTAATAACGAACAACTATTTTTTATCGTTATTTTTTTGTATTTCATTAAATGCTTTAAAAGCTTAGACTTAAATTTTGTTCTCTAATTCAGAATCGTTGGAAGTGGTTAAGTAACACAAACTGAATTGTATTCAGGAGTTGAAATTTCAAACACCTCCGCCCTCCGGAAAACAGTTAAGTTTGTGGTACTTAACCACTCCCAATGATTCTGATTTTGAGCTCAATTTTTAAGTCTAAGTTTTTAAAGGCATTTAGTGAAATACAAAAAATAACGATAAAAAATAGTTGTTCGTTGCTCCAAAGTCTGAAGTGCCTTCCAACAGGATTTTTTAAATTTATTTTGGAAAAAATACTGACATAAGGAATAGTTTTAGAGAAAACCGCAAACGAATAGACCAATTTTCCCGCTTTTTATAATCATTTGAAATTTAGGTGACTAAACTTTAATGGCACCTATCTGCTTTGGAAAACAGGCTCTTAGTTTTCTATTTAATACTGTTTGTCTTGATGTGTACTGCCACCCCTTAAAGTTTTGCCCAAAAATTTAGATTCACCCTGTATAATGCAGTGAGCTCAGACAAATATAAATTATTATTTCTGTATGATGATAATCATCTGCAGGTGTTTCAAAATTGATAGTTCTGTTTTCCTTTGCAACTGACTAAGACAACAAAAGAAACCACATATAGCCATAATAGTAACAGGAACAGCTAAAGCAGGAAACTCTTTCGAAATAATCAAACCCACAAGCAATATTTCGACTGAAAAATGATGAATGACCTTAAAAAATTAGTAATTTCTACGAAGTGATGAATCTTTACAAAAATGTAACGGAATGGTTCGCAATTTTTTTCCACCTTGGAATTATAACTAAATAGATTACTTCTCAGAACGCTACTTTACCACAATTACATATTGCACCCTTGCTACAAAAATGTCACTATTCGAAAATTCTGTCCTTCCATGTGATTTTCATTCATTTACCAATCACCTAAACTAGAAAATCATGCTCTTAAAATCCAGAAACTAGGTGGCAGTTGTGTTTGAAACATGCCCATTGAGCCCAGAACAGACTGAAATAGTTTCTCACCTTTCCTGAAAACGAAGTTTTTTGAGTTTTGACACTCTTGTAGCAAGAGTGTAATATGACAGTTGAATATAAAATCACGTCTCTAGCTACTTCACAGGACCCCTTACATAACCTGAGAAGCAATTTAAGAATCGACGATCCAGGTCATAATTTGTGCAGAATTTTTTGAGAAAATGAAGCTGTTATCAGTAATCCTTGTAATATAAAGTTTTTGTAATTAAACTGGAAGGACTCAAGTTTCTGGAAGAGATTGTCATTAACTTTAGTATATGAGTTTTCCATAAATGATTCAAAAATCGTTTTTGAAAGAAAAGAAAATAGTTCAAATTTTTACCAGCAAGTATAAATATGGCTTTAGTAATGATTACAATGAATTAAATGAGAATGGTCAAAAATTTATTCAAGAGATAAAATCAAAGTTTTATGCCTAAAACATCTCTGATAATTTTATGTTGAAGCAACAATCCCAAATAATGAAAATGACACCTGATTTTAAAATATTTTAATCGCTTTTTCCTTTCCTAGAAACTTTCTGAAAAAAATGTGTAGAAATTTTCATAAGCATCGACCGATTGTAACCGTATCCAGAAAACTCTGGCCACCTCCAGCTTAAATACGACTATCCCTTTTGACAAAAGGTTAATAAAGCTTCTAAAATATTATCTACATAATGAAATGAAAAAAATCGCCCATCTGCAGATTTGCCGATATTTTTCCCACTGTTATAAATTTTGTCCTAGTCTGAACCAAATTTTGGTGTTCAATAACTGCCAGTGTAAGAAGGTGAAATCTTGAACCAATATTTAAAGCTCCTGTTGAAGCACAGTTCCAATAGTTGGAACGAGGTTGAAATAGGAAACTCCAAATGTTGTTATGAGATTTCACCATCTTATGGTGACAGTTATTGAGTACCAAAATTTGGTTCACACTAGGACAAGATTTTTAACAATGCATGACATTTTTGTTTTTTCCACATTTCCCTTAGTAAAGATAATTTTCAACACATTTAAACTCATGCTTATGAAGACATGTCAATAAATTATTTATTGACATACAAGAATTATCGATACATCTATGTTATGTTAAAAGGGTGTTTAAATAAAGATGGAACAAACTTCAAGGCAGGTAAAGGATAATTCTGCAAACAATTCTTGTGCTGGATATCAAAGTTAAAATCTATCATTCACTCAGAAAGAGAAGGTACCTCACTACAACTCGAATCTAGATATTTGTTCTTAACTTCAGCAGTAATGAGGGTAATTCAATATTTCTACAGTATTTTAAAACAGAAAAGTTTCATCTGAAGAGAACTTTTTTTATGTGAAATGTGATAATATCGTGAAAAGTGCTACTACCGCACAGTAATTTGACCAGTAATATCTTATATAATTTTAACCACATTCAGCAATATAGAGCAAAGTTGTTTAGATAAAAATGGTTGCCACTTTCCAAGATATCGTACTATTCATACATTCACAAAAAAAAAAGTAAATATATGAACATTTTATTAAAACAAGGTGGAACCCATCGAATTTCGACGAAAGTAAATGTTTAAGAAGGAACAGCTTCATTGATTTATAATAAACAAATTACGGTAAAAAATGCATCTTAAAATGGTCAGTCTAACTTTCAAACAAATATTATTTAAAGCTAAAATTAAGAAAAAAATTACTATTTCTATAAAACAAAGTTGTTCAAATTATTAAAATTAAACTTTAATCGCATATGTAAAAATACATAACAAACTATAATAAAGATCAGTTATTAAGATGAAGTTTCAATTGAAAGTCTCATGTTTGGTATAAATGAGTACGAAAAAAAAAATTATTTCAAACTGACACGGTCTTAGAATTTCACGTGAAATCTAAGCCGATCATAATTTTCATTTTCTCAGAATTTACATGAGTACATTTCAATTTTTATCAATTTTAAGATAAAATGGCGTATTTCTGTTGCCACAATTACAAAACTCGTACTAAAAACTACAAAAAAAAATTAATATGTCAAGAATAAATTGAGATACAACTTTCAAACAAATTGCATTTAAAAGTAAATATTTTTCTCTGTACGATGCTGTAGAAATTGAAAATGTGCGATGTTTAAAAGTATAAAATTTGCAATACCGAAAATTGCAAAACCGAACTGCATGTGAAAGCGCTGTCATTCGCAAAATGACGTATGCGTTACGCACAGATACGCTTGGCCTTTATAATATAGATATTTTTATTATTGTTAAAGATATGTACAAAAATTATAATTCATGTTGGAGTAAATCTGACCGAACAAATGGATTGTAACTCTCATTTCTGATACAAGTTATAGTCTATCGTGACATCTCTTAAAGTTTGACCCATCTCTTTTAAAACAGCCTATATAATCCACTTCTTAGCTTTACAATTAAAAGTAATTAAATATCGTTTTAAACAATTACTGACAGCCAAAGCAAAATAATACAACAAATGCCTGATAGCGTAAGAAGCAACCAACATCAAACCAAATGAGTGCGGAGAAAAAATAAAAGCCATGCTTAAACCTACTAACTAAGAGAAAAACAGGAAAAACAAAAAAAGAAGCCTGAACAACATGAATAGAGATTCTAACAATCATACCTTCTGCTGAACAGTTCTCCAATCAAAAGCATACTGCAAAAATGGCTCGAGTCAATGTTTTTTGAAAGACAGGCAATACACAAATTTCAGAAAATATTATAATGATATATATACATTTTTAACATTATAAATCAGTTCCAATGGAATTCTATCTTGAGAAAATCATAGAACGAAAAAGTAGAACATGGATTATAGAGATAGAACTACGAAATTATAGCTCGTATAACTTTGAAAATTATGAACAAAAATTGGAAAAAAAATAAGATTGGGAAAAAAAAATACTATTAAACTGATGTACTGAAAATGCGAATTATGTAATATTTGCATTTCATAATTAACAAAATGCTAACAAAAAATTCAATCTTAAAATTTTTGCTTTTTCTAGAAGTGAATTTATATGTTTGAGTATTATCTAGTTTTATTTATTTTTTTTTAATTTATTTTGTTTTGTCATATATTTTACAGATACCTTACTTTTATCTTTAAAAGTTTAATAATAAATTCTGATAAAACTTAAAATTTCCTTATTATTTTTTTTAATTACTATAATTCGCGTATGTATAAGACGTAAAGATAATTTATACGGCCGATATTGAAATAATTTGAACATTGTAAATTTTCTGTCGATAATTGAAAAGAGAATATAATTGACTTCAAATCTTTAAACCTTGTAAACTAGTTAAATGAAAAACAAAAAGTTTCGAATAATACTTTACGAAGTACTTTCATAAAGGTTTTAGACTCATATGTAAAATAAAATATCGATATTTATTTGTTTGTTATATATAAATCAACAATCAATTTTTGCTCTAAATGAGCAAAATTACTCATTTTTATTTCTGTTATATTTTATAATAGACAAAAGAAGCTGTAACAAAGCAAGTTTTCCTTGCAAAGATATATGGAAAAAATAGTTTTATTAAAAATATAGAATAATAATAGGCCAATATTAGATCAATATCGCGCATTATATTTTTTGGCTGTAGATTGCGATAATTTACTCTATAGTAGCAATATTGTAGAATAAATAAATAAACAAAATTCACGTTTTATAAGCTGTTTTTTTTAAAGGATATTTCACTCATTATTATCGATTTAGTGGAGATATTTTTAATTTTATACCAACATGGAACCAATAATTGGTCAATATTTTGTCAATGGTGAGCAAATATTGGAAGATAAAACTTATTATATATTGAGGAAATGTATCAGAATCCAAATATTGGCTCAAAAATTTATTTAATTTATTTGCTTTTATGTTGAAGCTTCAAAATTTTATAAATATTCTTTAATCGTAAGAGGATTAGGGGAGAAGGAAGTAGAAAAACGCGTGGAGATTTCTATAAACTAAATTTCAGAAGAAAAAGTAAAATGATTTATAAATGTAATTTAATATAATTTAATAAAGAATTAAATTACTATTTGGTTTATTGATCTACTACAGCTTAATAGGGGCACAATAAAATAAAATATTTTTAACTTTACATTTTAAAACGTCTTTATATCCTTTAAAACAATTATTTGAACTCTTTGAGTTTAAAAACGTTTGATTTATTTCTGCAATTTTTTTTAAAATTTCTTATTAGATAAAATATATTTGAAATGTAAAATATTGTATAAAAATTTTAAATATTTGGAGAAGTTAAGAAAATTTTAAACCGTTAAATTTAAGAGTTTCAATACATTAAAAAATAAATTCTTTAAAAAAATTTTATGTCTTCAACAATTTTTTTAATGTAAGATGTAAATTTCGAGTATTTTTTTTGAAGTAAGTATGTTTATTTATAAACCGAACACATCTTTTTAAATATCACTAAAAAGGTATTTCTTACGTATTCCGAAATCAGTACATAATTCTTCTAAAATTTATATAAAATTGTGTTTTAATTTACGCTTGATTTTTTTGAGTGAAATTTGGAAAATAATTAAGTTTCTTAAAGTTTATTTATGACTTCTACAAAAAGTTATGTAGAAAAAGTACAATAACTCTAGTACTTAATATCCCCCTCCCCCCCCCTTAAAAAAAGTGATATTTTTAAAAGTTGAAATTATGTAAATTTCTCCCAAATATAAAATTTGTGGTTGTTATTGTTGTGCGGTTAACGCGATATAAAATCGAACACGGGAATTCAGTTTTAATAAGATAGAAAAATAAATAAAATATGTGTTATAAAATGTTTTTTAAAATAAAATATACTATTTCAAAACATTATTCGGATAAAGCGAGCAACAACTTTGCAAATTCACCAAAAAAGTTCACATTTTTTTTTTATCTTCTTCTTTCTAGTTTCAAATCTGATTTTTTATGCGTTATAGAACTTTAATGTTCAATATGACTGGTATACAAAGAAAATGATAACAACGCTGTTACATCTCTTATGGCATAGAAGATTTCCATCATAACGTTATCGCTTTAAGTTTGGGAGGGGGGTGGCATTTGTTATCTTAAAACATTTCTAAAGGGGGGGGGGGTTATTTTTTCGTATCGTTATCGTTTTTTATACAACCAAAATGTTCTTTTTTTTTGAGTAACTTTTTCTTTTCGCAAAAAAATCTGTTCTGCTTTATTATTATATTATTATTATTATTGTATGTTTTTAGGAAAATACAAAGCTATTACTAAATCCATTAAGTGTTAAAATATAATTTCTTTCCAAAAATTGCAATATCCCAACCTTTGACATTTCTTTTATTATGACACTTGCGCATATAAGTTGTTGTTAGAAAAAGCAGAATGTGTAATATATAGGAAACGATACTTGTATTTACGACTAAAGAAAGACAAAGAATAGAGTCCACAGTTTTGTTGATAAGTTCTGCTTTTAACGTCCCCGGGGAGGGTGCAAATGCAAGAATACAATGTTATTTTTAATGCATCATGTAAAAATAAGGTATTAAATACTTTTTAATAGTAGTTATCTCTTTTAGGTGTTATTTTATACATATTAATTTCATATATTGATATTTTATTGGCTTCTTGAATCTGTAAAATATACAACTGATAAATGTATAACCCTATCTTTATAGTAACTGCAAGCATATAAAATGAAAGAAAAAGATCTAGAAATAAAACAATTTTCAGACATTGATATCAGTATCATCGTGTGAGAAGTGGCAGGAGTTCGACGAATGATAATGCATGATATCGGAAGGGGAATGGAGGTCCAAAATTAGGTAATGTTATATATGTATAGTTCCATATCACTTTGAACATAACAATAAACATTAATTTAAGTAAAAGGCTTTATTTTCTTTTGAATAAATTGAATTTAAGAATTAATTAAAAAATATGTAATATGAAAATACCTATTAAATTTTTTTAGTGTAATTTTTTGCAATAAAAAATACATATATTTTTCCCTGTTCCTTTTATAGCACTTTCGTTATTCACTAATCCAAAATTGTATGATAAAGAGCTTTTATTTATTTTATCATATTTGTAATACAAATATTAAATTTTGAAACTTACTTAAACTCTGTTAAAACGAACAAATAATCCTGTCGCTTCATCCTCATTTTAAACAAGTTCGAATGCAATATCAAAGTTTAATATTTTCATAAAAACCATATTAAAAGTTTTCTAATCACAAAGTCATTTAAGGGTACACTTTAATGGCTTGATAATTGGAATAAAAATTTTATTTTGAAAAGGACCATAGAAATCTTTACGCTGAAGTATTTAACCTACTTAAAGAGCAAGGCACTTAAAAATAAACTGGAAAAGATTCGACATAAAGAGAGCGATCTCCTTACTCGGCGCTCTTCCTTCCATTTCAATTTTCGCTCAAAATTCAACTCAATGTAAAACTTAAGATATTCGTGCCAGTGCAATAGTATGTTTCAACGTGAAGTGTGAGTACGTTCAAAAGCTTTAAAATATTTCGACACGACAAGTCGTTTGCGTTGGTAAACAGCATTGTGAATGAGAGGAAAATAAAAGTGAGAAATAGCGGAACAAATACACTCATGTCCAAATTATCGTTAGAGACAAGTCTTCTGTTTTCATCGTTTTCTGAAAGAGTTTTTCCGTAAAGAAGAGTAAGAGGATGAGAAAGTTATTTTGAAACGACGCAATATTTTGTTGAAAAGTTTTGCCCAGAATTTGACGATGCGATTTCTATATTTAAACTTTTGAGAGTTTCTTTCATAAAAGGATATTTTTTATAACAAAATTAAGGGGGGTGCACATTCAATCAAAGAAAAAATGAATTTGACATGTGATAGTGAATGTTATTTTTTGCCATTCATTTATATAGAATAAAACCTCCGAAGCCAAGAGATACAAGTGACAAAAATTTGATTTGAAGTAAATTGAGTTCGAAAATAATATACGTTAAATTTAAACATCAGTAATATTTTTCTGAATTGCTATAGGGAAATACCGCTTGTTTCATAGGGGTCTATGAAATCTTGTGTGAATAACTGTGAAAAAAGTAGAGTGCTATTCTCTTTAAATTTATAATTAATCACTATTGATTATTATTCGGCAAAAGTGGTAGATCTCTAGAACGCAGCATATAATTAGAAAATCACTTATATTTCATTACTTGAAAACAAAAAAGCATATTTCCAAGTGATCTGTGCACTTAGTTAGTTTTTTTCAATTTTATCACTTACACCTCTTGGCTTCTGGGGTTCTCATGCTTTACCATCTTATATGATATTAGTAATGAATTATAATTTACGATTTATCGCCGTTATTATATCAGTAAATGGAAATGCGTTTTATGAGGGAAATTCTTCTACTGCATGTGAGAATGTAATTCTTCCAATATCTGGTCATCGACCTAGACTTAAAATGCTTGGTTGCTTTCATTGTTAATTGATTTTTTTTTTTTTTTACTTTTTATTTCTAATATTTTAAACGGAAAACAGACTTTTTTCTTTGGTACCATTAACACTTTCATGTTTGATTTTTTTTTTTCATTTTGAGAACAACATTAATTTTATTTTAATAACCTTAATCGTAGCTATCCAAATTGATTTATTTAAGTTTAAAGATTATTGCATTGTCTGAAATCTTAGGAATGTACTTATTTTATTTACTATTCTATTCATCTTTACATGATAATAGGCCAAGGAAGAGTTTTCGAAGACGTTTGGAAAATGAGTATTACAACAGGATTTGAGAGGGTATTACAAATTTCTAACGTTGTTTGTTTTATCACACATGATTGGTTCATAAAAGTAACTTATATTTTAAATTTAAAGAGTGAAATATGTGTATAAAATAAACGAATCGACAAAGAGGCAATGAGAACAAAATATTATTATGAAAGTGAAAATTTATTATTATTATTATTACCAAATGTCAAAACATAAATAAATCGTAATAAAAAAAGGCATAGCAATATAGTATAATTTTCTATATGTCGAAAATAACTAAGTAACTGTTAAGGCGAAATAATACTGGATGAAAAGACATGTACTATTAATAGTGCACCAGACCCGAAAAGGTTAAGTCCTTAGACGTCAAATTTTGACGATTTCTATCTGGTTTATTTAAATTTCGAACTACTTTATTGCCATTTATTTAAAATTTGAACCACAAAAGATACCAATTCCAAAGTCTTCTAATATTTTCTACAGGGATGTAGAGGAGGGTATACGGGGTATACGTCGCATACCTTTTGGATTTTTTAAGGAACATCGCATGTCCTGTATTTCTCAAGAAAGCTTTAGTGTACACACTCTAGGATATACCCACTGCCTTGAGCGTATATCCTCTGTTGTTTTTATGACTACACCTCTGCTCTTTAATAACTATAAAATCCTTCTAATAAAAAAATAATAATAAGAAGAAAGACATAGATCAAGCCAGACCAAACTATCTCACTGACCACTGAATTAAGACAAGGAAATTGATGTCAAGCGTCTTAATTGTTGTTATACGTCAACACAGGCGATTGAAACTATCGGCGACTCCGTGAAAACGAGCTTCTTCGACGTTCGATAGAAGAAACAAAACAAAACAGTGGCTGGATACGCAAGAATCGGATCGGCGAATACTGATTCGCTCCTTACACAAATCCATTCTTATTAAAAATCGATCATATGTCAAAACCATTCAATTATTAGGTTTATCAACCATTAGAACACTGCCGTTGAAAAATTGTTAAGAATGAAAAAGAACGATAAATAAAGTACTGAGCTAATAGTAAGGGAAGATGATTAAACGCGCCAGATAGTTTTTGAATAAAAAGATAAATACTGAAAATGCGAATAGAATCATAGACGCTGGCAAGTAAAGGTCCATTCTTTTTTCTTGATTTTGTGATTATTCCTCATTAATTTTATGATAAAAAATTTTAATCCCTACTGCAAAGCAAATTTAAATTTGGTTGCTTTCTTTTTTAACATTTTCCAACATAATTGATTAACACTTTCCATCATAGTTGAAAAGTGCTTATGAATTTGGGTTTGTCTGCCCTTCTGTCCATGTTCTATGTTGCATAAATATAGCCAGACAGCTATGAAATTTATGTACATTATTGAGGTTTACTATAACACGTTCGGTATTCAAAATAAAGTCTGTAATATTTACGGTTAATTTATAAGGACTCTCAAAAGAATTCAAATTCATTACGACCAATAGAAAAAATCCTTTGCGGTGTGTTTTAATGATTTTACTCTATTTTATATGGAAATTTTATGTACATCATTGAGGTATATTTCAAGATGCTGAATGAAGAGTATGGTGTGCATATAATTTATCGTTCATTTACAGGGACAGACAAAACTACTTGGCTATAATAACGCTTATGAAGAATAAATGCGGGAAGTGCTTTTCAGTTGTGTTACCAATTTTGAAATACCTTTTTTGCACATTACCAGGTCTGCATAAACTCTATAGATCACATACAAGGCAACACAAACGATCTCAAATAAATTTCCGTTTATTGACGGGAATCGTCAACTGTGTTATGTGTTTAATTAAATTAACTTTCAGGATATAACGAAGTATACATACAAATCTATGTATCTTATACAGGGCTGCACTAAAATATTTTAAAAATTTTCGAACTATTGATGGTAAGTCAGGAAATCAGATTATCAACTTCTTTATACATTTTCTAAAATATTTATTCAGACATCTTTCACTTTAAAAAACTGCAAAGTTTTGTTATAGTATTCTGAAAGTGTTTGAAAATGTTTACAATCTATACTGGACGCATGATTTTTTAATTTGAAGTATAATTTTTAACATTACTTATATTAAAACATACATTTTTTTCATTGCAGTTATGCTTTTACAATGTGAACTCTCCATGTTTTTCAGCAGTACTGTATTGTATATAATGGAGGGAAATGGAGGATACTTTTGGACTCTGCAAAAACATATACTTAACCAAAAATATTCCATGCAGCTACAAAAAAAAAATATATTTGAAAAACATGAGTTGTTAGAAAGACAATTTCTCATAAAGTAGTATCAATTTATAAAAGAAAAGAAAAAAAATGTAACGGAAATGTTTGAATGTAACGAAATGTAATGAAATAAATATTATTTTTTATGCCATAAGCACTCTATTGTAAGTTTATCAGCCATTAGAATACAGAACAAATTGAGAAAAGAAAATAATTGGAATAAAGAAATATATATTTTTTAATTATGCCAAATAATGTTTACTTTAAAAAAAAGAAATGCAAACATATACAGTATAAGGGACAAACTTACAAAAATTCATAAAATATACTGACTGCTGGTGAAATATTAATTAATAATACTCATTTATCTTATACGATAGTAATGATTTAGTAAAAAGTGAACGAAAAAAAAAACACAGTGTCGAAATGATTGGAATAATAAAATTACCATGCGAAATTAATATTAAGGAATAAATGGTAGCCACGCGATGTGTAAAGGTGACATTGCTGTTTTCGAAACCCCATGCATCGGTATCCAGTACCAATAAAGTCAAAGCTAAAGAAAAAAGTAAATTGTAAGAAATAAAATTTGCATTTATTAATATTTTTTGGATGTCAGTCCTAAACTGCATTACGATCTCTAAAGTAAAGTAGTGGGAATTCCAATAAGGTTAAATATTTCCAGTTCCAGCAGGGGGAGATTACAATTTTACTGTAATGTCAGCTGTTTTGTACATAATACGTATGTGAAAGAAATTCCACTTCAACCTTATGAGAATAAAAGCCTATTATTTATTTTACAATAAAGAAAATTTTTTTTCATTTTACCCCTTTGCACACGTACGTCTAGTCTGACTGGATCTAATCTTTCTTTGCAAAATTTGTTTCTGGCACCAGTAATAAAAGAAACTAAAATATGCCTTATTTAATTAGAATATTTTTGATATTATGTAACTGTATTAAGTAAAATATATCCAGTTCCAGAAGAGGGAGATTACAATTTTACTGCAACATCAGCTGCTTTGTACACAATACGTATGCGAAAGAAATTTCACTTCACTTTATGTTAGTAAAAGAGTAAAGTG
This sequence comes from Maratus speculifer, assembly GCA_964019185.1. Classification (NCBI taxonomy): domain Eukaryota; kingdom Metazoa; phylum Arthropoda; class Arachnida; order Araneae; family Salticidae; genus Maratus; species Maratus speculifer. Next base: position 299,565,434 of record OZ025297.1, on the reverse strand, counting down.
TGCATGCATACACGCCAATTGAAATTCCATCAAATGGTTTATTCACAATTAATAAATCAAGTTCCGAGTTGAAAACTAGATCTTCTTTTATCACCAGATTATGAATAAATAACAAAACTGTAGTTTTAAGAAAAAATAATTAGCAACTTTCTTTGTCCAGTGGATTAAAGCAGAGAGTATCGTTAAAGTTTCTTGCTGTTCTAATATAGATAGAAAACCACCTCTTTCACTGTACTTCATGATTCAACCGGGGTAGACAAGGTGAAGAAACAGTTACATCCATACAAGGAATTTTATTTCACAGAATGTATCAGTAATCACAGATTAAATTCGAAAATATTCTTCAGAAATTACACATAAGCTAATGTATCCCATTTAGATTAAAATAGAAACCTTATCACTAATAAACACTTTAAGCAAATGGATATTATCAATAATATTTATTGAAACCTAACAATTGAAATATTATCGAATTGAGAGACAATTATCATTAATGAGTATTTCGGGGATTTTTTTAAAATATGTATGTAAGAATAAAACTATATTAATTGCTTCTCAAATAATGCACAATAAGTTTGAAAGAAATGTTTTTCCTCTTCAACTTCCCCAACCCCCGAAGAAAACTCTAAATGCAATTAACTGTTTACAAAGCATTGACCCCCCCCCCCCACACACACACACACACAAACTTATCCTCTCTATCAGAATTCTTTATGGAAATTAGAAGTAAACAATTTTCCTGTATGCCATAAACCTAAACATCACTATTTTAGATACCTCTGACTAAATCACATTTAAAATATTATACAACTATGACAGTTAATTTTAAACGAAAAAGTACTTTAACGGCAAAATAAAGGGTATTATCCTTTGAAATTGAATGCGTTTAAATGATATGATACAGTGCATTGCTCTCTAAAAGAAAATATTTAATGACGACCAACTTATTTATATATACCACACACATCGTTGAAAAATAAATTCTATAAAATCCTTAAGAGAATTATAAAAGGAAACAAAAAGAGAAATTCCTTCGCATTTTTTTCTTTTTACAAAATTTTCTCTTACAAAATTTCTCAAAACAACGAAAGATTTTTTTTTTTTTTTTAACTTAAACTCAATATTTTGGGAGTCAGGGTCACATTATTGCAACCAATTTTAGTGGCGATAATTTGTGTATGTAAAATAGAATAGATGGTGCAACAGGTGGTGGGTGCAGGAAAGATACTTGCCATAGCAAAATCGTAGATTTTTTTGCGCTACGAAATGATTGTTAACCTAGTTGCTAATGATGTGTCCGAGTCGAGGTAATATCAGTAAACAAGTTGCCATTCATTTTACATTCCGTCAAGCCGTACGATGTTATTATTACTCCCACCCCCTCATTCCCGTTAATTCGTGTGCTGACTGTAATTTTCACAACTTTTGCCATCTAATCTATCATATGTATATCTTGGAAGCTAAAATTGGTTGCAAAAATGGGATGCGGCCTTCCGGATTACACAGGTGTTCCCTATATAATCCAAGAGCCGACCGCACAAAACCCTAAGTCATCGAGCACAAGAACAAATCCTTTATTTTACGGAAGAGTAGTAATAGAGGAATCTAATGATCCATGTCTGCCGGAAGCGAAGTGGTACATAAGCCAAAAATTGATACCACTCATACCAACATAGATGTTGACTCGTAGGTTTAGCATTGTGTTTGGCTTGCAATCAAAAGTAGGAAAGCATGGAAAACTGGGTGCAGGAAAACACAATGCTATGCCTACGAGTCAACCGCTAAGGGCATTAACTTTTGGCTTATGCACCATTTCTCTTCCAGCAGACATGGATCTTTAAATTCCTCTATTTACTACTCTTCCATAACTTCCATACTATTCCCTGATGCCTCATGGTTATGTGCGGTCGGCTCTTGGACTAATAGGACACCCGAACTTTAAAATGCAGTAATTCGTTTATTATAATAACGATAAATATGAAATTAGCGACATGTTTATCACGTAGCTCATAAATTTTGTATAAAGTACTTTAAAAAATAGTTTATTTTTTAGTCAATAGATGACGCTACGCTGTCTCAAATTGCAAATATGATCAAATTAACTTTAAACATTCTTACGTTTCAATAGTTAAGCAGATTAAAAAAGTAATAATAAAAACTCAGTAATAATAAAAACTTCATGCAGTTTTATACATTAGTTTGAACATTCTTATATTTTGAGATAACACAGCATCATCTATTCACGAAAAATCTAACTATTTTTTAGATTACTATTTACAAATCTTATGAGCTGTCTGTAAAATAATTCACATATTTCAGCTTTATATTTATTATAGTTAAATATATGCACTGATGTATTTTAAAGTTCGGAAGTGTTTTATTACTCACACTATAAAAATGTTCAGCATTTAAATATCAATTTTGAAAAATACAGGTACGCATTTTTGTATTATAAATATCGCTTTTCTATACTTTCAATACTATTTATTTATTTTTTATTTTTATTTTGTTTTTTTACGAATGTGCCCATGCTAAATCGTTGCTCCATAATTAAAGTCCGTAATAAATTCAAATAAATCCAGACACATGAAACCGTCACTCACGAACTCCATACATCTCACTTAAGGAGGACCAAGTACACAAAAATTTTCACATTTTTTTTAAAAAAATTATTGCAATTTTTTTTTGGTTAAAATTTTGGTTAAATTGTGTTTCTATTTTAATTGGAACAGGAAATATTAATTTTTTAGTTTTGGCTTGTTTTCAAAACCTAGCTTTCAAGCAATGGGTGTCATGGATACGGCTTCTTGTGAAAATGCGTTTTTCTTCATGATAAGTTTTTTCATGATTCCTCATATGTAAGTTGTTATATGTCAAAATCCGTTCAAGATTGGCTCAAACTTGAAACATATCTTTTTCAATTATTTTACTTTAATTTTGATTCATCATATTTCAAAAAATAAATAAATAAACAAATATTTACTTTTGAAAATATGATTTTTTTAAGGTTATAATATATATACCTTTTTTTGGTGGGGGGGGGGGGGTGTTTTTCTTTAAATATTTTTAATTTTTATTTAAATAAATAATTTCAAAACTGCTGAATCAAAATTAAAACTTATACATTTCTGTTTACTTAAGCGAAAAATAAATGATATTCTAAAAATAATATCTCGAGTTATAACGATTTTAAATTGCCCACTTTTTTAATAAATTTTAATTTTTTTTTTCTGAGAAAATTTTTCATATGATTTTGTTTAGAAATGATATGGTTAACCATCACAAAAAATTCAAAATTTTTACTTAATAAATAAAAGTTTTTTTTTTTTTTTTTTTTTTTTTTTTTTTTTTAATTTGTCCCGTATTTCTTAAGACAAAGTTTGTTTTGCAGTGTGCAAAATCAATTTATTCAGAAAAAATATTTCCAAATAATTACTGCACATGTGCTTAAAAAACAAATGTGTATTTTAAACTAAAACTTCAAGTTCAACGTTGTAAAAAACTGCAGAAGTCCATAATGTAGTGAAAGCATCCACCCATCTGGAGTTCTTGCTCTGACTTTTGTTTAATAGTTATATGGTGTTTTATATGGTAATTATCTATAATAAAACGCTGAAAGAATCATCGCATTTCTTATAATTTGAACAGCATTGAAAAAAGAATTAAATTCAATATCACTTGTTTTTACAAAATCTAGTTAAAAATTGAATTAATAAAATATATTAAAAAGACATGTTTGACACAGTAGAATTTAATGAAAGAAATATTTTGTAACAAATACATAAATTCTAATAAATAATAAATTCTAATAAATTCTCTAATTTTCTTCTAATAAATTAAATGTATATGCTTGAAGCTATTATTATTATTAGAAGTAGCAGTAGTAGTAATTATTATTATTATTATTTGAAGTAACTATAAAAGAGAAAACTTTCTTATTTAACTCATTTTTCATTCTTGTTTCCACTAGTCATATTAGAAAATCTTTCACCACTTATATCATATCCCATCATATTTTCTTAATGTTCCAATTAACTATGTGCATCATTATATTTCAAATCGTAATACCACTTAAATGTCATTCACCAGTTTACAAAGCAGTTTTTTCTTTTGGTCATTTATGAATAAACAACTAAGAAAAAATCTGTACGGCAAGAAAAGCAGATGTCCTGTTTGTATGTGCATAAACTTTAGAAGTTATAAGTAGAATGAAGCAAAACATCCCCCCCCCCCCCACTGTATTGAGTTAAGAATTGTAATATAATCACGAGACAATTATTTTCAAAGAAAATGGGCCTCAACGAAACATACACACACAAAAGTTATTATTCTCTGAAATGAAACGGATTTAATGGCATAATAAAGTATATTTTCCTTTAATATAAACAATTTATTAAAGAACAACACATTCATGGAATATACCACACACGTTGCCTGAAAACCATTCTTTAAAATTGTAGTTAGATTAATTTAAAAGGAAAAAAATGGTCTTTTTAATTCTTTAAATTTGATCTCCTGCTCTCTCTTTTTTCTTTTCTTACTTTCTTTCTTTCTTCCACTCTTTTACTTTTTGTCAACTAAAGAAGTTTTAAAGAAATTTATTTTAATAATTATATATTTTATATATTATTTATACATTTTATAATAATTTTAATAATCATATATTTTATATATTATTTTATATATTATTTTATATATTATTATATATTTTTTTTAAATTTAATGAAATTTTAATTTTAATTTCTATTTTTTTACTTATTTATTTGGAAGGGGGAGTCCACAAGCTAGCTATCACATTGCCCATATCCAAACTGTCATAAAATGATGGAAATTTATATGTATTATTCAAAAATACTAGCTATTTTTAAAACAAATATAATTCTTTTATACAGATTCACAGAAAAATTTTAGTACACTAGTATCCACGTTGTTTCAATGTAAATAAAGTGTTATAATGTTGTCTTCTATTTAAGCAAAATTTGTCACTCAATTTAATTGGCAGAAAATAATCAGATTTCTAGTCTAGGATGAACTTATACCATAAAATGTACGCGCTAGGTCGAATCAAATATTGGTGTTGTAATAGCTGCAATAATAAGATGGTAAAAAATTTTGTGATGATTTTATACATCACATAAACCATAAAAAATATTGCAAAATACTAACTTTTTTTTCTTTTTGAATTATAATCTTGTCTATATTGTTTTATGAACTGATAAAATGTTGAACTATGAGCTAGTAAAATACTGCTCAAAGAAATAGCAATCAAATAGTAAAAGAAGAAATCATAAAATGTTGAATAATGAAATTGTAAAATATTGAACCAAGAAATAACGAAATTTCGAATCAAAAATTGTAAAATACTTAAGAGCCTATACTAGTCACTCAAAAATGGGAGGATATCAGTGAAACAGTGAAAGATAATGTTAACTCTATGGGAGAGTTCTTTTCAAATATCTCGCTCAAATTTTAATATTTCTACATGATCTTTTTTTTTTTTTCTTGCACAGGATAGCTGAGGGCTATCAACTCTACAACCGGGCTTGTTTTTACTTTTACGATTTTGAGATTAGATTTTTCTTTAAAAAATTACTTTAAATTTCGGAACCGGTTGGAATCGGTTCTGAAATTTTTTTGTATATTTATAGCTATAACATAACCACAAGATTGTTAATTAAAAATAAATTGAGTTTCAATGAGAAAATAAAGGAAATTATTCTGTAAAATGAAAAATAGATTTCAGTAAATCATGATTGATAACTATAAACAATGACATTAGAAATAAATAAATGTCTCATCTGAGCCGATTCAGCTCAAATCAATGAGTAATTTTGAAAATTCCTAACGACAGATACGAGATTTTTGTATGCACATAGTTTTGGTCTAGCTTAGGGCGATGGAATTTTCGGCTGCGTTTTCGTCGAAAATAATTTTTTGAAGAAATACAAATTTTGGGCCAAAAAAGAAATTGCGAAACCGAATTTTATGTCGATTTCTAGCTACTATATAACCAACAGATTGTTAATTAAAAATAAAATGAGTTTCAAAGAGAAAATAAAGGGTATTATTCTATAAAATGAAGTAATGGATTTCAGTGACATAATAAAGTGCGATGCACTCGAACATAGTAACGAAAAAATCTTTCATGGAATGTACCACATAGGTTGCTAAAAGTATTCTTAAAAAATAGTAATAATAATAATAATAATAAATCTTGTTTAATTCTCTTTCTAATGGAACTTTTATAACAATAAAAAATCTTTGCCGGCTAAAATATTTAAAAAAATGCATAATTTAAAAAAATCTTTAAACAATAATAATTAAAACAATAATTGATAAATATAAACAATGAAGTTAGAAATAAATAAAGAATGTCTCATTTGAGCCGATTCAGTTCAAATCAATGAGAATTCCTGAAGACAGAAACCAGATTTTTGGTATGCACAAATTTTGGACCGAAAAAGAAAACAAAACTGAATTTTTTATCGATTTTTAGCTGTGATATAATCACAAGATTGTTAATAAAAATAAAATGAGTTTCAAAGAGAAAAAAAAAGTATTATTCTATAGAAAAAAGTAATAGATTTCAAAGACTTAATGTATTACATTACACTCGAATATAATAACGAAAAAAATTATCCATGGAATGTACCACACACGTTGCTAAAAATATTCTTTAACATTTTGAATAGAAATAATAACAATAATAATAATAATAAAACTTTCATTTCATTTTTTTTTTCTAGTGAAACTTTTATAACAATAAAATGAATATTTGCCATCTAAGACATTTAAAAAATGCATTTTTAGTTATTATACCATTGTTATTATACCATTATGTTTTGTTATTATACCATTATGAAACTTTAGAATGGTGCTATATATTTATCTATTTATTCATTATTTGGAGTGAATTTAATAGGAATATCTAGTCATCAGGCCACCCATGCCAGGCCACCCACGATCAAACTTGATTTTTTTCTTTTTTTTTTTTTGGGGGGGGGGGGGGGTTAAATATCTTTTTGTTTTCTAATATTAGCTATTATTACACATAGAGCAAAGGCACCAATACGATTTTAATGTGTAATTTTTAAAAAATATTTCTTAACGGTCGGAAGATTTATAAAATATTAAAACAAAATTATTACCTCAGTTCGCAATCATATTGTAAAAAAAAAAAAAACATTTTCTTCACAAGATATATAAAGTTGTATATTTTTGGAAAATATGTTTCAGTGTGCCTTCAGAGATTAGTTCCTTTAATCCTTTCAGGTCCGATATTTTTTTTAATTTTTAGAAAAATAACTTTTACGTTAATAACATTAATACTAGCTATCCAAATAGATTAATTACTGTTTATCGAATATTTCATTGTCTGAAAGATAACGAATGTCGTTGTTTTAAGTACTATTCAAGTAATATTCATATGAAGATAAGCTAAGGAAGAATTTTTGAACACGTTTAGAAAATATTGTATTACAATAAGATTTAACTTATATTACAAGTTTTTGATGCATTTTGTACTTTATTACACATGATTCTTTGAGAAAAGTAACTTTTATTTCAAACTTAAAAAATTAAATATATATGTTAAAAAAAAAAAAAAAAAAAAAAAAAAAAAAAAAAGGAATTGCAAACGATTTAAAAAAAATTAAGAAAATAATAATAATTAATATTATTAATAAATGCCTAAACATAAGTGAAATCATATTGTAAATACATAGATATATTCTAACATTACTGCATACAAATAGTAGCAAAATGTTTTATTAAAAGGAAATAATACTCGATTAAAAGGCACGTACTATAAATAGCACACCTGACCTGAAAGGGTTAAAGAGTCGTTTGCATAAAATATCAGAAATATTTTAAGGAGCGGTTCTGGTCTAGAAATTTTTACCGCAGTAGCTAACAATATAAATAAGCTTTCAGCTCATTTCCAGAGCAAAACAATAGCCAATGCAACTACTTTATTTAACAACTTTTTGGACAATTTTTAAGCCAACTCAATTATTTTAAATACGATTTTCAAGAAACATCACTTTTTTCATTTGATGAGGGAAATATCCTAAAATAAACTATCAATTTAACTATGCATTTCTTTTAAACTATAAATAAGTGCTGTTCGATTGGGAGTGAATGTTTAATATCTCAAGTTTGTGCAAATTTACTATGTTTTAAGAATATAGAATTGAAAAAATAACCTTGTATAAAAGAATAAAGATCGAATTTTGACAAAAAATAAATAAATAAATAAATAAAATCCCTTTTTTAGGTTTACTGCAGCAATATCTGTAGCAATTTAATAAATTTATGTAGATATGCATATATGTATATAAACTGCAATCAGTGCATTCGGCAAAATTAGAAATATTTTCTTTCGATTTTTTTTATTATTGGTCACCTTATTTTGTGTCGATTATTTTCAAGTTTAATAGTTATATTAATTATAATTAGGTTTTTTTTAAGTCAACATAAATTATAAATTGACTAAATGATGTAAAATCGTTGTAAGTTAAAATCAAAAAAGTATAAATAAACAATAAGTGAAATAACTGACTTAAACTATATGTTAAATTAAATATTTTAATTCAACTTAAATACTAAAATCATATAAAGAGTATATGCATTTTTACAGATACAGACGTGCTTTATTTCGCAATAAATTGATATAATAAATCAAACATAAAAGTAAAAAATTGAAAATTGAAAATTACTAAGGTTAGGATTGTGTTTAAAATTCAATTTCTCATGCAGTTTTCTTTTTGAAATTTTTTTGCATACGTTTCTTGGAAGTGCTTTCTATAACGTTGTGGGTCAGATTTACAAAAAGGTTATTAGTTAAACAAACATAAATAAAATCTTATAACAAAAATTATTATTTACTTTAAAAATAAAAAAATAAATAAACTTTTTATATTACTGACAATTCGGCCAGTAATTTCATTGAAAAATATATAATCAAGTTTTAGCATTTTGATCATACTGATATACTGAAAAAATACAAACTGAAAAGAAAAGTTAGTTTATAGATTATAACTTTGATACATTCAAAAAGAAAGGTGTAAATAAAAATGTATTTTTTATACATCAGTAATCATCGGATTTTTATGTAATTTTACTTTTACAACATTTAAAAACTATTTTTTTTTCACAGATTTTGAATGCAATACTATCTCGTTCAAAAAAACCCCCTATATTTTACCATACAGAAAATTAAATAAAAATACATGCATTAAAAGTAGTAATTACAAATATAATAACATTAATTATCATTATCATCGTTGTTGTTATAAATTTTGATAAATATATATATATTGAGGATTGAGATGGGGAATAGGAGTAAATTTAGACTAAATAATGTTTTTTAAAACAGTAATTTAGATTAAACAAAATAACAGAAAAAGTAGTTATTTGTGCAAAATATAATATAAGACGTATCATAATTTGATTTTAATATATAAATATATTAAATGCATGATTATAATATTATGTGAAAGGAAAAAGACATCTGTTCTATAATAAAACAATCTCAGGTAGCCCCCTTCCCCTACCTTTTGAGACAAAAATGGGCAAATATTATAAAGTTATAATTACAAGGGAGAAAAAAGTCGCTAAAAGTGAAAAGCTACATTGTAAATGAATTATAGCTACAAGGTTTAAACAATTGTCATTGAAAATAATGCAAATTGATGTAAATATTTAAAATAAATTTAAAAAATATATTATTTTCAACACAGATGGATTAATAAAGATATGAAAAATTAATATATAAATTAATATCAATAAATTAATATATAAATAAATAATAATGAATTGAAAAAAAATGTATAATTTCGACATTTCAATTATGCATGCATATAAAAGAAATAAGAATTTATTAATATAATTAAAAGCAGAAATGTATTGTTATTAATATTGAATTACAAACTACATCGTTTAAATAACAATAAAAATAATTTATTTTAAAAATAAAATGGCAAGAAATTATAATTGTTCATGTTTGACTGCTTTATTTTTACATGCATATTAAAACAATATTAATGGATTAAAATAATTAATAGTAGAAATGTATAGTTACTAATATAGAAATTATAAATCGCACCTCATAAATTGCAATAAAAATAATTTAATTAAATAATCAAATGGAGAGAAATTTTAATTGTTCATAGTTTAAATTTTGTATGCATATTATAGCAATAAAAATTGACTAAAAAATTGACAGCAGAAATGTATAATTTTTAATATAGAAATTACAAATTGCCGATATAAACTACAATGAAAATAATTAATTAAAAAAATCAAATGACGAAAAATTATAATTGTAGACCATTTAAAATTTTCCCATTTTTATGCATTCCTATGAACAATAGCAATAGTAAGTAAAAGTAAAAAAACGACAAAAGATAATTTCTAATGCAAAAATTAGTAATTTTTTTGCACGCCACTACATAAAATTAAAATTAAGTTTTAAAATTTTCCCGTTATTTTATACATTTGTATAAACAATAACAATGGATAAAAATAATAATAATAAAAAAAGACAAGGCTTAATTTCTAATGTAAAAAGTTAGTAATTTTTTGCACGACATAAAACAAAATTAAATTAAATTAAAATTAAATTTAAAAAAACTTCCCGTTATTTATACATTTGTATAAACAACAACAATCGATAAAAAAAATTAAAAATGACATGTAAAAAGTTAGTAATTTTTTGCACGACACAAAAATAAATTAAATAAAACTGAAATTAGATTAAAAATTTTTGAATTAAAATTTTCCCATTTTTACACATTAGTGTAAACAATAGCAATAGATAAAAATAATAAAAAACGATAAGATATAATTTCTAATGGATTGATAATATATTGTATAAGTTTCTATTAGTAATTTTTTGCACGCCACAAAATAAAATTAAATAAAATTGAAAATAGATAAAAAAAATTTTAATTAAAATTTCCCCATTTTTTATATATTCGTATATGCATATTATAGCAATAAAAATTCACTAAAAAAATTGACAGCAGAAATGTATAATTTTTAATATAGAAATTACAAATTGCCGATATAAACTATAATGAAAATAATTAATTTAAAAAAATCAAATGACGAAAAATTATAATTGTTGACCATTTAAAATTTTAAATAAGCAAACCATTTAAATAAGCAATAACAATAGATAAAAATAATAAAATGCGATAAGATATTATTTCTAATGTAAAAAGTTAGTAATTTTTTGCAAGATACAAAATAAAATAAAATAAAATAAAAATTATGTTAAAAATTTCTTAATAAAAAAAAATAAAAGTATAATTAATGATATTTACCAATTGCTGAAGTGATAAATTTTTCGGAAACAAATTATTAGCCATTCCTGGGATGCTCCGGTAAAAAATTATAATTGTTGACCATTAAATATTTTCCAACTTTTTATACATTCGTATAATCAATAGCAATAGGTAAAAATAATAAAAAACGACAAGATATAATTTCTAATGTAAAAAATTATTATGTGTCGCACGCCACAAAATAAAATAAAATTAAATTAAAATTAAAATAAAAAATCAAATGACAAAAATTTTAATTGTTGACCAATTAAAACTTTCCCATCTTTTATACATTTATACCTTCATATAAACAATAACAATAGATAAAAAGACTAAAAGAAGACAAGACTTAATTTCTAATGTAAAAAGTTACTATTTTTTTGCACACCACAAAATAAAATAAAATTAAATTTAAATTAAATTAAAAAAAATAAAATGACGAAAAATTATAATTGATAACCATTTAAAACTTTCCCATTTTTTATACATTCGTATAAACAATAGCAATCGATAAAAATTATAAAAATGACAAAACATAATTTCTGATGTAAAAAGTTAGTAATTTTTTGCACGCCACAAAATTGAATTAAATTAAACTTAAATTGAATTAAAAAAAATGTTAATTAAAAAATGAAAAAGTATATTTACCAATTGCTGAAGTGATAAATTTTCCGGAAACAAATTATTAGCCATTCCTGGGATACCCCGGTAACCCATGTGGGCGCCTTCCATCTCCAGCATACCTGACTTCATCGACACCAATTTATTACAATCCATCGCATTGTTGTTCTCCATACCTATGAGTCCGGATTTCATCGGACCAATTTTATTGCAACTGGCCGAGTTATTCTCCATACCTATGAGTCCCGATTTCATCGGTGCAATTTTATTGACACCTATAGACCCGTCTTCCATTCCAAGCACACCCGATTTCATCGACACGTCCAGTTTGACAGTCAACTGTCCACTATCAACAAAACGCTTATGAGAGCAACAGTCCGTACGGACAGACACTTCAGGGTCTGCGGAACTAATAACTCTGCCAGTGAGGGGACCAGACACAACAAACAACTTTGCGTATCAAACAAAGTATGAAAAAGAAGGCCCTTCACTACTTTCTAATGCCTGTAGTGATCCAGCCCACTTGGTTCAGGGTTATTGTTCCCTGGTTGGTTTCCGTCAAAACATCGCGGGCCCATGTGACGTGGAAAAAAAGAAAGAAGCGTAGAATAAAGTTTGTTTGTTCTCTATCTTTGTTTTGTTTTTTTATTTTTCTGTAAAAATACAATTTGCAGTCAGGCGTAGGGATTCTGTTTTCTGTCCCTACACGGGGAAATTCTGAGACACGCGGCGGGGAAAAAAGTGGTGAAGCGCGAAAGATGACTTTTCAGAAAGATATCGGGAGAAATCAAGTTGTGGGATCAGTTTCTCTTCTCTTTACCGGCCCGAAGTTTACGGTTGTTTTGTCCGCCGTGTTTCTGAGAGGAAGATTTACGCAGCCTGATCAAGCTATAGTAGCACGGAAAAAACAGCAAGGAATCGGGAGATTTATGTAAAACAGATTAAAGCCGGGTTTTTTTTTTTCCTAAAAAGCATTTTGTTTCACTGCTTTGAGGAAAGGATAGTCAAAGTTGTGTGAAACATTTAAATTACATTGATGTACGTATCGGAGCTTGTCGAATTCGACGAATGGAGAGCTTAAAAGAACAGTTAGATTGAAGTTATAAGAAATATTTGCAATAAATAATAATGGTATTAATAAAATTGTGATAAAGAACCTTATATTGACAGACCTAACTCTCCCAATATATATATATATATATATATATATATATATAACCATTAATTGTAAAACAATATGTAAACTATTAAATTCAATACAAAATCATCACATTGAAACATGGAATAAATAGATTAAAATTAATATAATCGAAATTTGTAAAACCAAATTAGAACCCTCTCTCCCACAAATATTTTGGAACTACAAATAAAGTGTGTGGTTTCATCTTCCTATTAGCCATGAAAAAGCAAAATAATATGAATTTGGACTACAAACACGCACATAACAAAAATAAAATGGAGAAAAACATTAAAAATAAATCATAATATCATTAAAAATGGATTAAAAAAATTAAAAAACTAGGCATTATTGTCACCCTAAAATGATGTAGCAAAAAATAGACTGTTATGATTATAAATTAGTTAAATGCATTATATATCTACAGGAAAATCCCTTAAGCATATACTGCAAATAGATATATAAGCAAAATTTAAATTATTTATTTAATGAAAAACATTTTTAAATGTAATAAGTTAATGATTTATTAAATATAAAATATATCTAAAATTTAATAAAGATGAATCATTGTAATGTTTCCCATAATCAATAGCACCATATTATAAAATCTCGATGATAAATCATTTTCATATCATATTGTAATTACTTAATAAGTAAATAATGCAGTGATATTAATTGTTAACTAATATCATAAAGTTTAGATATGTAAAAATAAAGGAAAAAGCAAAATAAATAAAAATATATTTTTTTTTAATTTAATTTGACAATACTAATATAAACTCAATATCTTAATATAAAAAAAAGAAGGAATAAAATAGATAATTAATATATGCATTTTATACACTTGGAAATAATATTTTAGGCACTATCACAATTGTTAATAGTGAGATTCAAGTTAATCTTAAACATCAATTATTAAATTATTACAAGATTTAATTAATATAAGTATACAATTATTCATATATATGTGTTAATTAAACATCCAATATAATATTATTGCAGTTAATCCAATATTATTGCAATTTAGCAGATGCCTCTCCGCCCTAAGTTATAATTAGGATGAGCGAAGCGAATCCTCTACTAGGCCACTCAAATTACAATTTGTCGTACACTTTACAAAAAAACTATTCAATATTTTAACTTCAAATTAAACACAAAAATAAATTATGATCTGTAGATTTGCAGAATATAATTTTTTTTACAATAAAACGTTAAAAAAATTTATTATTTTAATTAATTTATTTTACATGCATTTCCAATACGGAAGCATTTTAGCAAATAAATAAAAAAATGAAACGCGTATATTTTCAGAAAAAAATATAAATCATGGAGTAAGTAATAATAAATAAAATCATGATTAATTTAATAAATAAAATATGTTTTCATTATTCAGCAAAATCGTTTGCACAGATGACACTTAAATATTTAAAAAATTGTATTGTGGATTTTTTTTTTGTAAAGTGGCAACAAAAGAATTGTAAACAAATAAAATTAATTGTTAAATTTGTTATATAAATGAAAAATTAAAAGAATTGAAGCGTGAAGTTGTTGCCTTGATTCAAGCTCTTTATAAATGTACTAAAGCAAAGTTGGCCGATTCAGAAACGACAAATTGACTTTAACCATTTCTTACTTTATCATTTGGACCTAAAGTAATGTTACGTTCTTATTTGTGGATCGAAAAAGATTTAGTGAACGGGACTTTAGACTTTATTGCACGTAATAAAGAAAATCACAAGCCACCAGACCAGATATCGCGAATAATCATGGATAAATTTGAATACTACAATAATTTAACTTATAAGAATTGGTACGTACCAATTCCCCCAATAATTAAATTCTAGAAAAATGGAAGCATAAATTGCTCAAGGAAAGAATTTCTTCTGCCGTTAGCTTTTGCTGTTACAATTCATAAATCCCAAGGTTTAATATTAGATGATGCAGTTATAGATATTGAGGATATATAGGCACCAATTGGCTTAAAAACGTACGTAACGTTGTCGAGAGTGAAAATCCTTCAAAATTAAGCATTCAATAGGAAATTTTCCTTACGAAAAATTCTACAATATCAAAAATTCTGATACGCTAACATGTATAAAAACAAAGAAATTAGAAAAAAAAAGTTTTGCAGTTAAAAATTCACAGTATCAACGAGAGCAGAATTCAAATGTTTTTCCAGAAAATAGGATTTTGACGAAATAACTTTCTTCGAGCTCTCTTCAAATATATTATTCTAAAATAGCTATCAAAGATTATTTGATGTTAATTACAAAGATTGGAAACATGCATATTTCAAACAACTTTAAAAAACACCAGTGGTTACTGGAAATTGTAAAAACATCTTTAAATGAGCTTTTAGTTGAAAATTAAAAAATATTTTGCAAAAGTTTTCTTCGAAAATATTTTATTATGCCAGTCTTACATCATAAATAAAAAATTAAAATGCGCCAAAACATAAAATAACGTTTTTGTTTAATAAAGATGCAAAAATAATATTAAAAAATATTTTTACTTTCAAACATCTGTTTTATAAAATAATGCTTCGCGAATCCAAACAAAGCATGGCTCTTGCTAGTATTATACTATTAATTAAAGGTATAATTATAATGATTACTCCATATTAAATTTTACATATTTTTAATATTTAATAAATCAATTATTATATTTAATAAAGTTTTTCATTGGATAAATAATTTAAATTTTGCAAATATATTTACAGGTAGTACATCCTTAAGGCATCTTCCAGTGGATATATAATGCATTTAACTAATTTCTAATCATAACAGTCTATGTTTCGCAGCATCATTTTCGAGGTAATTATAGTGTCGGGTATGTTTGTTCCTTTTCTATCCATTTTAATAATGTTATTATGATTTATTTTGTTTTCTTCTTCATCTTTTTTTTTTTTTTTTTTTTTTTTTTTTTTTTTTTTTTTTTTGTATGTAAGATGGTAGCACCAAATTCGTATTATTTTGCTTTTTCATAGTTAATACGAAGATGAAACCACATTCTTTATTTGTAGTTCCAAAGTATTTGTATGCCTGAAAATTCTACTTTGGTTCAACAAATTTCGGTTATATTCATTTTAATTTATTTTTTCAATGTTTCAATGTGGTAAATTTAGATTTAAATTCACTGGTTTTTAGGTGCGTTCGTAATTATGTAAATACGTAGCACCTATTGTTGTCGCTCAGTCCGTCCGTCTGTCTGTCTGTCCGTCTGTCTGTCTGTCTGTCTGTCCGCCCGCATATAACAGCGCAAAAACTATCCAACCGAATCGTTTGAAATTTAAAATACATAATTATTACATAATTTTGTCGAGTCATTTCAAATTTTATGAAAATCGGATGGATAAATCAATTACAGGGACAATCAAAAGGATTCCGTTACATTACGGTCAATGGGGGAAAAAGTTTCAAATGCATTTTAATCGTTTGAAATTTAAAACGTATATTTATTACATAATTTTGTCGAGTCATTTCAAATTTTATGAAAATCGTATGGATAGATCAATTACAGGGACAATCAAAAGTATTCCGTTACATTACAGTCAATGAAGAAGAAAGTTTCAAATGCATTTTAATGGTGTTACACTCATTTGAATATAACAGAATTGACATCAATCTATGAAATATGTACTAAAAATACATTTTGTATAATCTGTGATGCAAAAAATATTTATTATTAAATTACAGGGTTACACAAATGTATTCCACTAAATAATGTTATACGGGGAAACATTGTTTGGGGCGTGTTTTAATTATATTAACCTACTTCACATTTTATGAATAAGATATACGTTAATGAAGTATAATAAAAATTACTCCCTGCATATTTACAGGAACACAAAGATTTCGACCATTATACTGTATCCAAAGTACGCTCTACTATATCAGCAAGATCTGAATATTTTAAAACTTCGTTATCAACGAACGCACCTCATTTGCTACGCTTTACGTGCAACTTCCAACTTGTTTTATATTGTTTTACAATTAAGGGTTTTATATCAACATTCAATTTATTATGCTGCATTGCGCAAGTAATTATGAATGTAAGTCTATTTTGATATTTTATATTTTGGTATATTTTCATTTTGAATAAAATATTCATTATGAATTACTTTCTTATTATTGGTATCTTATATAAATATTTTTAATATATATCAGAAGTAGCTAAAGGTTTTAGCAATCTTATAAATATATGTATATAAACCATATGGTCGAAAGTGACCGGGCCACTTGCGATTTTAGACGTTTTGTTAAAAGACTAGAAAAATATATCAGGAATTATTCTGACCCTCTAAATGTTGTAAACATAATAGTACAGGTTATACATTTCCGTGAAGATTTTTTCCAAAACTCTATAGGGGGCCTAAAAAACAAATTGAAAAAGAACAAATATCTTTTGGATAACCCTGTCAAAAACAGTCCCAAAATTATCCAAGATTTTTGCTTATAATTTGCAGAAATGTTAATAGTTTTTTTTTTTTTTTTTTTTTTTTTTTTTTCAAAAAATATGACAAACAAGATTGTACAAAATACCCTGTAAACGGAATTTAAAAGTAATAAAAATTGTATGAAGAAATGAGAAGTTTTTCTAAATAATGTTTCACTCCGCATGCGAGAATGCAATCAAAATGTAATTTGCATAATGTGTTTGCTAAATTTATAGAGTAACTTTTGTGAAAGTTTCAAAAACATAGCTTGGAAATTCCGAAAGTGACTGTTGAGAAAATAAGCTCAAAAACCGTTGTTTCCGAAATAAAGTAAAGAAATGAGGTGCTGTATCTATATATCCATTGATTAGTGTCAATATAGAATATACAATATTGCACATACTACTATATTTGGATGCAGACCCTAAATGTTTTGCTTCATTTTGAGAACAACAGATTTTGAACTTATTCTATCAACGCTAGTTTTCAGAATTTTCAAGCTATGTTTTCGAGAATTTCATAAAAGTTGATCTATACATTTAGCTAATGCAATATGCAAATAAAATTTTGATAGCAATCACGCAAGCGCAATGAAAAATCATTTAGTAAACTTGCACATTTTTCATACAATTTTTACTATTTTTTAATTGTGATTTCGGGATTTTTTGTACAATATTGTTTCCCAAATTTTCCGTAAATAATTTTTTTTATACACAATATGGCCAAAAGTGACTGACTACTTGCGATTTTGAAACTTTTTGCTAAATATCTAAAAAATACACGAGGAATTATCCTGAAACTCTAAGCGTATAAACATAATTGTTCAGGTCATACATTTCCGTGAAGCTTTTTTTCCGAAACCCTATAGGGGACCGTAAAACAAATTAAAAAAGAACGAATATCTTTTGGATAACACTGTCAAAACTTACGTAGCAAAAGCGTTCAAACTGTAAAGTATGAGTAAGTGGCTTATTGTAATGAATTGTGTTTATTTTGATACTGATAGCATATACACTCGTATAAATATTAAGAATTTTATAAACACAGTCCCAAATTTTTCCAAGATTTTTTCTTATAATTTGCAGATTTCTTAATATAAAATCAAGTTCTTTTCCGAAAATATGACAAACAACATTGTACACTATAACTTGTAATCAGAATTTAAAAATAATAACAATTGTATGAAAAATGAGCAAGTTTAGTTAATAATTTTTCATTGCGCATGCGTGAACGCTATCAAAATTTCATTTGCATATTGTGTTAGCTAAATGTATTGCGCAACTTCTGTGAAAGTCTCAAAATTATAGCTTGAAAATTCTTAAAGTGATCATTGATGGAATTAGCTCAAAATCCGTTATTCCCAAAATAAAGCAAAAAAATGAGGAGTTTTATCCAAATATAGTAGTATGTGCAAGATTGTGTGCCTTGTATTGACACTAATCAATGGATAAATGGATACAGCCCCTCTTTTTTACTTCATTTTGGGAACAACGGATTTTGAGCTTATTTTATTGACGATCACTTTCGGAATTTTCAAGCTATGTTTTTGAGATTTTCACAAAGGTTGCTCTGTACATTTAGCTAACACAATATGTAAATGAAATTTTGATAGCGTTCAAGCATACGCAATAAAAAATATTTAGTAAACCTGCTCATTTTTCATACTATTTTTATTATTTTTTAAGTCTGATTAGAGGATGCTGTGCCCATTGTTGTTTATCATATACATATATTTTCAAATAACATTCTTTTATAATAAGAACTCTACAAATTAGAAGCAAAAAATCTTGAAAAACTTGGGACTGTTTTTATAAAAACCTTAATTTCTCTGTGGGTATGCGTGATATCAGCATAGAAATGAATACAATTTATTACAATAAGCCAATTCATCATAAGTTACAGTTTAAATGCTTTTGAAACATTAGTTTTGACAGGGTCATCCAAAAGATATTCCTTCTTTTTCAATTTGTTGACTTTCCCCTATAAGGTTTTAGGGAAAAAAAACCTTCACGTTAATATATGACCTGTACTGCTATGTTTGCACACCTGGAATTTCAGGATAGTTCCTCATGTACTTTTCTAGGTATTTAACAAAATTTCTGAAACGCAAGTGGCCGGCCACCTTTGGTCATATAGTATAAATGTATATATATTATTTAAAACTAAAGTTTTACCCTTTCATGGGCATTTCTGAACCAAAAATGTTCACGTAATTGATTCACACCGCAATTTACGAAACAAATTATTTGAAAATAATCAAAAACTTTTCTTCACGTATATTATTATATAAAAATTTTACTAAAAGAATACTGGTTCCATTTGGCATTTAAGGTCATTAAAACTAACCTTTACAAACTGCAAATGACACCGCTAAGGTTTACTTAAACTTAGACTATTGAAAAATCAAACATTATTTCTATAAGTAATCAGTAACAAGTAATTCAAATAATAAATTTAAGATATCAAATGACACTTTGATGTCTGATATTATGCCATGAATAACCATCGAAAACTGTGCCACTATGACACAATTATAAGTTTTGTTTTCAATAAAATTTGAAAATAACACCTTTTTATCGCCGCAGCATTTACATGCATACATTTCATATTAACTATTTCTTTTTAAATATTTCAATGTGCAATAGATTATTAATAAATATATTTCCAAGTTTGATGCACGTTTGCCAGTTATCAATTTTGCATGTAATACACATTTTATTTTTTGCTATGACATCATTTTCAGCCGCTGAAGCTCTCTGAAATGAAAGTTACAATCTCAGTATCAGCGCACATACACACACACACATAAAAAAAAATAAAGAAATGAAAAAAAAAAAAAAAGAAAAAGAAAGAAAGAAAAGTAAGAAGAGAAAGAAAAAAAAACATAAATGTAACAGCTTTATGAGTCAAAATGAGTTATTTTA
Organism: Maratus speculifer; assembly: GCA_964019185.1. Lineage (NCBI taxonomy): Eukaryota > Metazoa > Arthropoda > Arachnida > Araneae > Salticidae > Maratus > Maratus speculifer. Next base: position 299,544,950 of record OZ025297.1, on the reverse strand, counting down.
AATCGTGACGTCATTTTCTGGTGAAAAGTTTTAAAATGCTTTATTAACTGTAATACGAAAATTGCATCCGTAATAATATGGTAATTCTCACTGTTTCCCTTTTTCACTTAAAAAATGAAAATAATCCGATTGCCATCAATAGAAAAAAAAATTTTAGAACAACTTTTAAATTTTAAAATATAAAACAGAATTACGTATTTATATAGTTATGAATTCACAAAAAAAACCTTTACAGTTAAAAGTGCCGTAAAATTGATTGAACTTTTTTAAAACAACTCGAAAAACAAAACCCTCAAACTGTCTTATTTTTGCTTTTTCCATATAAAAATATTCTAGAAGTTTTAGAACAAAATAAACCAAACTGCATATGAATAGAATAACTATATCAAAAGGTATAACCCTGTATGTGTTGTAATATCAAAGATTTACTTAAAATTTTAAATCCATTTGTCTCTGAACGTATTTTTTAAAGATTCTCCATATTGAGTTTTTTAAACATGTTTTTTTTTCGTTTTCATTTTATTTCTTTCTTTCCCTTTTTCTTTCTTTCTTTCTTTTTTCTTTCTTTCTTTCTTTTTTTCTTTTTCTTTCTTTTCATTTTTTTTGTTAATAAAACTATTATTATTTTTTTTTAATTAAGGCTGTGCATTCCAAAATAAAGTCTTTTACGACCACTATAACAGCAAGTTTTAAAGTTTTTACCTGTATTTCATTTTAATGCAAACATTAAAATATAAAATAAAAGGTACTGTCCAATAAAAGTTAATTAATTAATTAGCTGCAATAAACTAAATAACTTCAACCATTTAAACATCCATTTATAAGTGATGCAAACACTGTCAGACAATAAAACCAAATAAATAAAAATAGAAAATGAAAAAACGCAGAAAATAACAAACTTCTTTCTTACTATACTAGTATTACTTTTTGTTACTTCGTGAAAAATGCGTTGGAGCACAAAGCCAACAGAGTATCGAATTTGAAATTTTGAACCCATACATTTAAAAATGCAAATATATAATTTCTAGACAATATCGTAGACAGTAGGGATTTTTATGGGGGAAAAAAACTCTATCAAAAAATAACTCGGTAAAACAGTTTCGGTGTAATAATAGATGGAAAAACAGCCGGCTGAGATTTCATTGGTTTACTGCACGATCCACAGAACTTCGTGAATGGCCCGTCACAATGACGTAACTATTAGGAAGTCGCTAGTTTTTCCTCGCCGCACTGTTAGTTATAGACGATGACGTAATTTTCAGACAGTACGTCGAGAAAAACGCGACGGTTGAATACATCCAGTTTAAGAAATTTTTTCCCCTCTTTTTTATTCTACTGTTGATTTGATACGAAACAGGGAAAAAAAAATAATAAAAAGGGTTTTAAATAACTTTTTTAAAAATATTCTGGTATTCATCTGCAGATTTTATTTAAACCAGTCAAGATGTCTCGACAGTACAGTAAATTACATTCAACACAATGCAGCAAAAAGGTTTGACAAAATAGACCTCCGCTCAGGGAGACGGAGAAAGAAAAATAAAAGTGATCGTAAAATAGTGAAGTGAAAGTCATTATGTTAAAGAAAACCCTTCCCTGGTCTTTTAAAAATCATAGAGGTAAAAGATTTAGGATAACAATATAAATTGCTACTTTAAAAGTTATTGTGGGCAACTCTATATAAAAGAAAAAAGTTCATATGTAAATACTAGCTCGATTGTGGATTATTATCTCCAACTGTTTGCTAGAATAAAGTTGCTTTTAAAGACAAACTTTTGCAAAAAATTTAATAATTCACAAATTAGTAAAAGAGAAAAAAAATGCTAATTTTCATTTGAGAACCAAGAATTCTAAGTAACAATGTATCATAAGTTTATTAAAATGTCGTACACCTTTATGAAGTCAGCGGGAGTTGTTATGATTATATTTAAAGAGATGTTCACAAATTTTTACACGCTTGGAAGCGAGGGAGGGGGGGTTCGTGAAATTGTGACAGTTTGTGACAAGAGGGTAGGAGGGAATAAAAAATGTGACATCACACATTTTTTTTAAAATGATGCATTAAAATTCAGCAGATTAAATTTGATACGAAACAGAAATAATAATAATAATAATAAGGTTTTAAATAACTTTTTAAAAATATATTCTAGTATTCTTTTGCAGATTTTATTTAAACCAGTCTCGACAGTAAAGTAAATTGCATTCAACACAACGCAGTCAATCGTTGTAAATGTATCGCTGAAGGGATACGGAAAAAGAAAAAAAAAGTAATCGTAAAATAGTAAAGTGAAAGTTATTATGTTATGAAAACCCTTCCCTGGTTTTAAAAATGATTGAGGTAAAAGATTTGGGATAACAATATAAATTGCTACTTTAAAAGTTATTGTGGGCAACTCTATATAAAAGAAAAAGGTTCATATGTAAATACTAGTTCAATTGTGGATTGTTAACTCCAACTGTCCGCTAGAATAAAGTTGTTTTTAAAAACGAACTTATGCAAAAAATTAAATTATTTACAAACTGAAAAAAAGAAGAAAAATTATTAATTCTTATTTGAGAAACAAGAATTCTAAGTAAGTAATAATATATTATAATATACTTAAAGTGTCGTATACCTTTATGAGGACGGCAGGCATTAAGATTATATTTAAGGGGCCGTTCACAGATGTTGATCGCTTGGACGGGGAGGAAAGCGGTTCGTGAAATTGTGACAGTTTGTGACAAGACGGTGGGAGGGGGATAAGGAAAAATGTGACATTACTCATTTGGTTTAAAATAACGCATTAAAATTTACCAGATTAAATTTGATACGAAACAGAAAAAAAAATAATAATAAGAGATTTTAAATAACTTTTTAAAAAATATTCTGGTATTTATCTGCAGATTTTATTTAAACCATTCTCGACAGTTAAAATAAATTATATTAAACACAATGCAGTAAAAGGATTGACAAAAACGGACCTCCACTGAAGAGAGATGGAGAAAAAAAAAGTGATCATAAAATAGTAAAGGGAAAGTCATTATGTTAAGAAAACCCTCCCCTGATTTTAAAAATGATCGAGGTAAAAGATTTGGGATAACAATGTAAATTACTACTTTAAAAGTTATTGTAGCCAACTCTATATAAATGAAAAAAGTTCATATGTCAATATTAGCTAAATTATGGATTTTTACCTCCAACTTGAATTGTCGGAATGAAGTTGTTTTTAAAAGTGAACTTTTATTTATTTATTTTAGTAAACAGCTCGGGAGCCGTTCCCCATTTTGTGACTATTTTTGGTTATTAGAAATGATATGGGTTCGATTTTTATACTGGTTGTGTTTATGACGGCCAATTATCAGCATGAGGAACAGGATATAGGCACTAAGGAGGGGTGAGTGCCCTTCGTGGAGGTCTTTCTAAGGGAACCTAACCCGTATTTATGCAAGAAAAATCCAAGATTCGAAGAAAACTACGGAAAACTGAATGATTAGGCCGACAACCGTGATTGGGTATTCCCAGCACCTGCCGTCACCAGAGTCGAGAGCAGAACCTCTCGGCCTCTGGTGGGACTTTTCATACCGGTCTTCGAACTTGGGCTCAAAATAAAAAAAATAATAATTATTCACAAATTTATATAAAAAAATTGCTATTTGAGAAACAAGAATTCTAAGTAATAATGTGTCGTATATTTTTATGAGGACGGTGAGCATTATTATTATTATATTTAATCATAAAGATATGAAATTTTGTGGAAATATATACATTACCAGAAATATAGAACGCCATATAGAACACAAATTTCCTAAATTAATGTATTTTAAGATTTATTTAAAATGAAACTTCTAAAATGCTCCATGCGCCTTAATTTTTAAGATATTTCTTCGATTTTGCATTTTAATCCTTTAAAACAAATCTATGTATCAATTAATTATTATTTTAATTTTAATACTGTTTAATCCAATCTTTTAGAGAAAATTTCAGAATTCCATGTCTGTTTTCATCACAATTTAAAAGTTAAAAATCAGACTTAATTATCTTAATGAAGTTAATTTTTTAAATGCTTAAACTTTTTTTCTTTCTTGTAAGCAATATTAAGATTTTTCCTAATCAATTTCATGAATTTTGAAGAAAAATTAAGATTCGTGGAGCATTTCAAAAATCTGAAAATTTTATCAAAACCGTTTTGAGAAAAAGAGATTTAAAATACATTAAGGGGGTCCGGGACACATTTTAAAATAATTCTTATTTATTGAGTTAAAATTTTGAAATTTTTTGTGATGGTTAACCATATTGTTTGTAAACAAAATCACACGGTAAAACCTATCATACTCTTAAAAAATAAATAAATAAGTAAATAAATTTTATTTAAAAAAGTGGGGTAAATTAAAATCGTTATAACTTGAAGTATTAATTGCAGAATTTTATTATTATTGTTTTTTTTTTGTTGTTGTTTTTTTTTTCGTATAAATAATCAGAAATATATAAGATTTAATTTAAGTAAAAATTAAAAATATTTCAAATAAAAATTTGAAAAATAATGATGTAACTTGAAAAGATAGTATTTAAGGAGGCATACAAAAGATTTCGGTCATTAACCTCTTCAGTCCCTGAGTACCCATATGGGTACATCAGTTTTGTCCCATTTTATTAATGATACTCAAATATAAATGAAATTTCGATGTAAGAATAATTTGTTTCGAATTCTAAGATTCGAGCTAAAGAAAATAAAACAAAAATCTAGTTCTGAAGTCAAACGAGAGAAGAAATAATTCAGTAATAATTAAAAATACTGTAATAATCGCCAGTAGCGAAGAGGTTAAACTGTATCATTACATCAAGATGTGAATATTTTTAAAACTTCGTTATACTAAGAACACACCTCATCTGCCACGCTTGACATGCAATTTCCAACTTGTTTCAATTTCCACATTGCATAATTATGAAGAATATGATGGCGATAGTGTAGAAAGTGACACTAAGATTTTTTTTCGTTAATTTTTAATTTTAATTTAAAACAGCATTAAAAAAATCTTTACAACACAAAACTCTTGTGTATAAGTAAACCTGTTCCATGTGATACAAACAGATTTTCATGACGGTTTCTCAAAAACAAAGATATAACAGAAACTGATTTGGATTTATCAATAATGCATTGCAAATCGTGAAACACTTTTGCAACGCTAAGTGAACATAATAATTAACACTTCTAACTAAAATAATTTTCGATTGTGTTATGAGTGCATTGCAAAGGTGTTGTGCGAAATAAAAAAATTGTGCAAAGAGTGTTGTTAAAAATTACAAAAGAAAAAAAAATTTCATATTATATTTCAAAACATTCTTTTTTAAAATTGTGTAATTTTAAAGGCACTAAGTAGAAAGTGTTCTGAATGAGTTTTACATGCATTATTTTACCGTGTTCTAAACTGCGTGGTGTTATTTTGGTGACAAAGTCTTGTGCAGCATAACACTATTGTAAGAACATATTTTCATCAACAAAATTTACTAAACTATTTCAACACCATTAGCAACACTATTTTTAGATCACATTTCTAGATAGTAACACTTTTGTAACATGTTAAGAAAACAATCACAACACAAAAGGTACATTCACTAATGTATTCGTAATTTGGTGATAAAAAGGGCTCTAAAATGTGTTCATTTTTGTGTTTGAGAATTTTCTGTGTATTTTTTGTTAAAATAAAGAATTGCTAAATGCCAACAGTCACAACGTTAAATATTTGGTTAGCAAATATTTGCTATATTTTAAGGCATCCGAACACTTTTAACACATAATTTTCGATCAAAATATCGAATTTTCCTTTTTTGAATAATATTAAATTTGAATCTCTTATTTATCAAAACCTACTTAAATTTTGTCTGTATCTAACATAGAATCCATGTTACAACCATTTAAACTTATATCTATTACAGCTTTTGAATTATGTTTTAAAGTTATTTTTAGTTTTTTCTCAAAATGAAGTTTTTCAGATTTTTACTATACGCGAAACATCCTAAAACGAAATATTATATGTCTTTTGAGAGAATAGATTATACTCGTGATAATACATTAAATAGTTTTATCTTTACACTGGTATTAATGGCAAACTTGAGACAAATTTTGCGTATTTTTTATTACATTCGTACTTTAACGGCCACATCATCTGAGATAGAGATGTGATTATAATGTGTGTAGTCTAACTCCTAGAGAAAATTATTCTGCTTATTATGCAATTTAAGAAATGTCAATGCATTGTTTTATTTTTGAGTTATTTCGTTTTGCCGAAATGTTAGTTTTTGACTTAAATTTGACTAGTTCTCTCTTTTAAAAAAGTATTTCTGGATAATTACTAAATTTTTTATTTTTTTTTCAATATTTTAAAGTAAATGACATTATAAAAAAATGGATAACAAGAGAAAATTTTAAAATTTTCATAAAATCACCTCCGAAGGTATGCGGATACCTTTAAATAAAAGTTTTTAAAAACTTTAAAAATACATAATTGCACGTATGTGTAGAACATTGTATGTAAACTGGATTTAAAATATCGCAAAGGCGAAATAAAATAGGTATAATACAATGCAATAAAGAATTTTACAAACAGATCTCCGCCAAAAGGAAGACTAGAAATAAAAAACAAACACTGATCGTAAAGTGTTGCAAAGTGAAAAGTCACCCTTTTAAATTAGAAAACCCTTTCCCGGCTATAAAAATGATAGGGCAGAAATAGTTTAGGAAAATGATATAAATTATTACTTTTAAAGATATTGTGAACATACGAAGGAATAAAGAAAGTTCATATGTAAATAGCAGCTCGATTGTGCACTGCTACGTACACCTGGACTGTCATTATGAAACTTTTTAAATATATTTTTTAGATTGTAGCATTATACAAAGTTATAAGAAGTCGTCCCTTCCCTTTGTGAGTATAATTGCGCGTTGAAATTTATACATATGGAATAGTTGGCTTTTCATGCACTGTAAAACATTTGAGTAACGTTACACCATAAAATGGGTGGCAGCTTTGCTGCCTCTAATTTTATGGAGTTGCCTTGCTTCCTCTCCAATATTAAGGAGTATTTTAACCGATATAACCGGTGTAACATTGTAATGTTGCACCAGTAATATATGTTTACATTACACCATTTTATAAGCGAAAAAAAAAAAAAAAAAAAAAAAAAAACCAATCCATAAAACTAGAGGCAGCAAAGCTGCCACCTATTTTATGGTGTAACGTTACACAAATGTTTTACAGTGCGTAATAAAAATTTTATCTGTTATAAAAAAATAAATATTCTACAGAGAAAAAAAAATGTATACAACGAAATCCTATTTAAATGGATAACAAATAGAATACAACCTTCTAAGACGGAAATACGGTTATAAGGGAGTTGTTTCCTGTTCTTTGCGATTTCGTTTTGGTGGATTTTACTTTACTATTTACACTATTTATAATACAACGATTTTTTATTTAAACGGAAACGCAAGGAGTCAAAGAAAAATGTCGAATTGAACAAATTTCTAATTTAGAAGGTACACCGTTATTTGTAATTGAATTGCATTATTATTGAAAACATCATACATCATAAAATGTGTTTTTGACTAAGCTTTAAAGTTTATTTTCGTATTCATACATAGAAAATTTCATACAAAATATTTTAAAGTGTCGCGACCATTATTTAAATTATGTTTGTTAGTCACACAACCACAATATCATTATTAATAATAATGATCAAAAACTATCAAAATTAAAATGACTTTTTTTTTCACCAAATTAAAATTAAAGCACAGTCAAAAATAATTTTAATATTTGCTTAAACAAAATTTAACATTTAACTTATTTTAGATATATTTTTCGGTGGCATTAATCCACTGCTAAACTAGTCAGATGTGCCAATCCTAAAATTTTCTTCTGCCTTATACTTGATAAAACTTCCTGAAAAATGCATCAAAGCAGCGCCTCCGATTAGGTAGTTTGCACCAAAATCTAGTCAGAAACAACTTATGTTAACTTCTAACTGAATCTGAAGTTTGATGAAAATCCATGCAATAGTTTCTGAGATAAAGCTATTTTGGATAACTTAAACATTTCTTAATAACAGGGCCACCTGCTGGTTGATGTACACCGAAAACTAACCAGGATTAATATTTATCAAGTACTAACTAAATCTGAAGTTTGATGAAAATCCATGCATTAGTTCTTAGGATACAGCTATTGTGAATTTATGAAAAATATAGTATAGAGGTGCCACCTGTAGGGTGATTGCACCAAAAACTAAACAACACTAATCTATATCAGAGACTAACTGAATCTAAAATTTGAGGGAAATCCATGCATTAGTTCTTGAGATAAAGCTATTTCAATGATCGTGAATAATGCAGTATAGCACCATCACCTGTTGTGCGATTTACTCCAAAACGTAATCAGCGCTAAATTATATCAAGTACTAACCGAATCTCATAAATTGTTAACGGATTCTCATAAAACTTTAAGTTTTATGAGAATCCGTGCATTAGTTCTTGAGATACTGAAATTGTAGAAACTATGAATTATGCAATATAGCAGCATCACCTTTTGAGCAATATGCACCAAAAACTAATCAGCTCCAATTTATATAAAAGTCTAACAGAATATAAAGTTTTATGAAATTTCGTGCATTAGTTCTTAAGGTAGAGCGCCCACAAAATTTTTGTCACATATAGACTCAGAATGATAGAGTGACAGACAGACTCATAAACAGACATTTTCGAAAAACAATGAAATCGTGTTCAAGACCTTCTAAAACTTACAAATCCATCGGAAACCAGAAGTTGGAAATTTTCCACGAATCCAATATTTTGTTTTTATAAACATAGAATAAAGTAAAAATTGCAGCAATCTGTTCCATTTTTATAGAAAATAGATACATAAGATTCATAACCATAATTTATCTAAGTTCTGCCCACATTTTGGTCAAAAATATATAGGATACACTTAACAAAATATTCACAATAACCGTTATTTTTAAAAAATGAACGAGTGGTTGTAGAGTTTCCAACAATTTTTTAGAGCTTTTAGCAAAATTGAAACATAATGTTTTTTTTTTTTTTTTTTTTTTTTTTTTTTGCGAAATAGACTTTGTTGAATGGAGACAAACAGAGACACACAGAGAGAGAGTGAGTCGTGAAATAGTATAGAGAATGTCATTGCGTTCAACTGGAAAACTCTTTCCTGGTTATAACAAGAATGGAAAATCATGCGGTCAGCATTGATTATGAAACACTTTTCAAAAAATTCAAACAAAATACTATAACAAAACTTTACAATTCAGTAAGGCCTAAAGTAAGGTGGTGTCTAAAAAATAAATTAGATAATGCGTAACAAAATTAAAAACTCAATTTCAAAAATTACCACCAATAGTCAGAAAAGTATCAGAATTTTTTTGCGTAGCAATGTATATGATCCATACATTTGTGCGTGTATTACATGGGGTATTAAAAGTTAGTTAAATTAAACGCATCACAAAACTGAAAATTCCCATTCTGAAATTTCCGTCAACGGAAATATACTTGGGATTTTTTTGTGCAGCCCTGTGCTTGATCCATACAATTTAGACACATCAAGTAATAAGCAAAATAATAAAAAATAAATAATTTTAACGAATACATAATTGATAACAAACTTTCAGCAATTGTTGTTTCTAGGCAGTACTGTAGCAAAATTAATTTGTGTGTCTATGCAAATGAACATACAAATTATATGCACACGATATTTTACACTAAGTTCTTTGTATTATACCTTAGTCATACATAATTTTCAATCTATTTAAAATAGTGTGATATCGTTATGATTTTTCTTCATAGACTGTAAATATAACGGAATTCTTTTGAGACTTCCTGTAAATGAGTTGCAAATACTACGCACTTATTTTTCAATACTGAACATGCTATAGTAAATCCTAATAATATATGTCAATTTCATGGCACTTTTGACTATACTTACGCGAGTTAGAAAATGTCATAGATGACAGACAGACAAACCGAATTCCTAAATATCTTTTAACTATGTTGGAAAATGTAATAATAATGTATATATATGTATATAATAAAGAAAAAATGTTTTCAGACAAGCGATGTACATAAAGGCAGATAACAGGTATAAGTCAATATAAGTTAGTACAGACGAAAAGACTGAATTTATAAACATTTTCAACTATGGTGGGAAGTGTTAAAAATAGTATAAAATAGAGGAGAAAAGGTTTGTGATAGTAATGCAAAAATTACTATTTCTAAGGATATAATAAGCAACAGTGAATGAATGTATGCAACATACATGCATGATACAGGAAAATAATGCAAATAGTAGCTATACTGTAAATTATTATTTGCGTTTAGTTTTCTAAATGAAGCTATTTAAAAAATAATAATTATCAACATCATTGTTATTATTATTATTATTAATTATTGTTATTATTGTTAATTTAGCATGCAGCCGTAAGGAGTCATTTCTTCTTTTGAAGCTATCAATAAAGACATTTCTTAAAATGTTATGAAATTAATTTTTCATACGATCCCCCGGTCCTATGAGTGATATTTAGTAAAACTTTCCTATTGCACTAACAAGTAAGACCAAAAAAAAAAAAAAAAAAAAAAAAACAAAAAAAAAAACAAAAAAAAAATAAATAAATAAATAAATACTTTCTATCTAACATTAAAATTGACCGTGTTATGAAACTTTGAATTGCTTGACATACACCTTCCGCATTTTAATGCAAATGAGTTGGACCACGTTTCGAAGGATTCTACACTAAGTTCTTAAAGTACTAGAAGAACTTATTTCGCAATTATCTGCACTTTAACTAAAAGTAGTCACATTGTACAAGAATTCCATCAGTGCTAATTTTGATTAATTGAGTTTCAGATGGGTTAAAATAATTGTATTTTGACATATGTTTTATCTTGTAAAGGATTGAAAGTGTTGCTTTTCATCATTTCATTTAACAAAAATTCTGTTTTTTTTTTTCCAATAATAAATTTATTCCAAAATATTTCTTTACCTTATTCAAAACATTTTTTGTAATTGGAACTATACATCTATGTCTAACGGAATAGGAATTAGTCATTGACTAATGGACGAGAATGGACGAGAATGGATGACGAGAATGAACACCCAGTATAACGGAGAAAAATCTATTATTATTTCTCATCAAATTTGAGGTATCCGCAAGTGATCAAATTCTACAAATCAAAATACAAATCAATTTGAATACTTCAAAAAATCCGAAAGTGATTTTTTGAAATTTTTGAATTTATCTCTTGTTATCCATTTTCATAACTACATTTACTCTAAAACTTTGAAAAAAATATATATAAATTAATTTTAGCAATTACCCAGAGAAAATTTTTTAAAGATAGAAATAATCAAAATTATTTCAAAAATTGACATTTCCGCAAAACGTAATAGCTCAAAAAAGAAACAATATATTGACATTTTGAAAATTGCATAATAAACAGAATAACTTTCTCTGGAACTTAGATAACACACATTATAATCGCATCTCTCTCTCAGATGATAAAGTACTAATGTAATGAAAAATTCGCCAAATTTGTCTCAAGTTTGTCATTAATGTATTATTATGAGTGTAATCTGTTCCCTCAAAAGATATTTGTAAAAGAAGTATAGAAAATTTTGTGGCTTTCCATGCATACATTTTTGTTTTAGAATGTTTTGCATATAGTAAAATTCTGAAAACTTCATTTTGAGAAAAATCTAAAAGTAACTTTTAAACACAGTTCAAAAGTTATGTAACTTTAAACGGCTGTAACTTTGCTTATAATTAAGATACAGACACAATTTAAACAGAATTTGACAGATAAAAGAGTCGATTTTAATGTTATTATGCACACATGAAAAACAGATATTGTGATCGGAAATTACTTTTTAAAGGTATAAAGATAGAAAACCAACGTTTAGAAAAGCACAAATAATGTATGAAAAGGTAGCAACTATACCTTTTCATGCATCATTTGCTCATTTCTAAATGTTGGTTTTCTAGCCTTATACATTTTTGCACAAAGGCTTTATTTGTATTTTAATACATTTTAAAAGTGTTCTGATACCTTAAGAAATTTTAACCCAATATTTATCCGAATGTTGATTTGATACAAGCAGAAAAACTTTTTGTTTTAATAACTTTAAAAATAAATCGATTCGCGCTTTCATATGTAGAAAGTTTTACTTAAACCAGTTTCAGGATATAGATACATTGAATCAAATTACGTTCAAAACTATACAATAAAGAGTTTCACAAAACAAAATGTAGCTGTAAGGAGGAAGATCAAAAGTTATAGTAAAATAGCAAAGTGAAAATCATTCTGTTAAAAAATAAAAAACAAAAAAGGAAGTTTTTCCTGGTTATAAAAATGATAGAGGTAAAATTGCGAAGTACGAGTTTGAGGTAATAATATAAACTACTATTTTTATAACTATTACGAGCAACTATAAGGTGAATGACGAAAGTTCAATTGTAAACAGTAGATCGATTGATGCACCTGGATTGTTGAATATGAAGCTGTTTAAAGATATCTACTTTTTTGTGTGTTTTTTTTAAACTTGTACAGGCATGAAAGTAGGAAATAAATAAAATTGAAGGAAATTTTTTCCACCTATACGACTGTAAATTTTTTTTATAATATGAACACATTTTAAGAGATATTTTTTATAATGAATTGAAATACACTGTGTATGAAGTTTGTAATGACTGTATGTTTGATTGTTATTTTCATTTTGTATTTAGAAAATATAAAAAAAAAAAAAAGAAAGAAAGAAAGAAAGAAAGAAAAGAATGGTAGACAGTTTGACAAAAGTACGAATTCAAATATATCTCATGAATTTACGTAAAGTACTTCGATTACTTTTTTTTTAACAAATATTATCCCGGATGGTGTAAGTCTCTAAAAATTCATTATCGAAATTATACAAAAGTGTTGTATAGAAAAAATATTCTATTAAATAATTAAACAAGTCAGAATTCGCATGTCAGCGTAGCAAATAAGGTACATTCGTATTATAATGAAGTTTTAAAATTTTTCAAATCTTAGTATTCTATACTTCAAATACAGTATAGTAGCCGAAATCTTATGTGCGTTCTTGTAAATACTATCTGCCTCCTTATATGCAGAAAGTAACTTGCAGTAAATCTCAGTAACATACATAAATTTCGTAAAATGTTAAATAGTTTAATACAATTAAAACTCCCCCCCCCCCAAACAATGTTTCCCCCTAAATCATTATGCAATAGAATGCTTTTGTGTGGCCCTGTAAATTAATAACAAATGTTCCTTCTACCACATGCTGTACAGAATGTGTATTTTAGTAACTTCATAGATGCATATCAATTTTATTACGTTCGAAAGAGTGCAACACTGCAGTTCAAATTAGTTTTTCCTATTGGCCGTAATGTAACGGAATACTTTTCATTGTTCCCATGTCAAACTATACATCCGATTTTCATAAAATTTGAAATAACTCGACAAAATTATGCAAGAATTAGATATTTCAAATTTTAAACGATTCGTTTGGCTAATTTTTGCTCTGTTATATGCGAACAGATGTTCTGAACGACGACTATAGGCAGTGGTATAGTCTTAAAAAATCCAGAGGTTATACGCTATAAGCAGAGGGTATATGCTCAAAACAGGGGGTATACCCAAGAGTGTATACACTGTAGTTCTCTTGAGAAACAGAGGGTATACGGTGATCGTTAAAAAAATTCAGAGGGTATACCCGTATACTCTCCACTACATCCCTGACTATTATGTTCTTCGTATTTACACAATTACGAATATACCTAAAAAGAAAGCTTTACGTGAAAAATCATAAAACAAAAGAACAGACTGGACGCGTTTCGGATGGCCCCCTCAGGAACAAGGGCAGAAATAAACAGTAAGGATGCTCCAAAGAATGCGAAAGGGGTGCAGTAGGAAAAATAAATGCCAATTACAGAGGAGCACATGCTAAATTGGAAAGCGTTTCCAGGGTGATGTGAAAAATTAACAGAAAAGAAAAAAGGAAAGGAAATAAAAATAAAAAATGAATAAATAAATAAATTCAAAACTAATTAATTAATAAAAAACAAATTTATTAGAAAAAACACTAGATAAACATAAGAAATAAAAGTTTTTTTTAAATAATAAAATTGAAAATGAGAAGTTAAGAGGGAAAAAAACATTACAAAAGTAATTTATAAGCTGGAGAGAGGAAAGGAGATGATGAGAGATCATTGACAAGTTTATCGGAATTTTAAAAAAATAAAAAATGCGTCGTGAAAGTCCAATTAATTAAGATGGACATAAGAAATAATTCTGGTCATGGAAAAATTGAAACAGTGACTTAAACCCCTAAGAGGCAACCGAAGATTTTGAAATTTCTTGATTTCATATATATTTTTGGTGCTCGAATAGAATGAATTTTAATGCTGTCTTAGTTTGAACGATAAAACCTAAATTTTAAGAACAACGAATAAAATAAACGCTCCATCTGTTTACAGTGGGAATGGGATCTAGAAAAATGAAACAGGGAATGGTTTTGGAAATTTTTAAACAAAAAGGAAAATAAAATGATAGAACGCTAGAGTTAAAATTAAAAATTTTCATTTAAATTATTTTCAGATGCTCATAACGAGCTGTGCTTTGGTTTGATAACTATAACGCACAGTAGTTCAGAAACAAACTGCATGGATTTTAGTAGAAAACACTTTTGTGGAAAGATTGACCGAAACAAGTTTTTAAGATCGAAGCCAACAAAAAAATCCAATCTTCCTATTTTAGGGGAAACGAAAATGAATATGTCCAAAACAAATCTTTAAAGAAATATTCATACAAAAATATACATAATCAGAGACTTACAAAAGTTGAAAATTGCTAGGCAGCAGAAAAATATCTTCGGAGCCAGCTTGAAGAATAATTTCTCTGATATTAACGCATTCACTGCAAAATGGAGCACTGATTATTCATAATCGCACTGTAAAACATTTGTGGAAACGTTACTCCGTAAAATTGGTGGCAGCATTGCTGCCTCCAATTGTGTCAGTCATGATTGATAATTATAAACATTGATGTTTATAGGAATTTCGATATTCTTATGACCAGAGTTTCACAAGTTTAAATAAAAAATATTTAATATCAAATAAATAAATAAGTTTGATTATTTAAATTGATAGAAAATAAGTTTTGATAAATTGGTATGAATTTATACAGTGCGCAAAATATGCATTTTATACGTAATGCAAAAAAAAATTTCACTTATTATTCATTTACTTCATCATACTTCACTAAATAATTCTGCTACATATAATACATCAGATGCGGGATTATTTAAGGCGTATTTTAATTATATTACACAATTTTATATCAAATAAAACTGATACACATTGCTGATATTTACTATAAATTACTTTCTTATAATATGAAGTGCATAACATTTATATGAACACACAGAAGTATTGTGCATTAGGAATAATTGTTGGAAGCGCATTTTTAATTAGTGATGATATAAGTTTTTAAATTTAACTAAGTTTTTGAATACTATGGGGTGTTTCTAAATCTTATAGCTCATAAACAGAAGCTATACAAAAGAATTCTTAAGCTTTATTGAATATGAGCTTGAATTGCTTAAAGATAGTTTTTAAATGAGTTTTTTTATTTTTACTTTGAACTGCCTTTAGCACGCTAAAAGATGCTGGCAGAATATAGATAAAATTATATACAAAGACACGCAAAGAATTAGGTACATGGCCGTCTGTGGATGGTAATTTCGGAAAGTGTGATTTCAGTAGTTTTAAGAACATTTTAGTTTGAATTAAATTTTAGTTAAATCGTGCCGTGTATATAACAGTAGTAGGCAGTATACACCGCTCTGCAAAAATATTGACATATGTTTTTGTTTATAGGTATAAATTAGTAAAAGTAAGATTTCAACACTTTATTATTATTATTATTATTATTATTATTATTATTATTATTATTATTAAAATAAATTATTGTATATTATGTTATAATTGTTAATACCATCCTACAGATCAAATACAGGCTGTATAGAAAAAATCAGAATACATATTTAGCTTGAGGCAGTAGTTATTAAAATCAGTTTTAGATGTTTATGCATTTTCTAAAATGTTTACCTGGGAATCTTATTTGCCTTCCCTAAATAAGAAAGTTGTGTTAAAGTATTCAGTTAATAATGATTAATAAATAATAAATATTCAGTTAAAGTAAATTTTTTTAAAGTATCTTGGAAGTGTTGGAAAGGGTTTAATAATTTATATGCTTAACACTAGACTTTTTTTTTCCTTTTCTTTTTTTTTAACCCCCTCCCTTCGGAAAAAAAAAATTGCGTTCTTATCGCAATTTTCTGCTTTAAGAGCCAAAGAAATGGGTTAAAATGTGCACAAAATATGAGGGTAAATACGGTATGCATTGATAAGCGAGAAGAAGTTTACAAATCAGTTTTAACTTGCTATTGAATTTATTAGTGCTCTGGGGCAATTTGTGGGAGATGATAATGTCAATGGGTTCAGATATATGATCAGGGTCTCGCACCAAATGAAATCTTGTAAAAGGACCCGGCCAGGGCACGATTCTCCTTTACAATTACAAATACCTTATAAAATGATGTTTTTGCTTCTCTGTATAAAGGAATATTTTTGCTCTAAATTTGTCGCTAAAAGTTTATTTATTGGAAAAAATAGTTGATAATATTTCTTACAGCCGAAGACACGATTATCGGGTAATGCTTGTATTTGGTGATTCTGGAAGTAATTATGAAGTAAGCATGAAATAAAAAATTCAAACATTCTGAAAGATAGAAGATTTTGCAAAATAAAAAATAATTACGCGCTTTAAATGTGAAAACAGTGGTATTTTTCATACATTTTATTACCTTTCTTATATATTATTATGTGATATGTGCAATTTAAAATAACTTTTGTTAGTCCAGCATTGCAGTATGCATCGGATTTAATAATTGCTTTGCTAGTTCACCGCCAGGGACGTAGTGGAGGGTATACGTAGGTATATACCTTATACCTTCTGATTTTTTTAAAGGAGCACCGTATACCCTTTGTTTCTCAACAAAGCTTATAGTATACACATTCTGGGTGTAACCTCTGCCTTAAGCGTATACTCTTTGCGTATACTCAGCGTATATTCTCTGTTATTTTTACAACTATACCCCTTAGCACCGTCCCTGTATATAATACTTTATAGATGGTGATGTACTTGCTTTAGACAGTTTTAAGAATAGTACACGTGATATTTGAAATTGCATAAGAGCTCAATGATCTAAAACTTGTAAAGAATTTTAAAAACATTTGAATCTCCCCTCTCTTTTTTCCCAAAGAATATTAGAATTCGGAATATATTTTAAAGGATTTCATGCATCACAATGAAAAAAAAAAAAGTATAGACTGCAAAATTTAGAGTAAATAATAAAAATAAAATAAAATAACAAGAAAAATAAAAATAAAAAATAGAATGTAAAATAAAAATATTTATTTTCCTTTTTTTTTTTTTTTTTTTTTTTTTTTTTTTAAAGAATGTATATAAAAAAGAATGCTAAAAGTGTTTAAAAATACGAAGAAAGAAGATGAAAAGGAAAAAAAAAAGAAAGAAAGAAAGAAACTCCTTTTTTTGGTTGATTTTAAGTTACCTTATAAGAAACTTTTAAATAACAGTTAAAAAATATATCATTAACAGAAATAGAATATAACATTTTTTTTTTTTTCCCCGAGAACTCCTATTGACAAAAACTGAGAATTATTTATTCGTTGTTTAAAGAGCAAAAAAAAAGAAAGCAAGAGACAGACAATATCAAGGTATAAAACAAAGAGATGTGTCAATAAATTCTAAAGCAAATATCTAAAATCGAAAATTACCTAGGATTGATTTACTTTGACTTTTTTACATGTATGTAACTTGACTGGAAAAAATCAATAACGGAGAGTGTAGTGCTGCCATCTAGCCACATTATATTTAAATAAAGTTCATATATTTAAAAAAAAAATCGATTAAAAAAGCCTAAAAAATGTAACTTTTTGTTTTAAATATTGACGTATCTAATGCGGTACTTTTTATTTTAAAAATATTTTTTTTTAATCCGTAAAGATTTCGAAAGTATCTATCAAAACTTATAAGAAAGTTGGTTTAAATAAAACGTTTTACAAAATTCATTAATGATCTGAATATTTTTAGAATTCGAACGATATTTGTTCATTCAGAGGAGAAGAGATAAATTATTTCCTTTAAAAAATATAGAACAGATATGAGTTATGACATTATTCGTTGTTATTTAATAGGACTTTCTTATTTCAAAAAAGACAGTAATTGTAATATGAAAAAAATATATATAAATAAATAATAAGTGCATAAGTGCAATACATGCAACTGTAAATATAAATAAATAATTAAAAGAGTGAATAAAAGAATAAAAGAGTGATGGAACAACTGCGTATAAGCGGACCAAATGCCACCACTAATTTTTTTTAGTATTCCTCTAATTACTGAATGGCAGCAAACTTGCCCTATTTCAGAAAATTATTTTTTTTAAAGTGATGACAACTGATTCAATGATGTGCGTCTGTTCATTATATTATAAAATAAAATAAAAAAATATTAAAAAAAATATTCAATATTGATTAAAAAATCTTCCTTGCGTGTTTTAATTATTGAAATTTAAAATTAAAATCTGAAAGGAAGAAAAAAAAACTTTTGTTGGCGCTTTGTGTTTTCTTTTTCTTTTACCTCTTTTTACTTTCTTTCTTTTTTCTTTTCTTTTCTTTTTTTTTTTCTTTATTATTATTTTTCCCTTTTTTGCCAGAATGGTAACATATAACAGGATTTTTCTTTCTTTCTCTTAAAAAAAAAAAAAAAAAAAAAAAAAAAAAAAAAAAATCTATAATACATAAAAAACTATTTAAAGCAAATATTTAAGTAAAAATACGATTTACGGGAATTAGCAGTAAATAAAAGTATATTCGTATTTTTAATACTTGTTTAATTGTTATAAAAATTATTAATTCATGTTTTCCACCCATCTTTAATTATCATTTCATTGGAAAATAAACTTATCCGTGATCTAGCTTGGCTGGTTTATTTTTTTATCATTATATTTTTTAATCTGTTAAATTAATTGGTAACAACTCCCCCCCCCCCCCCCCAATCACAAAAACTAAAATAAAATTCCTGTTTTGTAAATACCACTAAAAACAGATTACATTCTTTAATTGAAATTTGAAGCACTTTTTTTTAATCATCGATTATAATCTTTATTTAAAATTTGCATTTATAAAAAAAAGGGGAAATACACATAAAAAAGATAAACAGTAAATAAAAAGTCTTAGAAAACACGCTATGCGCTTTAAAATTTTTGGAAAGTAATTTTAGACAAAGCTGAATTAATGCGAATAAACATTTTGTTTTCATTAATACTACATAAATAAATATTTGTAAAGATCAGGTAATTTTTAAAAAACAAACTAAAAGGGGGAAAAAAGAGATATATATGCAATGACGCATTAAAATAAAATGCAGGTTTTAAGAATATGAGAAATCCATATTTAAATTATATCAGTTATTATATAATGCTAACATTTATGCAGTATTTATTTGTTTATTTTACTCTGTTTGTTATTTATTCTTTGTATGAATGTATTTATAATAAGCATGTTTAGATACGATAACAATTATGTACACATTAAAGAAAATAATGCAAACTAAGATTTTTGTTGTCCCCTTTTTTATAGCTTAACTCATATACCGTGTGTTTATACATATATATTCCTTTGTTTTATATATTTTTTTCAAATTATTAAAATACGAAATTTAAATAAAAGAAATCATCATAAATTAGTAGGAAAATTAAATAGACTAGCCGAAAAATATTCTAATAAATGATTATGTTTATTAAAGGAGAAAAAAAAAACATTTGAAATTATTACATCACAAACATTATTATTGAAAATGTGTACAAGATTTTAATATTTAATCGTTAAACTATTAAAAATTTTGATCCTCAATTTTTTAAAACTAATAACTTTATGTTTTTATTTGCAGATTTTTATACAGGATTGAAATATTAAAAGTCTGCTTCAGTCAAGCGAAAAGACTTGTTCGCTAATGCTAAAGAAATTTATAATACGAAAAAATTTATAATGATATCTCGGTTGCATATCAGTATTTTATTTTATATTTTTCATTGGATAGCTAAAATTAATCTGTACAAAGGCCGTTTTTTTTTTTACTTTTTCGATTTTGATTGCGCATTTTTTATGAGGATGCTATCACTTTCGAAGCCGGTTATGAAAATACAAGTGTCTTCATTAAAAATGTCTGTGAATAAAATGGAAAAAGTGAAAAACGGTCTTTGTACATAACGGTTTCAGCAATCTAATTAAAAAATAAATAAATAAATAAATAAATAAATAAAAATAAAATAAATAATAATTTAAAAATATTGAAATACAACAGAGATATCTTTATATATTTCTTCTATAGGATTAGCATTAGCAAACGTAGCCTCTTAAAGTAGCCTCTTGAAGTAGCCTCTTAAAATGTTTAGGATTTTCAATATTTTAAGATTTTTTAGCGGATTCTAAACGCCAATTTGGTTTACTTTAAAATTGTTTTAATATAACGATTAATGTATAATTTTATTATATGTTATCTTCATTTGGAAATGTGGTTAATATTGTTATGCGCACTTGTACGATGTATGTTGATTGAAAGGCTATTATTACTTTTTCAAAGTTCGCTTATTTAGCGAACGTTTAATGTTTATCTTATAGGGATTATCTTATAAGGAGAAAAAAGCACGTTTGAACTTTTTTTTTTATCAATTTCTTTCTTATTTGAATTATATTTTTTGCGTTTTAACTATTACATAATAAAAACAGTGCATTTCTTCATCGAATCAGAAATTAAAAGTCTTCCATGTAAATTAAAAAAGCTGTGAGGATTTAAAAAGCTGAAAGATTTCTGTTCAAATATGCCCCATGTAGGGATACCTTTGAACAAATTAATAAAATATGAAAATATTGAAAATTTTCATTTCCCCCAGTTATGTTTGGTTGTGAAAACTTTTTAGCAATATACTTAAAATGCATCAATACGATATCTGATGCTTCTGGAAAATTAAAATTTTTCACTCACACTTTTCATGAAAAAACCTGACATAAATTCCGTTTTATCTAGTATGAAAACTTATAATTGTTTGGGAAAAAGTAAATGAAAGACTTTGTTGGACAAACCTGCTAAACCATGAATCATTATTGTGTATCTTGAATTTGCAATTATCAAATAAATGAATGCCATTATCAATTTAGATTTGAAATTTCCCATCGCTGATACACCCAGAGATTGTAATACATGTGTGCAGTAAGAAGGGATTGATATTGATATTCTTAATTAACCTATTTTCACAGAGAAAAAATTCCAAAAATAATAATATTTAGGTACATCAACAACTCTTTATACTCGATTCGGCTGAAGAATTTTAATAAAACAAAGCCTATAAACTAAAGATTACATCTTTATTTAAATGTTGAACAATAAATAAAAATTTTAGGGATACAAAATTGTCAACAAAAATCTTACAATTTTATTTTCTTAAGTTTAGATTCAAGAAGGAGAAAAATACATATCTTGTTCAGATAGTATTGTGCATACAAAATGGTGAGGCTATGTATACTTGTTGCACAGAAGCAGTAGTAATGTACTACTATAGACATTTATGAAAAATAATTTATTTGAAGGAAAATATTAAAGTGTTCAAAGGTGACCCCAGTTTAAACGTGCCCCCCTCTCCCCTAATTGACATGTAATTTCATGGTTACACTTCAACTTGTTTTAAACATTTTCCCTTACAATATGTTAACTTGTCATGAATACAAATTATAATTTTTTATGATTGGCTTTTATTTACTCTTAAAGTGGGGGCTAATGATTTTTTTTAATGTAATTTTTGCTCTGCTTCTTTTTAAAGATAATGTAAAAGGAAAGAAAGATAAAGCGGGGATTTCTTTTGATGTATTCAGGTTTCCTAAAGTGTTTTCTCAACATATTCATAATTTAATTAATATCAAAATGCTAACAGGTAATACATGTATCATCAACAGCAATAACAGTTTTCGATCCATTTTAGGATATAGGTCTCCCCCAGATTTTTCCAATGTTTCCTGTCTAGTGCTTTCGTCATCCTATTTACGCCGGCCACTTTTCTGATTTGGTCACTTCACCTTACTTGGGGTCGTCTTCTTTGTCGTTTTATATTATTGGGATACCACTGCAAGGTGTTTGTGCTCCACCAATTGTCTTGTCTAATATATATAAATATATATATATATATATACACTGGTGTGCAAAATTTAAGGACGAGTCCCAAAATGGCAATTTTCAAGAGATTTTCAAGCGATAATTTTCACGCGAATATTCAAAAGGAAGTAATATAATTCGAATAATTACTATCCCTGCATAACAGCTAGTCCATATAACATCTCATTCAAGTCACACACGATTACAAGAGTCACAGTCACTACGGCGAAACAAAAAATAGGAAATTCCATACGTCTCTTTTATGAGTCTCAAATGACTACTATATGTGACTCCACTGACAGATCATTGTGACTGCTGCTTTGTGGCGAGTCACCAGGTGACTTTACAATGTCGTTTCATTGAGACTCTCGTGTGATCTCTCATCTGGAGACTCAATTTCAAAGTCATTGTGAACGTTGCATTATGATAAATTACCAAATAATCTCCTATAAAGTCACATGGTGACTTTTCACCAGTTTTAAAAATGGTTACTTCACAGTAGGGTCTCTGTTACCATTTGACAAATTCTTGTGACAGAAAGTCATCATGTGGCTTTAATGTGACATTATTTGGTGATTTATCATAATTCAACATTCACAATGACTTTGAAATTGAGTCTCCAAATGACAGTCAAATGAGAGTATCTATAAAACGACATTGTAAAGTCACCTGGTGACTCGACACAAAGCGGCAGTCGCTGTGACCTGTCAGGGGAGTCACATATAGTAGTCATTTGAGACTCATAAAAGAGACGTATGGAATTTCCTATTTTTTGTTTCGCCGTAGTGACTGTGGCTCTTCTGACCACGTGTGACTTGAATGAGATATTATATGGACTAGCTGTTATGCAGGGATAGTAATTATTCGAATTATATTACTTCCTTTTGAATATTCACGTGAATATCATCGCTTGAAATTCCTTTGAAAATTGGCATTTTGGGACTCGTCCTTAAATTTTGCACACCAGTGTACATTATTTATTACGTTTTTTACATTTCTTGACTATTACCATACATTGTAACATTTCTGATTATCGTATTTTTATTTATATCTTATTTTCAATTTTTAAGAGTTTAAGGTCGTTCATTGTAGCAGTTTCATAGACAATTGTCAAATTTTGGCGAAGCTGTTTAATGCATATTTAACCCAATTATTTTTTAAACTAGTATACAGAGAAAATATTGAACTCGTATACAGCCATAAAAATACTTGGTGATTTACCGGCTAACGGAAAAATAACTTAAAATTAATATGTTGATCTATAATTAAGTCTCTACAAATTTTTAAATGTTCAACTGCAATAGGAAACACACTGGTACATTATTTCTATATAGTAAAACCCAGTGTAACGCAAAGCGCGCCAAACTGGTTTTTCTCTCCGAAAACTGTCATTAGAATTGACGCTCCCACTGAGAGCGGTATGCCATTTGCGTGTACACTATATTGCCATTGATTATGGCACACTTGCGATTTTAGACATTTTACTAAATATCTAAAAAAATACATGAGGAATCATCTCGAAACTCTTAGTGTATAAATATAATAGTATACGTCTTACATCTCCGTGAAGATTTTTTACCGAAACGCCATAGGGGACCGTCAACAAATTAAAAAAGAATGAATATCTTTTGAATAACCCTGTCAAAACTAATGTAGCAAAAGCGCTCAAACTCTAGAATATGATTGAATGCCTTATTGTAATACACTGTGTTCATTTTTATGCAAATAGCATGCAAACTCGCAGAGTAATTAAGGTTTTTATAAAAGTGGTCCCAAATTTTTCCAAGTTTTTTCATTATAATTTTCAGAGTTCTTAATATAAAATAATATTTTTTTCAGAAAATATGACAAACAACATTGCACACAGTACTCTGTAATCAGAATTAAAAAGTAATAAAAATTGTATGAAAAATGAGTAGGTTTACTATATAATTTTTTACTGCGCATGCGTCAAAGATACCAAAATTTCATTTGCATATTATGTTAGCTAAATGTATAGAGCAACTTTTGTAAAAGTCTCAAAATCATAGCTTGAAAATTCTGAAAGTAATCGTCTATAGAAAAGGGACAAAATCCGTTGTTTCCAAAATGAAGCAAAAAATGAGGGATTTTATCCAAATGCAGTAGTACATCCCATATTGTGTATTCTATATTGACACTAATCAATGAATATATGGATACAACCCCTACTATTGTTTTTGCTTCATTTTGAGAATAACGGATTTTCGACTTATTCAATTGACGATTATTGTCAGAATTTTCAAGTTATGATTTTGTGACTTTCACAAAAGTTGCTCTGTACATTTAGCTAACATAATATGCAAATGAAATTTTGATATCGTTGACGCATGCGCAGTAAAAAATTATTTAGTAAACCAACTCATTTTTTATACAATTTTCATTATTTTTTAATTCTGATTACAGGGTACTGTGTGCAATCTTGTTTGTCATATTTTCTGAAAAAAAATAATATTTTATATTAAGAACTCTGAAAATTATAAGGAAAAAACTTGGAAAAATTTGGGATCATTTTTATAAAAACCTTAATTACTCTGCGAGTATGCATGCTATTTGCATAAAAATGAACAAGGCTTATAACAATAAGGCATTCAATCACAATCTAGAGTTTGAGCGCTTTTGCTACATTAGTTTTGACAGGGTTATTCAAAAGATATTCATTCTTTTTTAATTTGTTGACGGTCCCCTTTGGTGTTTCGGGAAAAAATCTTCACGGAGATGTATGACTTATACTATTATATTTATACACTAAGAGTTTCGAGATGATTACTCATGTATTTTTCTAGATATTTAGTAAAATGTCTAAAATCGCAAGTGTCCCATAATCAATGGCAATATAGTGTATCTTTGATGACAGCAGAAACAGAAATTTGCTAGAAAAAGGGAAAAATAGCAATCTTTCTTTTCTTTCCAGGGGGGGAGGGGGGTTAAATAAAAATACAATTTCAAAGTGCTATAAAAATAGCAATGATTATTCATTATTAATATTATTTCAATAGTTGTAGCAGACTTTTCAGACTTTTCTAATTACGCAGTTTTATTGCATATTTGTTAAAATTTTGTTTTATCAAGAAATCTTGGTTTTTTTAATGGTATATTAACCGCAAAGCCTCGTTTTCCGAGAGGTATTGTAATAGCAAATAGTTCTTTTTATTAGAACATAAAGTAGCCGAACTTGGCTCATCTAAAAGCTTCCATATTGACAACTATTTTTAACAGTTTTTTTTTTTTTTTAATTTATGTGAAAAACACAATTTTTATCTACCGTCCCAGGACGGGTATATACACTAGTTTGTGATAATAACAATAAGTCAGCGGAAAATCGATTATAAAATTTCATTTATTACCTGAAATCTTTTTTTTTTCTTTTTTGGTGTGTGTGTGTGTGTGCCTGTAAATGCTATGCACTTCGTATTATACATAAAATAACTTATCGATAGCCTTAGCGACGTATATCAATTTCATTATATATGAAATAGTTAAACGGGTTTAACACGCCGCAAACAATTTCCCCTTATAACATAACCATTATGTAACAAAAATATTTTGTAGGCCCCTGTAAATGAATAATAACTATTCTTTGCACTGCCTACTCTACATGAAGTATATTTTAGTACACTTCGAATATATATATCGATTTTATTATGTTGGAAAAAGTGTAACAACTTTAAAATTCATTTGAAACGATTTTTTCCTATTTATTGGCCGTAATGTAACAGAATACTTTTGACTGTCCCTGTAAATAAATTAAACATTCTATAAACTTCATTTGAAATAGGAATTGTGTTAGGATAAGTGTCATTAACATCCCAGAATTTCAGAACAATTCGAGTATATTTATGAAAGTTAGAGCGTGGGCAGACGGACAGTCAAACCGAAATCATAAACACTTTTCAACTTTCTTGAAAAGTGTTGAAAAGAAATGAGAACCCCCTTACCTAACTACTTTAGTACAGAACAAGCGTGTAATATTATAAGGGATATGCAAATAAATATGCAAAAATGCGATACAATCATTCCATTTCTTTCTTCCCTTTACTTTTTTTCACACAAACACACTTTTCGGAGCTAAGAAGCCGGAAATCAAGAAGATAATTCCACGCGTAGCCTTTTCGCAAATCTCCCACCATGCATTACATACCGCTATATACTAACAATACACGCATTTGTAATGTATCACATAAAATCAGGACAAGACAGATATCCGTAGTAGAAGTTCAGTCTCCATTCCATCTAAGTACAAAATTATTGCAAATAACTTTTTTTTTTTTTTTCCGAACACACACACAAAATTAAAGAAACATTTTCTATAAAGTACACTTTCCTGTAAAAATTTTTACTTAAGATCGATTTTTGAGACAGGAGAATGATAAAATGGTGGGCATCACATTGCAATTAGATGCAACTCAAAATCAATTTATAGGAAATGAAAACTGTACAATTCTCAGGAATTAGAATGTGAATGCCTAAAAATTTTAAACAAATAAGAATGAAACTGAGTTTGTGAATGTGACCGAAACCTTCGCTTTCTTGTAGACAGAAAAGAAAAAAAATATATTTTTAAATAATCTTCTTAGTACAAAATGAGAACGGACGTTCAAAAGTAGATAACCAATGTATCCGCTCTCCCATCTTTTGAGAAATCCATGCTGAAATTTGAACTCGCTTAGCTAATTCCCCGCGTGCCCCTTTCTTAAATATTCCATAACACATATATTTCAAAAGGATAATGTATGAAAGATATCAACATGAAAAGCAACACAAATGATTTAAGAAGTGTTAAAAATTCTAAAAATAAATCTCTACCAGCATTTTTTTTTTTAACTGGAATTTATTGCTTTTAAGTTTTTTTTACTTCACTCGAATTAAAGATGAATTTTAAACGCGGAAAGAAAATATAGTCAAATTTTGTCTTCTGTGTGGGAGAAGAGGAGGGGGGGGTTGAACACCCCCTGATAACAAAAATCTTTAAATCCCCCCCCCCCCCCCCGAGTGATTAAATTGTATGCCACTTGCGAAACGAAAGTTATATTTTTTTGCTTTTTAATATTATCAAAGGTAAAGAAAATTTAGTTAATTAAATTTTAAAATACAGGGGGGGGGATAGTCTTCCCCCTTGCCAACACCTATGTTACGGAAAGTAAATATGATGCAAAAATACGATATAATCAATACATTTTCTCTCTCTCTTTTTTTGATAGTCACACTTCTTCACTATGACCTGGCTGGGAATCCCTACCGAAGCCGGAAATCACGGAGATAATTCCACGCGTACCCCTTTCACAAATCTTCCACCATGCAAATACACTACACTTCAAAGGGCTAACGGCACCCACCCTGCACGTATACCACACAGGCAGCACAAGATAGATATCCCCAGCAGAGAACCGGGATCTTTCCGCAAACGTGCCTTTCCGATGCGGGGAAATAGTACGGTCGGAAGACCGTCTAGACTGAAACACCGTTCGGTCACAGTACGATGAACAGAGACACGTTATTTTATTTTATAACGCTCCGGTTGACGCCTAAAAATAGAAGTACGTTCGGGTTTTTTTTCAAACCCCTAAAAAAGTAGCTACATGTCACTGCATACTGTTTAAAAAAATACCTCTCCCCCCCCCCCCCCCACCCACCCTTTTCTTTCCTTCTCTCAAGTCGGCGTGTCATAATAAAATGAGGGCGTGAGATTTAGATCGTAAACTGTCGTCTAAGGGCGGAATGAAATAAAATATAGCGTGGGAAAGCTTTGATTAAGATGCGTTCATGTAAGATAAAGCATAACGGTTAAGGAGGACCAAAGTTATCAATCGTTATTTTGCATAAAGTGAAATAATGATTACTGGTGATTCATTAGGTAAATGCCATTAAATGCAAAAAAGGAGCGATAAAAAAATGTCTATTGATAATGGTGATAGCGTTGGCTGTTGGTTTATTCAGTCCATTTTTTTCATAAAGATTTTGGTTAGTGAAGTTTCCAGTTTCTCCTTCCAATGTTAAAACTTTGGACAAAGAACGCTTTAATATTTTAAAAATATGTTGTGGTAAAGCTTTGATTAATATGTGTTCATTTAAGATAAAGCATAATGGTTAAGGAGGACCACAATTATTAATCATTATTTCGAATAAAGTGAAATAATGATTACTGGGGCTTCATTAAAAAAAAAAGCCATTAAATGCGAAAAAAAAAAAAAAAAAAAAAAAAAAAAAAAAATTAGTTGGATGTGTCAATCCCAAAACTTTCTTCTATTTCATAAGTACATTTTAATATTTAAAAAAAAAAACATGGTGACCCCAAAATTACCCATTATCAAATTTCCTCGAACATTTGACCTAGCCTACTGAGATTTTGGTATCCGAAAAGCCTAAAACGCAAAATTTAATTAATATTCTGAGAAAATGAGCTTAGTAGTTCCTCATGTTGGGTAATTTATACTAAAACGGTATAATAAGCATCTACTTATGTCAAGACCTAACAGAATCTGAAATTTGATGGAATTTCGTCCATTAGCTCTTGAGATATAACAAAAAAATTGCAAAACGTAGCACAGCAACACCATATCTTGGACAATTTATGCCAAAACGTAAAAAAGCGTCTAATTATGTTATGGTGTAAAAGAATTTAAAGTTTGATGAAATTCTGTGCATTAGTTCTTGAGATATAGCTAGTTAAAAAAAAAAAAAAAAAACGTGTAAAATATAGCACAGCAGCACCATCAGTTGAAAGATTTATAACAAAACGTAATCATCGTGTAATTATGTTATATGTCATTTTGTAACAAAATCGGAAGTTTGATGAAATTCTGTGCGTTGGTTGTTGAGATATAGCTATCGGAAAAATCGTGCAAATTGCAGCATAGCTGCACCACCTGTTGCAAGGTTAATACCAAAATGTAATCAGCGTCTAATTATGTTATATATTCTAGTGTAACATAATCTAAAATTTCTTGAAGTTCTCTGCATTAATTCTTGAGACATAGCTATTGCAAAAATCGTGCAAAATGTAGCGTAGCAGCGCCACCTATTGGGCAGTTCACACCAAAACCTTATCAGCAGCTATGTATCTCAAGGTATCGCGGAATCTGATGTTTGGTGAAATTCTGTGCATTAGTTCTTGAGATATAGCTATCATGAAAATAATGAAAAACGTGGCATAGCAGCGCCACCTACTGGCCAATTTACACCAAAACTTAATCAGCGTCTATGTATATCAAGGGGTCACAGAATCTTAAATTTGGTGAAAGTCTGTGCATTAGTTCTTGAGATATAGCAATCTTGAAAATAATGAAAAACATAGTATAGCAGCGCCACCTGCAGGCCAATTTTCACTAAAAACCAATAGGCACTAATTCCTATCAAAGTCTAACTGAATATAAAATTTTATTAAATTTCGAGCATTAGTTCTTGAGATAGAGCGCCCACAAATTTTTTGTCACATACAGACAGACTCACAAACAGACAGACGGACAGAGTCACAGACAGACATTTTCTAAAAATAGTCAAAACGTGTTCAGGACCTTCTAAAACGTATAAATCCGTCGAAAACTGGAAGTCGAAAATTTTCATGCATCCAATACTTTCTTCTTGTAAAGATAGAAGAAAGTAAAACTAGTTGGATGTGTCAATCCCAAAACTTTCTTCTATCTCATAAGTACATTTTAATATTTAAAAAAAAACGTGGTGACCCCAAAGTTACCCACTATCGAATTTCCTCGAACATTTGACCTAGCCTAATGAGATTCTGGTATCCGAAAAGCCTAAAACGCAAAATTTAATTAATATTTTGAGAAAATGAGCTTAGTAGTGCCTCATGTTGGTTAATTTATACTAAAACCGAATAAGCATCTATTTATGTCAAGACCTAACAGAATCTGAAATTTGATGGAATTTGGTCCATTAGTTCTTGAGATATAGTTATCACAAAAAAATTGCAAAACGTAGCACAGCAACACCATATCTTGGACAATTTATACCAAAACGTAAAAAAGCGTCTAATTATGTTATGGTGTAAAAGAATCTGAAGTTTGATGAAATTCTGTGCATTAGTTCTTGAGATATAGCTAGTTAAAAAAAAACGTGTAAAATATAGCACACCAGCACCATCAGTTGAAGGATTTATAACAAAACGTAATCATCGTGTAATTATATGTCATTTTGTAACAAAATCTGAAGTTTGATGAAATTCTGTGCGTTGGTTGTTGAGATATAGCTATCGGAAAAATCGTGCAAAATGCAGCATAGCTGCACCTCCTATTGCAAGGTCAATACCAAAATGTAATCAGCGTCTAATTATGTTATATGTTCTAGTGTATCAGAATTTAAAATTTGATCAAGTTCTCTGCATTAGTTCTTGAGATATAGCTATCACAAAAATCGTGCAAAATGTAGCATAGCAGCGCCACCTATAGGGCAGTTCACACCAAAACTTTATCAGCGGCTATGTATCTCAAGGTATCGCGGAATCTGAAGTTTGGTGAAATTCTGTGCATTAGTTCTTGAGATATAGCTATCATGAAAATCATGAAAAACGTGGCATAGCAGCGCCACCTGCTGGCCAATTCACACCAAAACTTAATCAGCGTCTATGTATATCAAGGGGTCACAGAATCTGAAGTTTGGTGAAATTCTGTGCATTAGTTCTTGAGATATAGCAATCTTGAAAATCATAAAAAACGTAGTATAGCAGCGCCACCTGCAGGCCAATTTTCACCAAAAACCAATAGGCACTAATTTATATTAAGGTCTAACTGAATATAAGATTTTATTAAATTTCGAGGATTAGTTCTTGAGATAGAGCGCCCACAAATTTTTTGTCACATACAGACAGACAGACTCACAGACAGACACACAGACTCACAGACAGACGGACAGACTCACAGACAGACATTTTCTAAAAATAGTCAAAACGTGTTCAGGACCTTCTAAAACGTATAAATCCGTCGAAAACTGGAAGTCGAAAATTTTCATGAATCCAATACTTTCTTCTTGTAAAGATAGAAGAAAGTAATAAAAAAAGGGGGGAAATTGATTATGGTGATATCGATAGCTGTTGGCTTTTCCGGTCTATACTTTTCATAAAGATTTTGGTTATTGAGGTCTCCAGTTTCTCTCTCCAGTGTAAAACCTTTGGACATAGAATGCTTTCGTATTTAAAAATATAGCGTGGGAAAGCTTTGATTAAGGTGTGTTCGTTTAAGATAGTAAAGAGGGACCAAAATTTATCGATCATTATTTTTCATAAAATGAAATAATGGTCGCTAGTGATTCAAAAGGAAAAAATGGCATTAAGGGGGAAAAAAAGGGAGATAAAAATATGTATTGATTGCAGTGATACTGTTAGATGTTAGCTTTTACATTCCATTCTCTTTTCATATAGATTTTGATTAGTGATGTCTGCAGTTCCTGTCTCCAATATTAAAACTATGGACACAGAACGCTTTCGTATTTTAAAAATATCTCCTCAAGAAATCAATATTTTCAACATATTTATAAGTCGCCTCCTCTTAACTCTACAATGACATGCATATATTTTTCGAAGGAATCTGACACACTGGAGTCTACAAAACCCCATTGGATACTTTTTATTTTTGATAAAATTAATTCATTAAGCAGGATTAAGTGTATAATATATTCAGAAGAATTAATATTAGAAATTTCACGATTCTTATATACACTGTTCGTAAACTTACCAGCCAATTAACCATTTAAAATACATACTGAAAAAGATTTTTCCTTTTAATTTTGGAGCATATATATATTTATATTTATAGTATGTTTAGAAATTGATGTTTATTTTTAGATCTTGAATCAAAATTTACATAGTCTTTAAATGAACCAAAATACAAAAGAATTACTAAAAATGTTCATCGCTATAAAGTATAACTGTACTAAGCATCATTTTTTGATGAAAAGAAAAAAATTTGTGATTCTTTTATCCCTCTTTTAACCCTTTATCTAACGCATTATGAATTCATGAAAATTTTACATTCTAAAGCATTTTACTTAAATTGTTTAAACTAAATTAAAAGATTTACATAATCACTTAATAATTTTTTGAAGGATTTAGAAGGATTAATTAAATTTGAATTCACAGGGATTTTGTGCAATATTTATAACCCCACTCAAACCTTTTATTTTAAATTGTTTTCATAGTATTTTTAGAATTATAAAAATAGAAAGAATTATAGAAATATGAAAGAGAAAGATGAAAGAGAAAATATGAACAGAAATAATTTTAGAATTATACAAATATGATGTTTTTACAATATAAATATAGAAATACTTCCGAATTGAAAAATCTCCATTCCCCTCCTTCAGCGTCAAGAACGCTGTAAAGATACAAAGGCAAAAGAAATCATCGTTTTAAAAATATTTTTGTTTTGTGTAACCAATAATGCTTTTGGAACAACATAAAGTAATGTATCTGTAACTCATTCTAAACAATATTACAACTAATTGACGTATTAAAAGAATTTTATAATAAGTAATTTTTATGGTATTTATAAGTATCATCGGTAGATAAAGGGTTAAAACATATTTTTTTAAGTCTTATGAAAGTTAAGGTGAAAAAATATAAATTTAAGAAAAGAACAAATATCGACGAGATTTTGAACTTAATGTTTAACTAATAGAGCATCAATGTTGTTTTCTCTTTTTACAGTTAGTTGAATTGTAAGAGTTTTTAAGAATCACTAAACGTTACTGGACATCTTCGGACAGTTTCATTAGTGACAGAAACATGTTACAAAATGACAAGTGTATTTCAAGTTACTGACCTATAACTTCAGTTCTAAAGTTCAAAGATATCACTTCAAATATCATATTACATCAAGAATCACGTATGCAGCATCAGTTTCAATCAATTTGACTGAACATATGCTCTTAAAGAAGAACATGCATAAAACTTTTTCTTTTATTTATATATTTTATTTTATTTTATTTTTTAATGAAATGCTATTAAAAAAAAAAAAATCTGGTGCGTTAGTTTAATTGACGCAATATATCGTTTCATGATAACAAAGTAACATTGTATGAAATATATTCAAAGTAGATACTAATTGCAGATCTTTAAATAATTAAGGGTGTATTCCAACCCAAACTTCTTATTTTCTGATTTATTTTAAAGTTCATTTTTGCTTTCAAGCGCATTAAACGGCAATTTATCTTATTTAAAAACTTTATAATGTGTTATGCTTATCGATTTTTTGATAAATGCAGGAAATATTGCAAAGAATAATGTCAAAGATGGCGTTTTGAATCGAGCTTTCCAAAGCGCAAGATCTGGAAACGAAAAAAAATTATTATTCTGAGAAAATAAGTATTTATAAATCACATTCTAATTAATTGAGCGAAAAAGGAAATCACACGGCCTTTTATAAATCTCTTCAAAAACCACCTTAGCAAGTTTCATTTCACTTTAAAAAATGAGTCTGAAAATGTCTCAGAAAATTTAGAGCAGTTGAGAGTGGAAAGCTATTTTTTAGAATACACCTTTAAGAGTTTTGGTTAAATCAACTTCTAAAGAATGTTATAACACAATTGAAAAATGCTCATGTCTTCGTTTTTTTGTCTTCATGCCTTTAATGAACACTTTCCCAAAATTGTTCGAATAGTTTCAAAACTTAATTGCACTACCGAATGCAGCATGCTCCCTACATTTTAAGAAAACATTTTATTATTTTAACAAATATTATACTGTACTTTAATAGAATATCTCCACTTAAGGTAAAGTACAGATTTTTTTTGTTACCCTGCATACTATGTTAAATGCTATATCAGTTGCCAGTGACTGACCCTTAGCTTTCCATTTAGGCCGCGTCAGTCACCGGTGACTGACAAATAAAATGTAGGAAAAAAAGTATGGTTTTAAGTAATTGCTGAAAATATATTTAAAATTTACTTAAATTTGATTTATAACAGGATAATTTTTCTTAATAATTACGTAAAACAATATATATATACATTTAGTTTTATATGATATTTTACACTGCCAGTCACCGGTGACTGACCCTAAACGGAAAGCTCAGTGTCAGTCACAGTGGCACTCAACGTGATATAGTTATTTTTGCTCTCTGACGGATTATCATAAAATCAAAAGATTCTTCGCCTAAAAAACAAATTTTAAAACACCAAAGATACTGTAAAAGAAAGTAAATAATTAACTCTGTTTTAATTAATCCAGTAACACCAGAGATACTGCAATGAAAAGACGATCTTGTAAAAAGAATTCTGTACCTGTAAAAAGGATTGTCTTTTCTTTGAGATGGAGACATTTTGCTTCAACTTAACAGGACTAACTTGTCTGTTTGAAGAAATTTTTTTTCATGTACAGAAATTCTGAATCAATAAAAAAGGATTTCTCTAAGAAAAAAGAAAAAGAAGAAGAAGAAGAAGAAGGTAGAATTTAGGGCGCATTATTATGAAATTCACATTTCAATTCCTGAATCTCTATTAAAACACTATACAAGGTGATTCTAAATTCATGATAGAAACTTTAAGGGTTGTTATATGACGTTGTAACAATCATTTATTGAATAAGAATGTATGGCCGTAAGTGACGCGTTAAGGTTACAAACATCAGGGACCAATATGCCCCCTTTTCTTTCAAAATTCCTTATTCATACCAGAGTATTCTTAGATTATTTTTTTATTTATTTATTTATTTATTTATTTATTTATTTTATTTTATTTATTTATTTATTTATTTTAACGGACATTTCATCATTATACACAGAAAAGTTCTTCGAAAATGTTTAGTGAGAAATCGGCAGTTTTGAATAAAAAGACTCGCAAAACTGACAAAATTGTTAAATACGGGAAAAACATGAATTTCCGGATTTTTTTACTCAAAAATATCGATTTTAAACCCCAGAAATTTTCGAAGAAGATTTTTTTCCTTTATGTAATCATGAAATGCCTGTCTTAAACAAAGTAAAGGATAATATAGGAATTCAGCGGTATGAATGAGAAATTTTTAAATAAGAAAAGGACAAATTGACCCCCAGGTGTTTGTACCTCAACGCTTCACTTGTACCTATATATTCCTATACAATAAATGATTATCAGAGCGTCCTGATCCAAGCGTAAAGTTTGCACCATGAATTTGGAATCACCCTGTATAGATTTCTTTAAATGCAGTATTTATTTATTTTATTTATTTATTTTTTAAAACTAGAGTTAAATTTAAAAGTTGTCCAAATATGATCTCACATTTAAATAAATATATTTAAAATTATTTCAACCCAAATAAAGTAAATATTGCGGATTCTAAATTTATCTGACTAATTCTGTGATTTAAAGTATCATGGACCCAATGTATACTGAACACCTAATATTTTACTTGAACATTAATATATTGTCTAAAACTAATCGACAAACATATTACCCTCGAAGTCTAACAAGGACAGGTGCAACTTTGATAATCACAGGTTTTGATTTATTTTATATATGTTGTATTGTAGAAGCCCCTTCGTCTCAGGTTTGACGGATTTTATACAACGCTCCTTAGTTTTCAAGAAACAGGGGGTCTAATATTATAATGCAAGTTAAATGTTTACATTGTTATTCATCGTTTGGACTGGAAAAGCTTTTTCCGCAGAGCATTGGCTCTCTGATCATCGGGTTCGACCTCGAAACACGCTACTTTTTTTTTAATATATATATAAATATATTTGCATTGTAATTTAATAAACACATTGTCAATTAAAAATTGTGATCAATGATAATTGTAACAGATTATTATTATTTTTTTTTATTTGTAACTAAATCGTTATGTAAAAGGGTTAATTTCTTTTCATTTATTATTTACCGATGTAATGATATTGAATAGTTGTGTCAATTTGCGATTTTAAAGAAACATCCTTTACATATTTCCTTAATAAAGAAAATGAATAAGATGAAAATACGGAAAATCAAAATGCGCTACATTTGTTTTTCTCCTTAATTGTTTTATAAATGTACTTATAATTATAATTGAATAATCTCAATTTAAGAATTTTAAATCATACATTAATTACAATTTAAATATTTTTTTTTTTTATTTAGCCCTTTTGATTATTTAATTAGGTAGATTTCGTCAGAAATACTATCTATTGCAGTCGTTACCATGGTACAACTTAAAAATTTTTTCATAACTTTTCATTATATGACCCCAGGAACCCATAACCACCCCTATCTAAAAAGTTTACATGTATATATCTGTATCTATCTATCTATCTATCTATCTATCTATCTATCTATATATATATATATATATATATATATATATATATATATATATATATATATATATATATACATACACACACACACACATATATATATATATATACATATATATATATTAAAATTCATTTATGGTTGTGACGGGCATGGGGAATGTTGCATGCATAAAATCAGATTTAACCCAGCAGTGCATGTCATTAGCCATGCCGCCCGTCTCCTTGTTTGTTACTTTTCGAGTTTCTTGTTTAAGTTATTTATGAGTTGTTATTTGTTGGATCAGTTTATAATTTATGGATTAGTTATTGTTCACGTAGTGGTTTTTCAAGTTTGTTTAGCGGTGTAGATGTTCGTGAGTTTTTGCTTTTAAGAATATTTTTATATTTTATATATTTCTTTAGTTAATTATATATGGTGTGCGATTTGAGTTTAATATATCAGTCTTATTTAAATATATATATATATATATATATATATACCGGATGTCCCAAAAATGACTGATTAATTTTAAAATTCAATAACTTGCGAACGGTGATAGCTATTTAAATTTTTTTTTGCAGGAGATTTATGTATAATATCAGGAGTTTTTTTTACCGTAATTTTTTATTTTAGTTCGCATCTCAAACAATAGGTGGCGCTGACGGCGATTGAAGGCCAGGTGATCAGTGCTGAGAGAAGCGTCGACCTGGCCTTCAATCGCCGTCAGCGCCACCTATTGTATGAGATGCGAACTAAAATAAAAAATTACGCCCCCCCCCCCCCAAAAAAAAAAAAAAACTCCTGACATTATACATAACCTTCCTGTAAAAAGTTTTTATATAGCTGTCACCGTTTGCAACTTATTGAATTTTAAAATCCATCAGTCATTTCTGGGACACCCAGTATATATATATATATATATATATATATGTATTTATACACTATATTGCCATTGATTATGGGACACTTGCGATTTTAGACATTTTACTAAATATCTAGAAAAATACATGAGGAATCATCTCGAAACTCTTAATGTATAAATATAATAGTATACGTCATACATCTCCGTGAAGATTTTTTACCGAAACGCCATAGGGGACCGTCAACAAATTAAAAAAGAATGAATATCTTTTGAATAACCCTGTCAAAACTAATGTAGCAAAAGCGCTCAAACTCTAGATTTTGATTGAATGCCTTATTGTAATACACTGTGTTCATTTTTATGCAAATAGCATGCACACTCGCAGAGTAATTAAGGTTTTTATAAAAATGGTCCCAAATTTTTCCAAGTTTTTTCATTATAATTTTCAGAGTTCTTAATATAAAATAATATTTTTTTCAGAAAATATGACAAACAACATTCCACACAGTACCCTGTAATCAGAATTAAAAAATAATAAAAATTGTATGAAAAATGAGTAGGTTTACTATATAATTTTTTACTGTGCATGCGTCAAAGATATCAAAATTTCATTTGCATATTATGTTAGCTAAATGTATAGAGCAACTTTTGTAAAAGTCTCAAAATCATAGGTTGAAAATTCTGAAAGTAATCGTCTATAGAAAAGGGACAAAATCCGTTGTTTCCAAAATGAAGCAAAAAAATGAGGGATTTTATCCAAATGCAGTAGTACATCCCATATTGTGTATTCTATATTGACACTAATCAATGAATATATGGATACAACCCCTCTTGTTTTTGCTTCATTTTGAGAATAACGGATTTTCGACTTATTCAATTGACGATTATTGTCAGAATTTTCAAGTTATGATTTTGTGACTTTCACAAAAGTTGCTCTATACATTTAGCTAACATAATATGCAAATGAAATTTTAATATCGTTGACGCATGCGCAGTGAAAAATTATTTAGTAAACCAACTCATTTTTTATACAATTTTCATTATTTTTTAATTCTGATTACAGGGTACTGTGTGCAATGTTGTTTGTCATATTTTCTGAAAAAAATAATATTTTATATTAAGAACTCTGAAAATTATAAGGAAAAAACTTGGAAAAATTTGGGATCATTTTTATAAAAACCTTAATTACT
This sequence comes from Maratus speculifer, assembly GCA_964019185.1. Lineage (NCBI taxonomy): Eukaryota > Metazoa > Arthropoda > Arachnida > Araneae > Salticidae > Maratus > Maratus speculifer. The sequence goes on along the minus strand of OZ025297.1, from coordinate 299,506,362 downwards.
CTGCGAGCATGCATGCTATTTGCATAAAAATGAACAAGGCTTATTACAATAAGGCATTCAATCACAATCTAGAGTTTGAGCGCTTTTGCTACATTAGTTTTGACAGGGTTATTCAAAAGATATTCATTCTTTTTTAGTTTGTTGACGGTCCCCTTTGGAGTTTCGGGAAAAAATCTTCACGGAGATGTATGACTTATACTATTATATTTATACACTAAGAGTTTCGAGATGATTCCTCATGTATTTTTCTAGATATTTAGTAAAATGTCTAAAATCGCAAGTGTCCCATAATCAATGGCAATATAGTGTATACTAAATTTTGTCCGCACGATAAAAGTCACAATTATGCACGAATCGTCTTCAAACTTACCAAATACATTGCGATGGTTAATATCCGGGCGTGGATTTCAAATGGGCAAAATCGGCCGAAGGGGGTTGAAATGGTGAGGGTTCAAAAATTTGAATACCGCCTTAACATGGCTCTCACTAAACAAGCTATAACTGAATAATGACAGGAAAAAATAAACATTTTTCGTTACAGCAATTGCCATTAATTAAAAAACAAACAATAAAATCTTATTGCAACAATTACTTTACTATTGTAAGATTTGCATGAGATAAATAAAAATAATAATAATAATAACGAATTTAAGAAAAATTTAGCATCTTGTCATAGCTTTTCTATAGTAAGATTTCCACATGGAAACGAAAGATGAAGTAAACAGCTTGGCGGATATTTTTAAAACAGCAAATATTACGTCATATTGCAAATATAATAGACGAAAAGCAGGTGAATATATAATGTTATGTGAATTTGTGAAAACGTATTGACATATGATAAGAACCAGACTACTGAAAATATTGGCATATTTCAACATTTTGAAGTTATCTGATTTTGTTTCCGCCTTTTTAAATCTATTCCACATGAGTGTGTGTGTGTGTGTGTGCGCGTGTATTAGTGTTTATTATAATTTTCCCAAAAGATTAGTTGCCTAGAGCTCTTTCTTAGTTCTAGAAAGAGAAAGAAAGAGCTCTAGGTAATCGAGAGCTAATAGAGGTAATAGAGCTCTAACTTTTTCGGGGTGAGGGAGGGGCTGTTCTCTAAAAACAAAACTGGGTTTTCTCTAATCTTGATTTAGTTTTTGTTGGTGAAATTTGTACCTAACTTCGAAATCTACCTCCGCCTGTAGGCCGAGACGGCAGGGATTTCATTATTAAAATTTTCTCACCATTTAAAGAAAAATTTAAAAATTGGATGTGTTATGATTGGAAATTTTTCAAAATCTTTTGTTGCGGCCTCTAGTTGCCGCAAAAACAAAAATAAATGTAAAAAGAAGATAAAACTCAAAATAATTAAAAGTGAAGACTATACGTATTACAAAATTAGAAATTTTTAATTTGCAAAAAAGAGGCTATAATTTAATTCTTATGCTACTTTTTAATATAATTAAGCTTCTTAATTTGAAAATTGAGCAGTATTATCAACGTATTTATATCCCTTATTGTATTGAGGCAATATTATAAATGGTGCTTCTTTAAATTCACAAATTGACACAGTTGTTAGATATCATTACATAGACAAGCAATATATGAATTACATTTTACAAGTAATTTTAAAAAAATTAACAGGTTAAGAAATATATGAAATATACTTTAAAAATTATAAAGAAATAACAGTTTTGTGGTGTTTTATGCAAAGTTGCAATTAAAAGTAAATACATTAAAATCATAACTTATAGACAATTTTAAATTAACAATCAGTTTATTGAATTATAATTACCAGTATATTTGCCGAAACGTCAGTGAAGGCTTCCTTTGGAGACGCGAAATTTTTTGGATTCTGTCTCTCTGTCAGTCTGTCTTTCTGTTCCGCGATAACTGACGCAAAAAGCATTCGATTGGCTTGAAATTAAATGGGTATGTTAGTGAGACACTGGGATTAAGCTGTATAGTTTTTTGTTAGATTTGATGCATTCGTTCGGAAAATATAGAATATTTTATTTTGCGCAATAATTCTTTTCTATGGCAAATCAAATGATTTTCAATGTTTTTTTTTTCCCTGAGAGAAAATGACACATTTGATTAATGGAATTCAATGATAAATAAATACTAAAATTTACCAGTTAAATTATTCGTATTGTTTTGAAATTTTGTCTACGCATTTGTCAGATTTTTAAAATTATTATTGTAAATTTTGGAGATAGTTTATAAATGTGTTCCAATAATATAAACTAATTTGTTTTAGAGAATTACATATTTCAAATGTATTTATTTCATTTTCTTTATTTTGTCTTAATGGTTGCTAAGCAACCATTCATCTTAATTCTTATCCTTATAATGTTATAAATTTGAAAGCGTGTACGAAAATTTAAATGAAATCAACATCAAAACTGATGAATTAATGTCTTTGTATCTTTGCGTATAAATATAACATAGCCCAGAAAAAAACATAGGCTACGTTTTATTAATTTTATTCAAATATTTTCCTTAATAATTCAAAATTTCCTTCTTTTTCATATGGGATCAATAGGGATTTTTTAAATAAAATTTAACAAATTTCCTTTATCGTTACCAAAAAAAAAAAAAAAAAAAAAAAAAAAAAAAATCAAAATTTGAAATAATAATTTTTCAACAGCAATAAGTTTCAATTGAGCAATTTCCATTCGAAAAATTAAACTAAGAAAAAAAATATGACGTCAGAATTAAAATAAAAATAGATATAGTACTTTTTGTTAAATATTAAACATGGAAATTTGTTTCGTTAATAAGAATTTTTCTGACAAAATGGGGAGATAATTAGAAGTAAAAGAAATAAAAAAGAATTATATTTTTAACAAACATTTCATTTGTATATACGTCATAATTGAAATAAAACAGGTATTTTATAGCAGTTGTTAAAAATACAAGAAACATGAATATCAATAACTCATGAATAATGACGTCATTGCCGGAACTTCAGTGAAGGTTTACTTTGGTGACTCGAAATTTATTGTTCATGAAATTATTGGAAATTTATAGTTTATTCCGTCTGTCAGTCTGTTCTTCTGTCTGTCTGTTCCGCGATAGCTGCAGCAAAATGCAATCAAACTTTTGTTTTCGAAAAAAAAAAAAAAAAAAAAAAAAAAAAAAAATTGTAAAACTCTAGATTACTGAGTTTACACTTACAAAAGTTCCTGATACTTTAGATTTAGGTGTTTGTGGTTGGCAGGTATGTAGAAATATGAGGATAATGAAAAATGTTTAAACTGTTACTTATCCTTATAAATCAAACTGTATAAAGAAATGCAAGATATACAATAACCATTAGCACAATTAATAGAAAGTTACAAATTTAAATTTAATGAGACTACGGGAGTTCAGGGGAGCGGAACCCCCCTGAAGAAATCTTCTATGTTATAATAAAAAAGCAAAAATAATAGCTCATGAAAATTTCAGAATATCCTAACATAACTAAATTTTTAACTTAACGCTTTTGATGGCTGAAAACTTCTTATTCTTTTTTTATTCTTATAAATAATTACGTAATTTGAAAATTTTAAATTACAGTTTCCAGGAAATTGAATATTACCTAAAAGTGTGTTTAAAGAAATATGGGCAAAGCTGACGTTGAGGCTCCTGATCTGCAGATTTACTAGTCACAAATCAAGAGGAAAAACAGACGTAGCGCATCCCGGGATTGAACCTGAGACTCGCGGATGATGCAGCAAACGCTTTTCCGAATGAGCTACGCCAATGCAAATACCACATTCACATTACAAAGTAAATACTTAAGTTGTATTATAATATTAGATCTTCCTGTTTCTCGAGAATTAAGAAGCGTTGTATAAAATCCGTTGAACCTGAGACTAAGGCGCCTCTATCCTACAACATACATACCATATCCCTCTGCAGGTCGAGTAGATAATCGGCCGACACAAAATAAACCAAAACCAAACACCTACAGCCTACATAAGAATAATTCAAATCTGTGATTATCGAAGTTTGTCCTCTCCTTGTAAGAAAATTTTTCGAAAACGAAAATCCCCGTAAGTATTCCACTGCTACAACAATTCTCTTCATACTTGCTAACGAGTGTGAGGAGGGGAAGGGGGGGGGGTGAGATCCGAGAACACTAAGGAGTAATTTTTACCAAGAAACCGATTTCCATTTAATTACATTTCATTCAGGGAGATACATTAGTTTTTCCTTTCTTCAAAATAAACAGCGCAAAAATACAATTTTTCTGAATAATTCTTTATCACACAATATGATGCTATGTATAATCCCTTAAGATCCTTTAAACAAACCTATATTATTTATAACTAGCAGGAGGAGGTACTACACAAAAAAATAAATTTTCCAGTACAGAAGTCTCTGTAAGTGTGCAACGCAATTAAATGTGTTTAGAATTGATACGCAATAAAAATGTGATACATATGATTTTAATTTATTTTATTTTATTTATTTTTTTAAGTTTTAATATGTCAATCTTTTATATCTAAAAGTATTATTAGTAATCAAAATATATATAATATTTTCAAATTAATAAGTGTTTCAATGTACATTTCTTTTAAATTAGAAACTCAATCAAAAATTCCCCCTTATTCTTTAAATCCAAGATTTAATTAATATATTTTAAAGAGCGTGATTTCTGAGAGCTGTCCGACGCGACGTGATCTGCCACTTGAAAGAGCAGACTGGAGCACGCGCGATTTAACGAGCACCCAGAAAATGTTCTCTTCTTTCCTATTACTAAAACTCCTCTGACTGATATTGCTCTTCTCTTCCTATGTCGCAACCTTTGTTTATACAACTATAGTGGCGCATCGTACAGAAACGAGGCGTGTACCTCCCATTAAGTTTACATTTCATTTTAATTGCCGAAAAGACGGAATTTTATGGAGAGGCACGGTAAGAGTTTTGCCGCTTTATTACGTCGCTTATAATGCAGGTAGTCATTTTTCGGGGGGTAGCTAGGATTTAGTTCGTCAGCCGATGTCGCTGAATTATAGATTCTGGCCAATCAAAGTAGACAAAATTGAAATATGTATCTAGAAATTCTTATTTTTAAGTAAATGGGTCCGAACTCAAGGATTCGATTCATTGGTTAATATACTTTTTTTTTCGTTTTTTAATTAAAAAATATTTAGAACTCAGGAGAAAAGTAATGAAGATAGCAATGGAAACTCACTTTATTAATATTGTTTATTTTTAAATAAATGTCATTATCAATGGAAAGCACATAGCATGAATGATAAATGTGTATTTCAAGTAACTTTAATTCAAAGAAATTTAAAGATATTATTTAAAATATTATGTTACATCATGAATAACACATGCAATATAGCTTGTAATCCATTTTACGAAATGTTGTATAACTAGATATTAAAATTAGAATCGAGTTGTAAGTTTACGCAAAAAATTAAATACACATGTTTATATATATATATATATATATATATATATATATATATATATATATATAATTTAAAATGTCACCATTTATATTTAAATATTGGTATTTACCATACTTGTATATTAGCAATTTATTTAGGGATTTATGCATAAGATAATAAATAATTAAGGAATAATTGGATGATTTTTTATTAGAAATTTTTATGAGAAATCTAAACATATATATGTAAATAGATATATATTCAAATTAATATGTGTTTCAATGTACATTTTTTTTCTTAATTAGAAACTCAAGCAAAATTTCCCCCTTATTCTTTAATTCCAGAATTTAATTAATAACTTTTAAAGAGCGTGATTTCTGAGAGTTGTCCGACGTGATCTTCCACTTGAAAGAGCAGACTGGAGCGCACGCGATTTAACGAGCATCCAGAAAATTTTATCTTCTTTCCTATAATACTAAAACTCCTCTGACTGATATTGCTCTTCTCTTCCTATGTCGCAACCTATGTTTATAGAACTATAGTGGTACATCGTACAGAAACGAGGCGTGTACCTCACATTAAGTTTACATTTCATTTTAATTGCCGAAAAGGCTGAATTTTATGGAGAGCCACGGTAAGAGTTTTGCCGCTTTATTACGTCGCTTATAATGCAGATAGACATTTTTCGGGGGGTAGCTAGGACTTACTTCGTTAGCGGATGTTGCTGAATTATAGATTCGGGCCAATCAAGGTATGCAAAATAGAGATATAAACCTATTTAGACATTCTCACTTTTACGGATGGAGAAATGGATCCAAATTCGAGGATTGGAATCAGAAATTTATTCAGAAGTCAGAAAATAGTAATAAAAAATAACAATTAAAATTCACTTTATTAATATTATTCATTTTCAGATAGATGTCATTATCATTGGAGTGAACATAGCATGAATGATGAATGTGCATTTGAAATAACTTTAGTTCAAAGATATTATTTAACATATGTTACATCATGAATAACATTTGCAATATAGCTTTTAATCCATTTTACTAAATATTAAAATTGAGTTACTAAATATTGAACTACTAGAAATTAAAGTTACTAAAATTAGAATCGGGTTGTAAATTTGTGCAATAAAAATATAACACATTTTATTTATTTATTTATTTTTTAATGTCAACCATTTATATCTAAATGTTGGTATTTAACATGCTTATATATTAGCCAATTATTTAGGGATTTATGTATAAGATAATAAATATTTAAGGAAATATTGGATAATTTTTATTAGTAATTTTTATGAATAATCTAAACATATATATGTTTTCAAATTAATATGTGTTTCAATGTACATTTTATTTCTTAATTAGAAATTCAAACGAAAACTCCCTCCTTATTCTTTAAATCCAGAATTTAATTAATAAATTTTAAAGAGCGTGATTGCTCCGAGCTGTCCGACTTGATCACCCACTTGAAAGAGCAGACTGGAGTGAGCGCGCGGGCTGACGATTTAACGAGCACCCAGAAAATTTCTCTTCTTTCCTATTACCAAATCTTCTGACTGATATTGCTCTTTCTCTTCCTGTCACAACCTTTGTTTATACAACTATCGTGGTGCATCGTACAGAAACGAGGCGTGCACCTCCCATTAAGTTTACATTTCATTTTAATTGTCGAGGCACTGTAAGAGTTTTGCCGCTTTATTACGTCGCTTACAATGCAGATAGTCATTTTTCGGGGGGTATCTAGGATTTAGTTCGTTAGCGGATGTAACTGAATTATACATTCTGGCCCTTCAAAGATGGAAAAATAGGGAAGTAGGGATATAAACCTATTTAGACATTCTCGTTTTTACAGTTGAGTAAATGGGTCCAAACTCAAGGGCTCGACTCATAGGTTAATATCCATTTTCTTCAAAATTTCTTCCTTCCTTTTTTTTTTTTTTTTTTTTTTATTATTTTTTAAGTATTTAAAACTTGGGAGAAAAGTAATAAAAATAGCATTGAAAAGTCATTTTTTTAATGCAATATGTGTTTTTCAATAAGTGTCATTATCAAGGGAAATAGATAGGATGAATGTTAAATGTATCTTTCAAATAATTTTAGTTCGAAAATTTTTTTAAAATATTATGTTACATCATGAATTACATATGCAGTATAGCTTTTAATCCATTTTACTAAATACAAACTGAAAGTAGGATGCATTAACAAATTAGAGTGTGTATGAATGAGTTTACATTTAGTTTTAATTGCCCCAAACAACTGAATTTCATGGAGAGAAACGATAATTTCTCTCTCTTCTTCTTCTTCTTCTTCCTCTTTTTTTTTTTTTTTTTTTTTTGTCTCCTAAAATTTATATTTCGGGGACAATCAGGATCCATGATCTACTTTGATATCAGAAATCCTGGAAACTCTCTTTGAAAACGTGGCTCACTATTATGTTTGATATCAATATTATAATGTCAAGGATTTTATGCACTTTTTTAACTAATTTAAAAATGTAAAGATATGTATACATTTGTTATACGTAAAATAATATTATTTACATTATGAATTATGATGAAACAACAAAATCATGAACAGGGGCGAAGCTACTGGGGGGGCGTAGGGGGGCGTCTCGCCCCCCTAATGTCGGCATTTTCGATTATAGTCGGCAAATTCTGGATAGTCAGTTTAGATCGATAAAACTCTCACCAAATCATTTTTTTTTATTCCCAGCGTCTTTTCTTAAAATGTGTACTAAAACTTGCCAAGACTTAGCATTTGCCCTAAGACTTTTTTTGAAAAACCCAAAGTTTGCCTTTCCGTTTTGAGACTTCGCTCAAAATGAATTGTGAAAGGGCCTCGACAGGAGTACTTTCAACGTAGAATGTGTTTTTTCTGAGAGTCCGTATTGGATAAGTCCGGTTTTGAATATATGGATGAACAATCGAACGCAAAAGATCGGACAAGGAAAAACACGGCTTCGGCGAAGACCTTGTTAGAGTGCTGAAATGTGCTAGAAGTTGAATAATTGTTAATCGATTGTTTGATTGATTGCAAGACGATCAGTGAAAAATGACCAAATCTAATAAATTAAGTATTCTTTCGTTCTTTCCAGTAATTACAGACATGAATTTCCGCAAAAAAGTAGAATCGGTCTCAAGAAATAAAACATGCAAACATTATGAATATGCTAGCATTCATAGAGGCATTCCTTCGTAGAACATGACACAGGTAAAATGTCGGAAATATAGTCAGCCAATCAGAAATATTATTAGATCAGTTTAGGTTCGTACTAGACAAAACTCGGTGCATATTTGATAAACGGTTTCATATTGCAGGAGAGACAACGGCGGACGTCTCAAAAATTTTGGTATAAAGAGTATCAATTTTTTTGGTAAATATTACAGAACTCAACGCTAATTTTCATTTTTCGCCTTTTAAAGAAGATCATGAAAAAGAAAAAACCTAAATTGCCTAGATTGAGAATGGTGTAAACATATGGTACAAAATGATGACCATAGAAAAAAATTTCGAAAAGCTCAAGCCACATTTCTGTAGGGTCATTCCACGTCAAATGAGCAAAAATGTAAAAAAAGCCGTGGCTGCATAGAATCCGATTTTAATAAAATTTGAGGTACGTGTTCATTTCATATTCAAATGTATGTGTGCACAATATTTTCACGAAAAATTAATTATTTTATCAGTTTTGGACACTTAAAAAACTTGTGATATAGAATGGCTTGCGGATAATCGTCGAAAGTTGCAAGTTTCAAGTTCTATATTTTGAAAACTATTTAACAAAAATGAAGTTTTTTTATGATATTGAAATCTCTGGATATCAATCTTTATATTTATTGAGTAACAATAATTTGGTAATATCATAATTAATCAAAAATTGGTTGTAAATATTGAAATTTTGTAATTTTTTAAAATTTTTGAAATGTTATAAAAATCAAAAGATTTAAAAAACATCTCTGAAATTGATGCAAGATGTAGTACTATGTATGAAGATCGAATTCTAAAAGTTTCAAAGTTGTTATTTATTTCCTTCATCTTCAAAAAAACTTAGAAACTTTTTAAAAAAATGACAAAATCATAATTATTCTTCTTATGTTACCTCAAAAAACAATAAAAGGACAACTCCTACATCAACAATATTACACGTACATAAGAATTAATAAGTCCATGACACACTAAAAAAGTTTCAATACTGCCTTTTTAATTTCTAACATAACAAAAATGGATTAAAAAAACTAATATTCGAGGCATTCTAAAGACAATCTTTCTTTGAAAACACGCGCTTTTTTGGAAATTTCTTGCTAAAATAGACGTATGCTGCCATCTATGTTTGTTAATTGAATTTAAGATTAAAATACAGTTATTTTAAGAAAAAAATAGCTTTTCTTCTATACAAATTTAAAATATTCTTGAGACAAAAATAAACTGAAAGCAAGAATAAAACTCCGTATACTTAAAATATACACTTTTATCTGTAATATCAAAGAGTTTAAAACTTTTAAAAGCTTTTATTCGTTTCCAAAAAAATGAAAAAAAAATTGACTTTTTAATCAGCAGTTTTCACTATTTTTTTTCTCATAAAGGAATGGAAAAGGCATGAATTAAATTATAGATGTATTAAATATATTCAATTAGCTATAATGTAAAAAAAAAATTGAATTCGGAATAAGTGTCCTTCATTTTAAAACATATAACTGAAATATTTTATTTTTTCCACGATTTTTTTATTATTTATTTTTTTTTAAATTATAAAATAAAAATACAATTACTAAATTATGCTAATCTGTTACTTATAGTTCATTCTTAAGTGTAAATAATTTTTCTTACAATCTTTCCATTCCTACGGCGAATAATCAAACATGAAATTTCAAGCATGTACACAAGACCTTGATTTCGTCTCAACTTTAATGTAATTTTTTATACTGAAATAAACTAGTCTGAACTCTACTACTTTGCGTTTCCTCGTAAATGATTGTGATCTAATTATATGATGATTTTCAATAAAATCTGTGACATGTCAGCCACACCTGATTTGCTCATTTGGTGTGGAATGACCCTGTTCCAACTTCTACCGAATTATTTTTTCAGATTATCCGAGTTCATAAATACACACAATCACGTTATTGTCATATTACTCGTAAAGAGCCAGCGCAAATACAGTCAAAGATCTATAATCCGCACACCCATAATCCACTGTTTTCTATAATTCACGTTATTTTACGAATGTAAACAATGAAATAAACAGTTAAAAAATTTACAAATTAGTGATCCAAAAACGTTTTTTTAGAAAAATTAAAAAAAAAAAAAAAATGAGAAAACGATGAGGAAACAGTGAATTATGGGTGTGTGGATTATAGATCTTCGACTGTAGATCATTCTGGAAAAGCAATATTCTGCATTCAATACTGAATTTATAACAAGTTTGATAGACATTACGCGAACACTGGATAGAAAAGATCTGTTTCAGAATGAATGAGAAAGACAAAAATGGAAACTTTAAATTTTAAAAGTGATTTTCAGACATAATTCAACATTAAAGAAATGCTTGAGGGCATGTATTTGAGGTCATATCACATAACTTACATTTCCACTCTATCACAAAGCGAAATGACTGTAGTTCTTTCTACAGCAGTGTGCAAAAAGACAGACAGTGTTGAATTTCTCCCATCTCCCAAAGCAATGAGTTGTCCCCCAAGGACTGCAAATTCTAAATGAACCAAGCCATTAATAGGCAGGTTCAAATAAATTGGAAATTCACTCTACTATGGAATCTCTTTGATTCGAGATTAACTGGACAAGCGGAATGATTCAAAGCGTTATTAATGTGTTTGACAGAAATAGCTTATCATTATTCTTTTAATAGCAAAACAAAGATCAAGACACAAGATATTAGAAAGAAAGTTTGCCCCTTGGCTTCTTGTTTCACTGATGTTTCTCAAGAACGTTTGTACAAGTACAATTTAGCAACTGACAAACTTAAGACGAAGAATTTCAAAATAATTCTGACTACTAAAAACTAAAGTACTGAAGACATGATTCAAATCCTAGAAATGATCAACAGTGAAGTTGAAAACATGATTAGGTAAATACAAAGCATATTTTTCTTTTTAATTAAATAAGGTTTAGATCCGTGAAATGAATTTGTGATGTAGCATTGACGAAGATTGACACAAAAGAAGTCAGACGATAATTGAGACAATCTCTTTATACCAGAACTTCTAATGTTCTATTGCAAGAAGCTTTCTTTCTTTCTAAAAACGATGATCAAGGCCCTATTTGCCAGGAAATCCCAGCTGAAACGGGTTTAACGCATGTTATCGGGACGGGTGACCGCATAATTGTAGTACAGCTTCAATAAACCTGACTAGCATAGAGATCGTCATCCTATCGGCAGTGCCTACTGCTTAATTGTGAACTTTCTTAACCCTTTGCGGCGCAGTGGTTTCATAGATATACCACTTAATTTTAATTCCCAAACGCCACATTCTCACCGTAATTTTGTTTGAAAAAATTTCTGTTTATTGAATGCGTGAAATATAGCGCTTTTTTATTTAAAAATAAAGTTGTTTTCAAATTCCGGTGTCAGTCATTCATTTCAACACTTAAGCAATGAATTTGCCCTGCGCCGCAAAGGGTTAAACCAGTTACCTAACATTTGCATGTTGATATATGACACCTGCACGTCGTTATTCAAGTTGATTTCGTAATTTAGAATCTTGCTCAGATGAAGAGACTTTCATCTAACAATTGGATTCCAGAAGCACAATTCATCAGTATCGTGGAGGATTTTGTACCAACGACTGATTTTGCATGTACCAGGTGCCATTGGCGCACATAGCGGATATTTTCCGGTAGTAAGTTTCGATACCGCGACCTTTCACTTGAGAGATCGATGCTCTGCCAACTGAGTTACCACTGCTCAGAATGGGCTAAAGCCATATGGTAGGCCTTCCCACCTGGCCGAATCTGCTCAAACAGAGTCTGGAGTATTTTAAACCTGATTCTCGGTACAGACTTGTCATAAGAAAGTGATACTTCTGGTAGGTGGAAAGCAAAACTGCTCAAACAGAGTGAGTATTTTAAACCTGATTCTCGGTACAGACTTGTCATAAGAAAATGATACTTTTGGTAGGTGGAAAGCAAAAAATGGAGCGCTACAGATAGACAAGCTAAGCTGCATCGTGAGATAATTTTGAGCGCGAATGCTTGGCAAATTTAACGTTGCAGGGGGATGATACTCTGCACTCCACCGGGCAAAAACTTAGTCCATAGGCTTCAATTTAGAGCGGATTCGGTAGGTCATGTAGACAATATCTATATAAAAAAGTGGCAATCCAGAAAAAAGTACATTTAAAAAAAAATGTATAACATTTTAACAATTTCTATACTATTATTATATTTATGAACTATTTAACCTAAAAGGCTCTAGATCTGAAAATAGTTAATATCCCTTACAGGATATAATATATTTATAAAAATAAAATAATTAAATTGACAGCTTATTCGTTAACTAAAAATAAACTGATGATAAGTGCTATTCAGTTCATCTATGAATAGTTGTTTAACTTGAAGCTTAAGAAGTTATTGGATAACCTTACAGTAATGATGGTTGGTAGTCTCAATTCTTGCATTTGCATAACCATACCGCTGTCTGAAAATATGAGCCCTTCCACTATAAGAGAGAAATTAACACTAGATCTGTATAATAAAGCGGCAGATTTCTTTCCTAAAACCAAGGCAATTGTTGACATGAAGCATTACACGCAGATCTGGAAGTTTTGTCAGATTTCTGCGCAAAAGCTAAAGCAAACAGAATAATATTTGCAAAAAAAAAAAAAAAAAAAAAAAAAAAAAAAAAAAAAAAAAATGAGAATTTTTGAGAAACATTTAATCTGTTTTCGAAGATTTTTAGACTGTAACTTCTCAAGTCACAGTTGGTTCGAACGAACCATTTCGTAATTTAAAAACTCTGAAAACTACTTAAGAACAATAATTAGCGATCCACGTTTGAATGTATTCATGATGTCAAAAGTATACACTTTTTAGAATGTCTATATTTAGCTATTTTTGTGAATAGATGGGCTCATCTGAAAAAGGTGTTCGACTAAAATGTCTTTGTGCAAAAAATGAACCAAGATAAAGTTAAAATAAGTTTTGAATTAATCCTTTTCAATGTACATATAAATAAGATGATAAAAAAATGTAGGTAACATCTTACTCAAAGCTTCAATCAGTTTCTTTAATCCAAATTGCAAATTTCCGTTCAACATCGCGAATTTCAGTAATTTTACCTCCTAGCAAAAAAATAAAGAGATATTTCATATTTCATTAATACCAAAATGCTTTGCTGTAATATTTACAACAATGGAACGCAAGCGTAGGCGTTGTGTGCAGGATTGATTCTGTTCCGAACTTTCTGAAAATTAAAAAAAATCTGTCATCACTCCAAAAATTCAGGCATAATCAAATATCTCTAATTTCGACAAATGATCTCTGGAAAAAATCAATTTCGTCAATTGCTCACAGAAAGATCGCCAATTTCGCAAAAGGATCGCGGAAAAACATGAATTTCGTAAAAGGGTCATGAAAAAACAAACAAAATTGTCAAAGTATCGTGTAAGAAAAAAAAATAAAAAAAAGAAAAGAAAAAGAAAAAGAAAAAGAAAAGAAAAGAAAAAAAAAGAAAGAAAATTCATCAAAGATATGCGAAAAAATACGAGTTTCGTCAAGGAGTCATGGAATAAATTTTGAAAAAAAAAATCATTGAAAAAAATGCTAAATTCGCCAAAAAATCGCAAAAACACTAATTTCGTTAAAAAATCGTAAAAAAAGCAAATTTCATAAAAAAAAATCGAGAAAAAAACCCACAATTATTAAAAAAGCGCAATTTTTTTTCCAAAAGATCGCGAAATAACGCAAAATTCCGTTAAAAGGTCGCGAAATAAACGCAAATTTCGTTAAAAGATCGCGAAAAAGTAAAATTTTTTTCAAGGTATCGCGAAAAAATGCGAGTTTTGTCTAAGGATCTTGGAAAAAATCCAGTTAGTGCCAGAAATGGATTCTTTCCTCTCTTTGTTCTAACCTTTCAGAGAATTTACTGTGAATTTCAGATTTTTTTTTTTTTTTTTTTTCAGAATCACCCTACGCTGTGTGTCAGTTCTTACATGTACCCTACATTCTCCGCTATACACTAAAGTGTAGAATTTTATATAGAACACAGATACATACCTATATAAAGACAAAAGTACTTATAAGACTTAAATTCTTTAAAGTTAGTCGGCAAAATCGTTTTATACACCCCCCTAATGATTTCTGCTTAAATACGCCCCTGATCATGAAACGTGCCAGAATAATTCAGCGAATGCAATAGTATAAATATTAACTTTTGCATATTTCCACGTGATGTAATTTACTTCAAAAAAAAAAAAAAAAAAAAAAAAAAAAAAAAAAAAAAAATGTGCAAACATATGAAAAAGAATTTTAATATAATAACTTTGAATTCTTCAAAAATCATAATCTTGTCGCGTAAAATAGTGTGTTTAATCAAAAGCTTAATGTATCCGCTTATCTTTAAAATCAAAATTTCTGTCAGTAATCGAATTTTGTATCTTTAACATAATATTGAAATCAATCATTCTAGAGCATTTTGATTCTTATTCTTTTGTGCTTAAAATTTGAACTACGGATATTTGAGTCGTAATTTAAAACAGATGAATTCGATGCTGAATTATACTTTTAGATTTCCATCAAAATCAGATTTTCAAAATTTTGTTTTAATGAAAAACGCCCTTAAGCGAAGAGTTATGATCGTAATCCTGTAAAAATTTTGTTAATCAATCCTAAAAGAGGCAAAATACAAGAAAAATAATACAGAGAATCTCTATTCACCATTATTTAAACTTTAATTAAAGTCATGAATTTTCATAGATTTTTTTTCTTCTTTCTTTCTTTCTAGCAAAATGAAAATGGATAACTTTTTATTTCTCGAGTTTATGATTTCTCGTTTCTTCAGAGTGGCTCATTTCTTGAAATGAACTCAGGCAAAAGAAAAAAATCAAAATATAAATATCTCGATTTAAATTTATATTTTGCTAAAGTCTAATTTTATTGCTAATTTTAAAAATATTTAAAAAAAAAAAAACTAAAATAAAATATAAAACTATTTTGTCAATTATATCGCATTTGACATAAAAAAATTAATCATAATGACAAGTGAACTTTAACCATATCCCTCCGACATCTAATCTCCTAAATAGATTACATAAAATGATCAGCCTTTACTGTTTACAAATATTGAAATGCTTAATTACCTTTCTATATTCACCTAATTCCGTTTACTATAACATTTTACAACAATTTATCCCAACTCAAATATATTTAACAGCCCTAATGATTAAATCTGCATCCAGAATAAATAGTCTACTCTCTATTCACTATACCACGTAACTACACATCCGTCAGACTCTAAAATTATGAAATCCCAAATCTAACTTATCATTCAATGGGAGCTGTTGACGTCACACGCCTCGTGAAATGATTAAAATACCCATTCTCTACTCATGAACCGAATTCTACACCCAGACTATACCAGCATTAAATGGGATTCGAGCATTTAATTCAACATCACTCGCTGTCTGACGCCGTAATTGTTTGTACTAGAGAATTCGGAACATGAATAGAAAGCATGTTTACATGGAAACCATTTTGTTTCTGATATTCCAATCAAGATGAGATAGGTTTTCGATGGGAATTTATATTTGTATAATAATTAATTAAAGTTATTTGTGCAGTGGTTAATTTTTATGTGTATACTGGTTAATTTTTATATGCATGGTTATGTTTTAAAATATCGTGAGAAAAAATCCCAAATTACTGTATTTTTCTATTTAGTATTTTGGGGTTTACACTAAAAATAAAAGTAATATAAAAAAAAAAAAAAAAAAAAAAAAAATACGTGTGGCACTCGGGGACTGCCGCGGTAAAGCTATTGCATAGCATTTTTTATCAACTTATGCAATTATAATTATTTATTTATTTTTTATTTATGCAGTTTTTTTCTCTTTGATATTAATTCAAGTTAAACATTTTGAGCGTGATGACCGATAACAATTTTTTTTTCTTGTATTGAACAAATAAGAAGTTAATATCGTTTAAAATATTTTTATTATCTTACAATACATGTAGGTTAATCAGGAATTTTTATCATTGAAACTATACGTTTATAGTAGCTGAAATAAAAAAACATAAGTTTAAGACTTGATATTCTCAAAATATCTGAAAAATACTGCGTCAATGTCTGCCGAAGTCAACGGAGGGATACCGTGCCGAAGTCTGCCAAACTGAAACGACGTTAGCCGGAGTGTTAGGCTTTTTTTTCTTGTTACAGAATTTCTAGATTATTTCGTCGCGCTCAAAGCCCGCGATAAAAACTATGCAATATCTTAATAAATTACAAACAAAAATGACCACAAACAAATTGGCTGCGCTACGAAAATTAGATCGCGAGTTATAAGCATTTTAAATTTTCCGAAGATCACCGTGGGGGTCTCCTGTCACCAAAAATTAACACTGTCTCATAATAAATTACCAAACAAAATTTGGCCGCACTACGAAAATTAGATCGCGAGTTATAGGCATTTTAAATTTTTCGACCCTCACCATGGGGGATCTCCTGTCACCAAAAATTAACACTGTCTCATAATAAATTACCAAACAAAATTTGGCCGCGCTACGAAAATTGATCGCGAGTTATAAACATTTTAAATTTTTCGACCCTCACTGTAGGGGGGGGGGGGGTCTTCTGTCACCAAAAATGAACACTCTCTCATAATAAATTACCAAACAAAATTTGGCCGCGCTACGAAAATTAGATTGCGAGTTATAAGCATTTTAAATTTTTCGACCCTCACCGTGGGGGGGGGGGTCTCCTGTCACCAAAAGTAACACTGTCTCATAATAAATTACCAAACGAAATTTGGCCACGCTTCGAAAATTAGATCGCGAGTTATAAGCATTTTAAATTTTTCGACCCTCACCGTGGGGGGGGGGGGGTCTCCTGTCACCAAAAGTAACACTGTCTCATAGTAAATTACCAAACAAAATTTGGCCGTACTACGAAAATTAGATCGCGAGTTATAAGCATTTTAAAATTTTCGACCCTCTCCATGGGGGATCTCCTGTCACTAAATATTAAGACACTCTCATAATAAATTACCAAACAAAATTTGGCCGCGCTACGAAAATTAGATCGCGAGTCATAAGCACTTTAAATTTTTCTACCCTAACCATGAGGGATCTTCTGTCACCAAAAGTAACACTGTCTCATAATAAATTACCAAACAAAATTTGGCCGCGCTACGAAAATTAGATCACGAGTTATACGCATTTTAAATTTTTCGACCCTCAGCATGGGGGGTCTCCTGTCATCAAAAGTAACACTGTTTCATAATAATATACCAAACAAAATTTGGCCGCACTACGAAAATTAGATCGTGAGTTATAAGCATTTTAAATTTTTGACCCTCACCGTGGGGGGTCTCCTGTCACCAAAAGTAACACTGTCTCATAGTAAATTACCAAACAAAATTTGGCCGCGCTACGAAAATTAGATCGCGATTTATAAGCATTTTAAAATTTTCGACCCTCAGCATGGGGGGGGGGGTCTCCTTTCACCAAAAATTAACACTGTCTCATAATAAATTACCAAACAAATTTTGGCCGCGATACGAAAATTAGACCGCGATTTATAAGCATTTTAGCTTTTTCGACCCTCACCGTGTGGGCTCCTGTCACCAAAAGTAACACTGTCTCATAATAAATTACCAAACAAAATTTGGCCGCGCTACGAAAATTGATCGCGAGTTATAAACATTTTAAATTTTTCGACCCTCACTGAGGGGGGGGGGTCTCCTGTCACCAAAAATTAACACTCTCTCATAATAAATTACCAAACAAAATTTGGCCGCGCTACGAAAATTAGATCGCGAGTTATAAGCATTTGAAAATTTTCGACTCTCACCATGGGGGGGGGTCTCCTTTCACCAAAAATTAACACTGTCTCATAATAAATTACCAAACAAAATTTCGCCGCGATACGAAAATTAGATCACGAGTTATACGCATTTTAAATTTATCGACCCTCACCATGGGGGGTCTCCTGTCATCAAAAGTAACACTGTCTCATAATAA
Source organism: Maratus speculifer (assembly GCA_964019185.1). Classification (NCBI taxonomy): domain Eukaryota; kingdom Metazoa; phylum Arthropoda; class Arachnida; order Araneae; family Salticidae; genus Maratus; species Maratus speculifer. The sequence goes on along the minus strand of OZ025297.1, from coordinate 299,487,797 downwards.
AATACCAAACAAAATTTGGCCGCACTACGAAAATTAGACCGTGAGTTATAAGCATTTTAACTTTTTCGACCCTCACCGTGGGGGCTCCTGTCACCAAAAGTAACACTGTCTCATAGTAAATTACCAAACAAAATTTGGCCGCGCTACGAAAATTAGATCGCGATTTATAAGCATTTTAAAATTTTCGACCCTCAGCATGGGGGGGGGGGTCTCCTTTCACAAAAAATTAACACAGTCTCATAATAAATTACCAAACAAATTTTGCCCGCGATACGAAAATTAGACCGCGAGTTATAAGCATTTTTACTTTTTCGACCCTCACCGTGGGGGCTCCTGTCACCAAAAGTAACACTGTCTCATAGTAAATTACCAAACAAAATTTGGCCGCGCTACGAAAATTAGATCGCGATTTATAAGCATTTTAAAATTTTCGACCCTCAGCATGGGGGGGGTCTCCTTTCACAAAAAATTAACACAGTCTCATAATAAATTACCAAACAAATTTTGCCCGCGATACGAAAATTAGACCGCGAGTTATAAGCATTTTTACTTTTTCGACCCTCACCGTGGGGGCTCCTGTCACCAAAAGTAACACTGTCTCATAATAAATTACCAAACAAAATTTGGCCGCGCTACGAAAATTGATCGCGAGTTATAAACATTTTAAATTTTTCGACCCTCACTGTGTGTGTGTGTGGGGGGGGGAGTCTCCTGTCACCAAAAATTAACACTCTCTCATAATAAATTACCAAACAAAATTTGGCCCGCTACGAAAATTAGATCGCGAGTTATAAGCATTTTAAAATTTTCGACCCTCACCATGGGGGGGGGGGTCTCCTTTCACCGAAAATTAACACTGTCTCATAATAAATTACCAAACAAAATTTCGCCGCGATACGAAAATTAGATCACGAGTTATAAGCATTTTAAATTTTTGGACCGTCACCGTGGGGGGGGGGGGGTCTCCTTTCACCAAAAATTAACACTGTCTCATAATAAATTACCAAACAAAATTTGGCCGCGCTACGAAAATTAGACCGCGAGTTATAAACATTTTAACTTTTTCCACCCTCACCGTGGGGGTCTCCTGTCACCAAAAATTAACACTGTGTCATAATAAATTACCAAACAAAATTTGGCCGCGGTACGAAAATTAGATTGCGAGTTATAAGCATTTAAATTTTTCGATCCTCACCATTGGACGGGTCTCTTCTCACCAAAAGCTACATTATCCTACCTTATTTTATCTTAAGACGATTCTTTTCTATACACATTCTATCAGGAATTTTTATTATTGAAACTATAGATTTATAGTAACTGAAATAAGATATATAAGTTTGAGACTTGATATCTCTAAATATCTGAAAAATACCGCGTCAATGTCTGCCGAAATCTACCGAAGGATACCATGCCGAAGTCTGCCGAAGAGAAACGACGGTAGCCGAGTGTTAGGTTTTTTCGTTACGGATGTGTTAGGATATTTCTCGTTACGGAATTTTTGGATTCGGTCGCCGCGCTCAAAGCCCGCGATAAAAGCTATGCAATAGCTTAAAAAAAAAAAAAAAAAAAAAAAAAAAAAAAAAAAAAAAAAAAAAAAACACTTTTTTATGTATTTGTTGTTTATCTCGAAAAACAAGCCTAATCTTTTTATTGAAATTAATGTTTTCTCACCCAAAAGTCCACATTACAATGCATTGATTTGGCGTGAGTACCGAATTCGATTATGAAAGATTCACTGCTTTTTTACGCTTGATAAAATCCGTAAGCAAGAAAATTTATTAAAAAATATATTTTGTTGTTATTTCTCTCTTGAAGATAGAGCAACACGAAAGAAAAATAAAAGAAACATTACTCAAATCATTAATTAGGATTTCTAAATGATTTCACAACGCATAATCGTAAATTAATATTAATCTGTTAACTAATGGAAACGTATTTTTTTATGTTTTTTTTCTTCCCACCTTATTTATAATTTATTTCCTAAGCCTCTAAAATATTTTTACTATTGCAGTTTCAATGCTATTTAGCCGATTTTGGCAAGCGTTTACTGTCATATCATTAAATCCATTGTTGTTTCGACTCGTATATAGTTGTACACAGAGAATACTTGTCAATTTATCAATTTTGGCAGGTTAACACAATAGAAAGCCATAGAATGTTACTTTCAGAGGATGAATATTATCTGTGCTGGAATTAATATGTTCGACGATCACAACTGGAATTAATATTGTTTGGAAGTAATTGTTTGGAGATAACAAATCTCCCTATTATTGCTTCTTAATTTTCACCTGTTCTTCGTGTACAAATAAACGTCGCTACTTGTTATTTTACGGGACTACAATATAAGTTAATGCTGTTGGATTTTTGACAAAATTTATTCTGCTGAATCCAAAGATAGAAGACTCAGGTAGACTTAGCAGAAGAGAATGTGTAGTATGAAATATGACAGAATGTATTGCAAGATTGCGCCTAAACACACATTTTTTAGGAGCAACAGGAAAACTCTGCAATCATTCTATTCCTCAAAGGCGGATAGAATACATTTCAATTCCTGGTGTTGTAACGACCTCAGTTCTATACCAAATCCTATTATAAGTGATAAAAAAAACCCCTTTTCCTTAATAGTTCAACTTGCGTAAATACGGGTTAGGTTCCCTTAGAAAGACCCCCACGAAGGGCATTCACCCCTGGTCCTATATCCCTAGCGCAGATAATCGGACGTCAAAAATCAATCAATCAATCAACCTTAATAGTTCAAATTTTGCTCTACACATTAAAAAATATAATAGCGCAGTGGTGTTGACATCGTTTTGAGCAATACAGGACATTCCAGAACATTTCATTGGAACACAGCTAAGAAGGGGGAGGAGGAGGGGTATGTGCCCCGGGAGCCAAAACCAAAGGGTGCCAAATCAAGATTTTGTTTGTCTATTTTTCTCTTGTCTATGTTTAGGCATGCTATTGTTAAAATTGTCTTGTTTGGAGTATGCCAAAGCGTAAAATAATCTAAGGTTGATTTGGTATTAGATCCTGTATAAAGCTTAATATTTTTCGATTCCGCTTTTAAGATTTTGATAAATCAATATTTGCAAAAAAGATTACTTAGTTCAGTATTACATATTTTATGATAATATATTTTTAAATTAAAACAAGTCGACGATTAAAACATTATTGAAATTCTCTTTGTAAATATACTTTGTAGCGGAGGTATTGGCGCCAAAATCCATGTTTGCCCCTGGTACAAAAAAAAGCTTGTTTTCGACCCTGGGAGAACATTCTATTTAAAGGTGCATATTGCTTTGAAATACAATGAAACCTAAGAATAATGGGCATTACAAGACTGTGCAATTTTTACATTGTGAAGATAAAAGTGTACGAATAAATAGGTTTTAGAGATTGAAAAAAAATTACGCTAAATAGAGATGTTCGTTATTTAGGAATATCCGTTCGGGAAGTTTTACTATAAAAAAATAAGCCTGCAACATAACAAACGATATTGTTTTGTGAATTATTAAGTTCATATTTATATGATAATAGGCTGAGGAAGAGTTTTTGGAGATGTTTAAAAAATATTATATTACGACAAGATTTAACTGGTATAACAACTTCCTAATATCTTTTGCGCTTTATTACATATGATTTTTTCTTGAAAGTAACCTGTATTTTACATTTAAAGAGTGAAATATCTGTTTAAAATAAAAGAATAGCAAACGGCGCAAAGAGAATTAAGCTAATATTCATTATAATAATTATTATTAAATGCCTAAACGTCAACGATATACATAGACACTTACTACTTGTAATTAATAATAAAAGTATTTGTTAAAACAAAAGGATATTGAAAAGGGTTAACAAGTAAATCGACTGTAAGCATTTTTTTTTTTTTTTTTTTTTTTTTTTTTTTGTCTATTTAGGAAAATATTTAAAATAGGAACCCTGAACTAATGTAACTTAAAAATGTTACTTTTTAAGTTTAGTTAAACAATGCTTAAAAGTTGCTATTTTGATTTAAAGTGGTGATACAGCAGCAAAAGAAAAATCTGATTGTGTGTTCAAACATTCAAAAATTTTATCGATATCTCTTGTTCAGAGTAATTTCTAGACCAATTTTTTCAAAGAAATACCCTCACCGTTAACAACTTTACAAAGTGAGTAAAAAAGTTTGTGGAGACAGTCTGCTTATGCAGGAGAGAAATCAAGTAATAATTCAGTTACATTTTTCATTTTGAATAGCTCTGTATCTCATAAAATTAAGAAAAAATGTTGCTTGAATGTGCTCTGACACCTATCTCTTCTGCTACTGGTTGTCATCTACATACTTTTGTTCAGCACAAGGAATCTACCAAATCTAAATTACATTTATGAAAGTTGAAAATCAACATTTAGAATTGCTTTTTCATTTCATTATATAAAAATTTCATATGACAAATGAAAAAAACACACAAAACATTCGACATACAATTTTGAAAAAAATTCTATACATGATAAATTTGCAACTTATTTTAAGATCAAAATATTAGATTGTGAAATGCGATATCAATTTCTCTGAAGCGCATCAATTATCAAATGTATGAGCACGTTATCAAATATTTTCTGAGTAAATTTGATTAACTTTAATAATTCTTTGAAATAATTAATTTCAATAATCGAGAAGTACTTGTAAAAATGAATAAGTTTTACTGTAGTTTACACCAGAAAAAACACGTAAACACTCGTCACTAAATAAGGATAAAGAATGTAAACAATAAAGAAAGAAAGGAAAAAAAGAAATATATAAAAGTTACAAAACGACTTTTACACATTTCTAATAGTTTAAGGACAAATGCGAATTACGCCAATTGCATGTTAATGATGTTAATATTAAAAAATAATAATAATTTACTTGCTTAGAGAAATTAACAAAATAACCTTCAAGATAATGCCATAAAAACATGTTTACAATTTCATAAAAAGCATGCATAAGAGAGTTAATTTCCAACATAGGATATTTTGAGGAATGCAATGTAAATAATTTATTAATAAATATCATTCAAAATATCAAAAATGTGTAAAAAACGACAGAATGAGTTAATTTATTAAAACGCAAAATCCTCAAGAAATCTCTCGAAACATTCATTTGGAATTAATTCTCTCCTACACAAATACGCACCGTGCGAGGCGAAAGAAGTTTTCTTTTCCGCAGCAATACTTTACCGAACATGGAACTGGGTTTACAGGTAGCGAGCGGTAAGAAAAGAAGAAAACGTACAAATAGATAATAACAAATGCACAGTTTTTTTTAACGGAGTGTCAGTTATAAGCTGTTAAAATAGAAGTATTTGCAGTAAATATGAGTAGATTTAATCAAAGTAATTATGTTATGATGCATATCGTTTGTTATACATGCAATTTTTGCTTAAGGGGATCCGGGACACATTTTCAAATAACTTTTATTTATTGAGTCAAAATTTTGCAATTTTTTCTTGATGGCTAAACATATCTTTTTAAACAAAATCACATGATAAAACTTCTCATATACACTGAGAAAAAAATACAGTTCTGGAATCTGGAATCTAAATTGTGGCTCTAGAAAAAATAGTTCCATGTCATCCTTATAAATTCTAGTTGTCATTATATGAGAGTTCTAGAATCTGCTACAGGAATTCAAGACAGCTTTCCTTTATTCTCGTTGTAATACTTATTTAAAAATCTCAGCAAATAAATGCGAACACAAGAGGTTTGATTTATTAACAATAATTCTAGTTTTTGAAACTATTTCCGAAATCAAGCTATAATTTTTCGTTACTGAGACGAGTCAATATCGTTTCGTCACCTTGAAAACAAGAGACTAGAAATGTTAGGTCATTTCGGCTATTCAGCTTAGTAGTTCAACCTATTCGCATATTTCGGTCATCTATAATTCTAGTTTAGGTATTCAGAAAGTGACTAACTATTCATTCTAGGTGAAGGCGGTATATTTTTTTTCTCAGTGTATATATATATATATATATATATATATAAATTCAATTTAAGTGAAACAATTTAAAATCGTTATAACTCAAAATATTATTTGTAGAATTTCAATGTTTTTACATTTAATTAACAGAAATATCTAAATATAAATTTTGATTCAGCATTTTTTAAAATATTAATTAAAAAAAAATTAAAAATATTTAAGCAAAAGTTTGAAAAAAATGACGTAAAACATATGTTTAAAAAATCATATTTTCAAACGTAAATACTTTTTTTTTCAAATTTGCTAAACCAAAAGTAAAGTAAAACAATAAAAAAAGACATGTTCCAAGTTTGAAGCATTTATCTTTAACGGTTTTTAAGTTATAAGAATTTAAAAAGGAGAAATATTCAAAAAACCCATCATGAAAAAAAAAAAAAAAAAAAAAAAATGTTTTTTTACAAGAAGTCATTTCTATGATATCCATTGCTTGAAAGCTAGATTTTGAAATTAAACCAAAACACAAAAATTGACATTTCCTCTTGTAATTAAGATTGAAACATGATTTAGATATCATTTTAAGAACAAAAAACAGAGAAATTTTTAATGCAACAAAACTTCTTTATAAAGCTTGAAGATTTTTGTATCAAAGAGGTGACTAAATTATCTTTAAGTTTAGAACAGATATTTCACAGTTACATCGTACCTATAATTTACCTTCGTATGAATGTTTATCGGGAGAAAATGACTAATGTTTACCAACGAAACTAAGTTAATACTCATATTTGAGAAAAAAAAATCTAGTGAAGCTGCATGAAATTAATTATATACATCCTAATTCACACTTAGTAACAAGCAAGGAAGACATTTCGTCAGCTGAGAATAATAAGGTTCTATCTGTGATTTTGAAAAAAATGGCTTGCCGTTATAGAAAAGTTCTATTTGTATCTGTGAAGGCATTTTCATCAAAATCATGTTGCATATAATTTACATATGACATTACAATTATATTATGACATTTGATATTATTTTAAGCAGAAATGCCTTCATAGATACAAATATAACATTTCTATTTCAATAAGTGAGTTTTTTTCAAAATCACAGATAGAACCTTATTATTCTCAGCTGACGATTTATTTCTTACAGAACGTTTGCTAACCTCAAAATAACTTTGTTAAAAAAATGTTAAGTCTGTTGAAATTTTTGTTAAAATAGTTTTCAATAGCTAAAATTATTAACAACAATCCGAATTAGGATTGAAATAAGGCAATTTTTACTTTGTCTGAATAAGTGGATTTCGTCATCGCAGCTTTTTTACACAAAAAAATCTTTGTTGTAATGTGCTTTACATTTCTCGAAGTTTGCAGTCTCGGGACACAGTGTATGTAACATTAGTGTGGCTATAAAATATACGTAGTATGTTCCCAAAGTAACTTTATGCCATTTAACTCGCCTCTTATATAAAATATATTTACAATTTCATTTTTATGTAAAAATATGACAACAGCAATAACTTATAGAAGAAATATATTATAATTTATTCGAATAATAAAGATCCAAAGACTTTGCGAAAATTAGAATCTGGATGAGCAGATAATTATTGGTGCACGCAGATGGATAAACAGGCAAACAAACAATTTGAAGTCATAAATCCTTTTCAACTATTCAGGAAACTATTAAACAAAAGAGTGACTATACTACCTCTAAGTTTAGAATAAATATTTCACAATTACTCTTCACCTATGATTTTTCATTGCCTGAATATATATTGAGAGGTTGATGATTACTAGCGAGCCTAAATTAATACCCCATTTGTAGCAGAAGAAAAATAATAAATATCTAGTTCAACTGCGTAAAATCAATTAAACACATCCTAAACAAATGCGCTAATCTATACATTCCCTCTAACTACCGAGGGAGACATTTATTTCGCACACATTTTCAACCTCTTGTTGCCACCAGAGAAACTTAATAAGGTACTTTTCTTCCCACAGGCACCCCTATTTCCTTGGTCTTCATTGTAACTTCCTAACTTCCTGTTTCATCTTCTGCAAATGAATACAGTTAACATTATGGAAAGCTTTTAGCTTTCAAGTCTGAAGTTTTATATTTAAAATTTTGAAATGAGGAGAATAAAATGCATAAATATATTTATTGACACATTATCTATGTAATTTAATAAGGAGCATGAGCGGGAGCGTATTTGTAAACACGTGAGAGTTAAATTAATTTTACATCAACCCGTCGTTATATGACTATCATCGAGTGTGTGATGAGATATATTCAATTATGGAGTAGTTTATGCACTGGGCTGACGTTTTAAGCGATTTAGTGGCTTATTTCAGTACCACTTCAGTTCTTCAGAGATGGTTTAATTGTTGTCATACAGAAGACGGGGTATAGTAAACTGATCGTACACTTCTCTTGGAAACAATTAAATCAACTCGGCCCACATAAATTTGACAGTGATAAAGGAGATATTTCATCCCGGGCACCATTTTGTTTCTAAGAGCACAGCAGTATTTTTAATTAATACAAAATAGATTTTCAGTATATCGAATTTGTCAGAAGATAACAAAATAAATAAATAAATAAAAAATAAATAAATAAATAAATAAAATAAAAAATGCAATATATCCAAAGACTTAAAGAAAATTTAGAGGAAAGTAATAATCAACAATTAATTATATTATATTATATTTCGAAACGCTAGTCACGCTTATTACTGTTCCCTCAATAAAAAGCATGATACAGAATCACGCTTATTTATTGCAATCTACACATTTAAATAGTTAAAAATGTCGAAAAGTTTATTAGAAATTCGCTTGCCTACTTTTAATAAAACACTGAAAGAGACTATTTTATTTAATTTGGCAATATAACTATGTGCGATAATGGCGAATTCGTTTGTTTTACTAAAAAATAAGAATTATATATATTTTTTCATTATGAGAAAAAAACAAAACAATTAAAATTGTGATAAAAATGAATGCACGAATAAAAGAAATATAAGTGAATAATCGAAGTTCTAACCATGTCATTATAATGTGACAATTGTTTTATATCTTATTCACCTTCTCATTGATTAGATCGCAATCAATGAGAAGATGTCAGAACACAGATCTGATGTCGTACTGGTGTATGAATACCTGACTTGGATAGATTGTTTTAAGTAAAGGGCAGAAGAGTGTAATTCAGTTTACTAATAGGTAAGATTTAAATTAACTTTAGATCAGCCCGTCATTATATCACTAACATCGAGTGTACGATGAGACAGATTCAATTATGGAGCATTTTATTTACGAATACTTTAGTTCTTCAGAAATGACTTAAGTATTGTGATACAGAAAACAAAGAACAACAGGTTGGTGAAATGCATCCTTTGAAGAAATTGAACTAACACAACTTACAGAACTTTAAAAAAAACTCAAGAACTATAAGTAATTGTTTTGTTTCCTAACATTAGATATGTCCATTACTGTTTTCTTGATGAATGGATTGTACAAAATGATACTAAGATACAGAAAGAGAGCGATGTATTTAAATGAACAATACATGATGCAATAGGAGCTACTGTATTTTTTTTCTACATCATAAATGATTTTAGATCAAAATTAAACCACTAAAATGTAGTAATTGTGGCATATGATACCATGATAAAATCACAAAGTTAAGATACAGATTATATTAACACACAATTTCGCCTTAGTGGTACAAGAATTTCTAAATTGGCAAGGTTATTTTCCTCCTGAGACAAGTAAAGTTGTGAGGGAGTGACCTTTAGTCATAAAGGCACTCTAGTGTTTCTGAGATCGTGACGTCAATAATTTAACATTTTGTAGGCGTAAAAGTGACATCTATCCTCTCTTTTACTTTAACTTTCTAGAGTGTGTGTGCTCTTTCGAATTCCGCAGTTAGCTCGCGGTTATTAGTATTATGTTAATGAGAAGTATCTCAGTTTGTCGCGTATAAAAGCTTGGGTGTGAGTTTGTGGTGTGGGTGTTTCTGGCCTTAGCCAGCAGCCAGCGTCTGTGTGTTTCTGGTAGTAGCCAGCAGCCAGCGTCTGTGTGTTCCGCCATTGGACAACGAAGTTGACGATTGTTTATTAAGGTGCTGACGATTAGAGAATAGCTACGGCCTCCAGTAAAGCGGAAAGAAGTTCAGATAGTGGATTAAAGGTTCGGCCTTGGTAAGAAAGTTTAGTTTTGATTATTTGAGAAATAAAGAAATATCCACAGCCACGGGCTGTGAAATTAAGATTTGTTTAGTAGATCAGCCAGGAAATAGTGTCAAGTGCTAGACGGTGCCCCGACTGAGCTAGACCGACGCCTGTGAGTATGATTTAGCTTTTCATAGTGCTCTCAGTGAGTGAAATTATAGACTGGCTCCACTTTCCTTTAGCCCTTATCATTTTAATAAACTGTGTTGTTTTAACCTAAATTAATGAGTATGTCTGCATATAACGTGACAAATGACACCCAGCATGAGTATACCGTCACAGATGGCGCCCAACGAAATGTCGGACATTTTGAGATTGTGCCACGGGTGTATTTCACCGGTGAGGGTGATATTAGTGAATTTTTAGTGAAATTAGATGATTATATTTTGTTCAATAATATACCTGAGAAAAACAGGTACGTAGTGCTTAAATGCTCGTTAAAGGGCGAAGCACTTTTGTGGTTAGAAAATATAGGAAAGTTTTTGATTACTGAGGAAGCGAAAAGATTTGAACAAACTGTGATTGAGTTAAAGAAGGCATTTCCTCCCGTTAAAGATAAAAGTATTTTGAGAAAAGAGTTCTATTGTAATAAGCAGAATATTTATGAGTCGGCGTCAAAATTTTATCTTCGTAAGCTGGAACTAAAAAATAAATTAGATTTAGATATTACATTTGAGGAATTGTTGGACATTGTCTTTCCTCTTTTTAATCCAAATATACAGGACTTTATTGAAGTTAGAGCACCGAAGAATTTTGCAGAAATGCACCGGATATTATCGAAGTATGAGTCTCGGCATAGCTCGGATCAACGGGATTTGCGTAACCCTCGGCAGAGACCTGTCACGGATGGTAATTTGAGAAATGAGGGGGAACGTAATTTTGTGAGAGAGGGGCAGCGATTTCCGGATAGTAATGTGCGTAATAGAAGTGATGGATTTGGTCGTAATATGTCGAATACGAGTAATGGTAATAGGAATGGTGGTGGTGCTAATAATTTTAGAAGTGGTGAGAGAAATATGCATGGAAATAGACAGAATAGTGGTTATGATCGTAGTGGGGGAGTACGGGACAGGAATGTTTCTTCACAAGTAAGGAGATTAACTTCGGATGAGAATTTTGAAGGTAGATCAGTGCAAAGGAGAGGTGTGAGGAGGTCGGGTCAGTTAAACTGGTAAGTGACTGTATTTCGGAAGGTATGCAGTCACAGGTCAAATCGAAAAAGCCTTCTGTGAGTTTAAATAAAATAACTATTAATCCGGTTGAGTTACCTGAAGTGTTAATTGTGTTAGATGGTATTGTCGTTAAAAGTGTCTTCGATACAGGGGCAGATAAGTCGTTCATTTCTCTTGATTGTTATCGGAAATATTTTTCGTATAAGAAGTTGAAAAGGTCAAGTCTGGTGGTTCAGTCAGCACAGGGAGTAGCTTGCGATAATAAAGGTTCAGTAGAATTGGAAGTTGAAATTCGTTCGGTTAAGACATGTTGGGAGTTTTGTGTGTTAGATGGATTAACAGTGCATTGTATAGTTGGTGTGGATTATATGAGGGATAGAGGAATTAGTTTGGATTTCTTTAAAAAGTCGTTAATCGTGAATAATGATGAGAATGTGAGTAAGAAAGAGCCTGTTTCAGTGTCAGTTAATTTGGAGGAATCTAGTTTAAGTGAGGTTAAGAAGGTGGAGTTTAATAAGTCTTTAGTCGATTTTGGTAAAGTTTTTTCAGATAAACCGAGTTTAACGAATGAAGTTCATATTGGTTTTGACGCACTAGTTGCTAGTAAACCATTTCGTTATGATTTTATATCTAATATTTTTAAATCTTTTTGTGAAAAGTTGCAGACTGAGGACGGTAGGGAACTTCCTCAGTCTAATATGGCTGAACGTGTAAATCGTACATTAATTCAAATGATTTCTTCTTATGTTGGTTCTCATCATGTAAATTGGGACCAGTTTCTTCAACATTTTGCGTACGCACTTCGTACGGCAGTTCACGAGTCAACGGGGAAAACGCCTGCTGAATTGTTTTTGGGTAGAAAAGTTATTACTCCATTCCAAAGGTTAGTTATGGTGTCAGATGCGGAAAGTCAGTACATGTGTCAGGATATTGAGAGGTTGGTTAAGGAAGCTCAGATTCAAATGGGAAAAGCGCAAGAAAAGCAAGCTCAGTATTATAATATGCGTAGAAGGGAGTTAGAAGTGAAAGTTGGAGATTTTGTGTTAGTAGAAAAGCATTGGTTAAGTTCAAGTCGTCAAAAGAGAGTAGCTAAGTTTGGTCCGAAGTTTGTAGGTCCGTTCGAGGTTTTGGAAGTTCGAAATAATAATTTGGTTGTTGATGTCAATGGTGAAAGAATGACTGTTAATCTGGATCAGGTTAGAGTGTATAAGTTTAGAGAAAATGGTAGTGAAGGTTCTCATATGTCGAGTGGTGTTTCGCGAAATTCCCGATCCAATGAGTGTCCCGAGTCCAGCACTTCTTCGTCTAATTCTTTTCATCAATATTCAAGAAGAAAATTTGGTCAAACAGCTCCAAAGACTGTTATTGAAAGTCGAAAGCCTAGCAATCCGAGAGCAAAGTATAATAAAAATAAGAGAACTGTGTCAAATACATCGGACTCTGTGTGTCATAAAAGACAAAAAGTTATAAATTATCCAGTTCCTCCATCTATTAGACAACAACCTCACAAGCATAAATTAACTAATAGTTCACCATCTTCAGTGATTAATCCCCAGAAAAGATTTCGTTTGGACACTCGTAAAACTGTTAAGCGAACTTTAAATGCCGAATCTTTGCCTAACAAGAAACTACATAGGTCCGGAAAGAAACGTGGCCTAGGATCTTCGGTAACTTCGGGTGCGTCTAGAAAGAGGAGACAACTCTCAGATTACCGGCAACAACAGTGTGAGCCTCGCCATGGAGTGAACCCAGCGAACCGGCCGGAGCAGAGTCGTCAAGTGGAACCTACGAGTATTCCACGGCATCCATTCAGAACCAGGCTGCAGGCACGACAGTCAACTGTGGCGTCACCGTACAGTTCTGATGACGAGAGATCCTTCGTACAAGCCTTTTGGGACAGGAGGAGAAAGCCATCTTGCAGTATGAAGCCTGCTAGCAGTGAATCATCTCTATGATTGGGTGATAATGTTCTTTATTAAATTTCTATTAGAGTGCATATATGTGGTAGCAATGTGAAGGAATAGAAAGCAGAGAGACTGTTTTGTACTTTTGGCCATTTTTGGAATTTTTTGACGGACTCACGTTTAGTGCTTAATTGTGTTCAAAATTTGTTTGCAAAATTGTTAGTTTTATGTATGTTGGAAATTTTGGTCTTAACTGCTTTTAAAAATTCTGGATCTATTGTTAAATGGTTATGTTATTTGTTTAAAATGTTACTATATTGTTATTGTTCATGTGTTATAAAATGTATGTTAATGTATGTTTAAATTTTCAGAAAGTACAGATAATAGTTTGGGTTATTTTGTACACGCGCCGCGGTTCAGGCGCGCACGTGTTTTGCGGTCAAGAAGTCCTTGACACGCGTTTCTATCTCTTATACTAACATTTAATGAATTAACTTTCTTCTTATCGTTCGTGTTTTATGAGTTGCGTTTTGTACTTTAGTTGAGAATGGTTTCCGCAAGTTGCGAAGTTTTAAGCTGCATTTGAATTTGAAATTGTATTGTATTAAAATTGAATGTTAATGTGATTTTCTTGCAGGGAAGTATACCTTTTGTTATGTATTGATTCTGCTATTTTTCTTTTAGTTAATACAGATGAAGAGATTGATGACGTCATTTTGTAAATTTTTGATATTTTTTGATTGTTGCATAAGCACAGCGATATGCCGCTGTACGTATGTGCCCCAATTATTGTTCAAGTGGAGTTAAGTCTGAAGAAGTTTGGGAGTTAGTTCATTGGCTAATGGGGATGTAGGTATTACGTAGTAGCAGAGTTAGTTTAGTATGAAGTAAATGTAATTTTAGATGAAGTCGGAATTTGGATGAGGAAAGTTTTTGCGCATTGGGTTTTTTGGACTTGGTGCGAATTCTAGTATATTAAAAATTATGGAGAAATTTTTGGGTAAAGTTATAGTTGCATTGCAATATTGAGGAAAATTTCGGAAGGTTAGTGTTTTGAGAAATTTTAGCACTCCCAGTGGAGTGGGTTGTTTTGAGAGAAGAAGTAATTAGTTTTGAAAGTTTTACGAGTTTTTGGAAGTTTTACGGAGGCTATTTGTAAGATAGAAGAATGGTTGGATTGAATATGTGATTATTTGAGGCAAACTGAGTTTTTTTGGGTTGTGATGGGTTAAAGTTAATATTTTAAAAGTTATGTTTCGGCGTTAAATTTCACCCATCACTGTGTTTTATTACGGCTCTAAATTTATAACAAGAAAAAGTTCTGGGCATGCATTTAGCCCAGCCCTTTTTCTCTGCGGAGTTCGAGGGGGGGTTGTGAGGGAGTGACCTTTAGTCATAAAGGCACTCTAGTGTTTCTGAGATCGTGACGTCAATAATTTAACATTTTGTAGGCGTAAAAGTGACATCTATCCTCTCTTTTACTTTAACTTTCTAGAGTGTGTGTGCTCTTTCGAATTCCGCAGTTAGCTCGCGGTTATTAGTATTATGTTAATGAGAAGTATCTCAGTTTGTCGCGTATAAAAGCTTGGGTGTGAGTTTGTGGTGTGGGTGTTTCTGGCCTTAGCCAGCAGCCAGCGTCTGTGTGTTTCTGGTAGTAGCCAGCAGCCAGCGTCTGTGTGTTCCGCCATTGGACAACGAAGTTGATGATTGTTTATTAAGGTGCTGACGATTAGAGAATAGCTACGGCCTCCAGTAAAGCGGAAAGAAGTTCAGATAGTGGATTAAAGGTTCGGCCTTGGTAAGAAAGTTTAGTTTTGATTATTTGAGAAATAAAGAAATATCCACAGCCACGGGCTGTGAAATTAAGATTTGTTTAGTAGATCAGCCAGGAAATAGTGTCAAGTGCTAGACGGTGCCCTGACTGAGCTAGACCGACGCCTGTGAGTATGATTTAGCTTTTCATAGTGCTCTCAGTGAGTGAAATTATAGACTGGCTCCACTTTCCTTTAGCCCTTATCATTTTAATAAACTGTGTTGTTTTAACCTAAATTAATGAGTATGTCTGCATATAACGTGACAAATGACACCCAGCATGAGTATACCGTCACAAAGTGTAATATAGTATATTAAGCATGAAAGTTAAATTAATATACAATATCTCGTCATTATATCATTATTATGGAATATATGATGAAATAGTTTATGCACTGGGCTTTTATAGAACGATTTAGTGGTTTAATTCAGTACCACTTCAGTTTCTCGTTTAATTGTTGTCTTACAGAGGACATGATACAACAAAATGATCATACGCCACTCTTGAAGACAATTAAATCAGGTCGACTCACACAACTTTTGCAATAATAAAGACCAGACTTTATTTCAGACTCCATTTTGTTTCCAAGAATAATTAACAACAATTATCTTTTTTTTTTCTTTTGCAAGATAAAATTGTATACTAATGTTAATTTTAGAGCGAAAAACTAATTATGACAAAAATAATCGAAAAATGGACGCTAAATAAATCAAAGCCTCAATTAATTGACCACAATGTGATGCGTTAATCTATGCCATAACAAAATCACAAAATCAATAATGATATGTTGCTGGCACACAGCCGTGACGTCATATTCGTATATGAACATCTAAACTGAACAGAATATTTTCGACAAAGAATAGTAGAGTTTTGAATGTAATACAGTATATTAGTATGTGCTTATTCATTTAGTTTTTATCACCCTATTTTTGCGTAACTAGAATCGAGAATGCGATAAGACATATTCAGTCAAAAAGTAAGGGGCTATGAAAATAACATTATCAACTTTTAGAAATTTTGGACCATCTCCCCTCCTTTCGATATCATATGTTATTATCCTTGGAATTCCCATCCCCACCCTGGTAATGATATCGTTATCAAAGTGTAAAAAGTTTTTGATTTTTAGAATTTATTTCTTTTATTTGAAGTGATATACAAACAGGTTACATTTATTTTTCGCATATTTTATTGATTCAAATAAAGAAAAGTCAATAAAATATCGGTTTATATGAAATAACATTTAAAAGAAGGAATCACCATTTAAATGTATTTTATTATTACAACTTTTCGTTGCATGATGCATTTAATATTAATAAAATCTTATTGCACTTAGTAAGGGGTGGGTTTTCTTTTTAGTAAGCACAAGTTTTCTTTCAAATATATTTCACATATAGTTTCTCGAACCGTGATTATCTATGCATACACATGTGAACACACATGTGAAATTTTGATTGAATCAAAGATGACATGGATATCAAAAAACAAGCCCCTTTTCCCCTTAGAGATATCTTAATGATATCAGGTGCCAGCCCCCCCCCCCCCCCCCACACCCCTAAAATGATAATTTTATGTATGCACAGCCCTTAAGTTTAAAATAATCGCGAGTTACTTCAATTTTTAAGGGCACATGGAATGTAAAATGGTTCAGATTTTTGAGCTTTCAATTACCGACCTAAAAAAACAGAGCTAAATGGTTTTGGTGCAGAATGATTTCGCACCTGAAAGATTGTGGTGCTGGAAAATTTTTAAATATTACATTATATTTTAAGCACTGTGGGGTGTATTTTTTGCCTTTTTCTTGAAATTTAAATTTTTTTTATGCTTTGGTACATTTTTCTAAAGTTATATTTTAGATATAAATAGTTGAAATTTCCCAAAATTGTGTAACTATTTATAAATTTTAAATTACCTATCATTATAAGTCTGATTGGAAAAATAAAATAGTGAAAAATATATTCTTAATTTTTTTTGCTTTTCAAAGTTTTTTAGTAAAGTATTTTAAATTCTATTTCTGTTAAGTCAAAATGAAAATCGCTTCATTGTTTTCATTACTATCAAATAGTATTAGTAGAAATTATTTTCAGATAGTATGTTTTTTGACACCACAACAAATTTTGAGGTGATACATTCGACAGTTTTTTAAAAAAGTATACCGAACAGACATATTATTACAAAAAAATAGAGATATGTAAAAAGTTAATTAGTTCTTGAAAATTAATTTATGTATGAAATTATTTTCTTTTAATTTATATAGGACTATATTGCGTGTATTTACCGAAAAAAAAAATCCATTTTTATCTCTATTTTTATATTTTCATTCATCTGACGCAACCCTATTCGCCTTAGGCCTCTACCTGTCTGTCCGTCACAGGGTCTGTACATAAAAACTGTAAAAGTCAGAGACTTCAAATTTCGTTTACTTACAGCTAAATACGTCGTGTCACACGACAAATCATAGAAGTTTTGAAAAAGTCTATTATTTAAATTAAATCAATTTTATCAATGTCATCCGCTCATTTTTGAGATTTACATTTTTTAAAAGAGAATCTTAATTTCAACGCTTTTCGTGTAGACATCATAGCTTGGAAATAAAGCGTCTCGCAAGTAAACAGCTGGTTCTTAGCTCGAACACCGCCGCCGAAATTTGAAGATTTCTTAATTAGATGGATTTAATTAAAATAACTTTCGTATTTTTTGCCAATTTAAGGATATATATATATATATATATATATATATATATATTATCACTGACATTATTAATATTTTCTGGAATTCAGTTTTATTTCTCTTTTAAAAACTATTACGATTTATTAATGATTCAGTATTTTAAATTTCATTGAAATTTTTTTTTTTTGTTTTTGTTTTTAGAAATTTAAAATTTTATTTACATTTCCGCTTTTTTTCTGTTTTAATTTCGGATTTTTAAAAAATTTGGAATTTTGGATTTTACTTAAATAATTTTATTTGAATATTTTTAATTTTAGTTATAAATAACTTCCTTTTATAATTATTGTAAACTTAAATTTATTGGTGCTATCATCTATGTAATTATTTAATAATTGTAAATTAACAATTTGGATTTATTAATTAAAGAATAAGCTGTTTTGAAAGCAATATCAAACGAAACCCTCTGTGTGATCGGCTATCACACTTACCCACTTGTTAAATAAAATCCATGATGTTAAATATTCCTCAAAAACTGCTTCATTTTTCTTGTCGAGATGTTCCGTGTGTCCTTAAGAGATGATTTAATTGTTGTCATAAAGAGAATACTTTATAGTAGATTGCGCGTAAGCGTCTCTTAATAAATAAATAAATAAAATAAATAAAATCAAATTGACTCTCAGTATTTTGACACTGATAAAAAACAAACTTTATTTTAAATACCACTTTTATTTTCTTTTAATTTATTTTCAAAAATAAGATTTTTTCGCTGATATTTTTCTTTTTTCAACAAGTTAAATATTTGATAAATTAATCTTCACGAAAAGAGAAAAATAGAATAAATTATAAGAAAATAGAAAAAATGCTTATTTGCAGATTTTATTTAACTGAACAATTAGTCTAAGATTATATCAGATGTTAAAATAAACAAACATCTTTACAAAATGTTTAAAAATTATGGGATCCAACAGTAATTTGAAGGCATTTTCCCGTTAGCTCGTCACAGGCGTAAATCATCAAATGATCTTTGTAACTCGTACAGTTGCATATGAGTTGAAACAACAACAACGGACTTAATGATGCACCAATAAATGCTCGTCAAAATATGTAAATATCTCTGAAACTGCAGCAATGTAACTTTTTAAAGCTGAAAAGGAGAAAATAAATTATAAAAAAGGAGAGTGTAATATTTAATATGTATAAATAAATACTTTTATAAATTATTAGTTTAAAATTAATTAATTTACGTTTTTAAGTTGAGAAATTCTTTTGAATACCCTAAAAAAGGCAGTTTAACTAATTTTTCTAATTTACTTACGCACACACATAAAATATTCAAAAATGAGTACTTTTATTTTATTTACTTTTTTTTACTTTTATACTTATTTGATAAACGAAAATAATAGAAACTGAAAATCCTACTTAAGTGTTATCTACATATTGCAACAAACAATGTAACAATGCTTTTTTTTTTTTTTTTTTTTTTTTTTTTTAAATGATCGAAACACTTATACATGATGCGAGCATTAAAAGAAATAAGCAATTTTATCAGTTAATAACTATTTATAGTAAAAACCAACAGCAGGAATAAGTGAAACATAAATGAAAGACGGAAGTAAATCACCATAATGTGGCAATTGTATCTCGTGGATGCCATAACCGACTCACGAGTTAAGTGATGAGATGATACTGAGGTACTGCTGATATCACACTGTTCAATGAAGTTTAAATTTTTCCTCAGAAATCACTATGTGCGATATAGCATGTGGAGATGCTAAAGAAACTGTGTATATGGAGATTATGATACAATTATATTTTCGGTTTATCTGTATCTTACGGAATGTTCGCCGGAGTAAATTTCAAAATTTATTTATTTTAAAGAAAAATACGAAAACTCAAATTTTTGATGTTAAAACGAAGCAAATTTTTAGCTTTTTACAAACATTTTTTTCCTGCGTACCACCAACTATAATAATTTGGCAAAATGCAAGAGGAAAAACAAGCGTTTGTATTCAATAATAATAAATAGACATTTTTTTCCCCAAAGAAACAAGATTACAACAGAAGGTACGAAAATTATAAACATGAAACTTGAATGAAGGCAGTTTTATACTGCGGGTTTAAGGATTCAAAATATGACTAGCATTTGCTTAGAGAAAGGAGACAGTGTACAATACTCTCATCGCTGGTCATGTCTTCTTGATGCATTGAATAAATGTTTATGTTTTATTCATTGTCTGCTGCAACAACTAGCAGACTGTGAAACTACAGGTCGGTACAATAAGCATTACATCATCTATAACGATTGTGAACCAGAATTTGAATTTACAGTCACTTTTAGGTTTGTTAATAGATAATGAGAGGTTGTGACCCTTTTTTTATTGTTACTTCATTAACCTTGTTTAAAACCGAGTAAAAAGTTATATTAAGGTAAAAGTTACGAAGTAAGAAATATCATGTTGCTTTTTGGAACCCGTTAAGTATGATTTCATATTCTGTTGATAAATTTCGATGCCAAAGAAAATTTCAATTGTCAATAAAACAATAACTGGAGAGTACGTGAAAGTGTTGTTGCCATGGACACCAAAGCATTTCCTCGGGCCCTACACTGTTTTCGAAGGGCTTTTACTAACTTGTGGAAATGGATTTTTACAAATACATTTATTTTGAAATGGGAAAAGATGTTTCCACTTTGTCATTAGCCAGCAAAATAACATCGTGAATATTTTAAAAAATGTGTATTTCTGTTGCTAAATTGTTGAAATTATTGAATGACACCAGAATTTACAATATATATATATGTATATGTATATATATAATACCATTAAAAGTAGACAAGATTCACCAATGGATTTTATCAATAATACAATAAACCAAAACGAAGAATTAAATTGAATTATAGTAAACATTATTAACCATTTGAAATTAACCATTGAATTTAATAATTTATAGCACATTGAACATGGAAGGAAAAAAGAATAATATGAATACAAATGAAAATTGTAGAACCAAAGCAGAATCTTCAGGTCCCAAATACTTTGGAACTACAAATGGAGTGTGTGGTTTCATCTTCGTATTTGCCATGAAAAAGCAAAACAATACGAATTTGGGACTACCATCACACAAAAACCAAATTATTAAACAAGGAACAAAGATATTTTACAAAAAGGAGTTGAAAGTAAGTAAAAATAATAGTTATCCATAACAAACAAAAAAGATAAAGCTGAATGGAAATATAATTGAACGGGAGAAAATAATTAATAATCGATATTAACATAAAATTAAATTAATAAAATGATTAAAATTAGAATTAAGAGATAACATTCAGATTAACATATAACTTAAAATACATTATTGTTACTTTAATCAGTAACATTTATTGTGACTTTACATGGTAAAAACTCATTATCTTAATATAGGATAATAAAAATTAAAAAATAAAATAAAAGAAAAATAAAAGAAAAAATAAAAAAAAATAAAAAAATAATAGTAATAATATTATTAATAATGATACCAAAAATTATATCAATAACATTAAAAATAATTTGATAATTAAAATATAGCTATTTAACTATAGATATAACTAGACAAATATCCATATATTGGTGTAAATTAAATAAATAACCCACTCTCATTTTTTTATATAAATAATTAACCTTTGCGTTTTTATCCAGACAACACCACCCTCCTCCGTACTCTAACATCTACCCACCCAACCAACCTATATATATATATATTTATTACTTTTTAACATTTTTAATTTTTTATTATTATTTTTATGTTTTATAATTTTTTATACATTTTTTACGCAAAGAATTAATTATAAGATCATGTAATATCTAATTATAAATTAAAGAATATATGAATTTTTTAGGATAACCATTATTTATAGCATCATATACAAGCTTTTTAACATTAGTATTAATTAAATGGGAAGAACATAGACATTTTATTCTATATAAATGGTTAAGTATTATAATACGATATACAGAATTATGAAGACATGATTTAAAATTAGTAAAGGTATTAACTTTAAAATTAAATTCTTTCCTTTAGTCATAAATATCAGTTATAAATTTGTTCTCTTTTAATATAATTTTAATATCTAAGAAATTGATTGTATTATTAAAAAGTAGGTTTTTTGAAAGTTCTAGATTAGAAGGATAATCAACAGGGAATTGATATATATACATACATACATATGATGAAACGTAAAAGCTTTTCTTTACATACAGTTATAAAATTTTATTACAAAAGACTGATGCAACCGTGATATTTAGAGATTAAAATTAACTGGTATAAAAATGAACCACTGCCCTTTAACGGGTTGAACTACGGAGAGCGATAAAAAGAGAATATGGATTGAACCATTATAAAAATCATAAATTGTCAAGTACATGAGGTGATATTGGTATTTTTAAAGATATTCTTAATATTCTTAATCGAACATAAGTTACATTTAATAATAAACATTTCAACATCCTAAACTTCGCAAAACGAAATTTTAAGATTTTATAACATAATCAAACAAAAAAAAAAGTTTTATTTGTCCTTTAATTAATTCAGATGGATTTTAACAATTTTAAAATATTGGTGTGGTGAGATATTTTTACATTAGTCATGTAGAATCCAAGATGTTCTATAGAAATGATTAAGGATCGATCGAAACAGGTTTTTAAGGCCAAAACTGAAACCGAAACAAAATTTTAGTAATCTACCAAAAACCCCAAATAACTTCCAAAAACTTTGTCCAAAAACGAAAACGAAAACTAAAATGTTAATAATTTTTTAAGTAAATAATACCTACGTAAATATACATAATTATTCACTGTAGAAAAAAGGCCCAAACTTGGATGTAAGATTTCTGTGAGTACAGTACTGTTCCCAAAGTAGTTAATCCAAAATGGTTCATAACAGGGCAGATCCTTAATAACATTAAAACAGTCACAACTTCTTAGATATAATATATGTATTATCTAAGATGTTTTGATTATTTTAATGTTAATAAAGTTTTGCCGGTTTCTTTAAACCATTATAGAATACAAAGTAAACTTTCCAATTTAGAACAGTTACTAGATTTATCGGTGACCGGTTGATGAAATTCAATTCTTTTGATTGCCGAAATTTGTGGGGGTTTTTTCGGGACGATATGGTGGAATTTGCTTCTTTTTTTCCCCCTTCGAAACTAGAGACAAAATTCACGTTTTTTTCCTACCGACCGATTGTTTTTCCACGTATGTTTTTACAAAGTCAATGACCGATCGAAGAATTTTTTTTACTTACCCATCATACGTAGTATAGGGTAAGTCTTGCAATCGTTTTGAAAATCGAAAAATTTTTTTTGACGGATTTACACGTTTTAGATAGTGGAGATTCCGAAAAACATATTTTTAGAAAAAAAATTTTGCCGTCCGTCTGTCTGTCTGTCTGTCTGTCTGTCTGTCTGTAAACGCTCTATCTCCCGAACAAATTGAGATAGAGACTTGAAATTTTGTATGTAGTTAGTATGTAAGAATGGGACGAACCCTATTTAATATCAGTAACCTCGATTATCCGGAACTATTTTTTTCGAACTCTCGAAAAATTCGTTCTGATGAAAGGTATATAAAAATTTTCGAATTTTTTTGTTCTAAGGAATGGACGTAAAAGGCAATAAAATAACACACATTTTGCATATAGAACGAAGTCGATCGGATTATTAGTTGCCGAGATATTTGTAATCTTATTTTCCACATTCTTCGATTTTTCATGACCCTGTATTTCATTCAAATTTCAATTCAGAAGTATATTTTTATTGGAAATGAGACGCTTAATCCGACGCAGTTAATTGTTAGTTAATAGAATTATTATTTTTGGAGTTATAAGGATGTTTCTTTTACGCAGTTCGGTACTACTTGAGTAGTTTGCCGTTTTACATAATTTGTCGAAATTGGTACATCAGCAGTTCTTTAATATAGCATTACTATGTATATTAACAATATTTAAATTTTGTTTATGAATTGCAATGCATTGTATAAATAGTTTCAGATGTTTTATTTTCATATATACGTATCCATGATGGGTAAGTATTATGGTGGCCCCCAACGACTAGTTTTCTTGACTGACGAATTGATTTTGAGAAAATCTGCTAAATAAATAATAATTTGAGGAATTCGGCTAGTTCGTAGAAGAATATAGTGTCTACCTTATTTATTGTCACTTAAGAAAAAAATGAAAGAACATTTTTTACTATTTTTAGTTTAACTTAAATAAAGGCATTTAAAATTTAATATTCATTCTGTATGTAAGAGCATCTTACGCATAGATGAGTCTTGAAAATTCTAAATTTCTTTTTTCGCTATTAATTTTCTTTTTCTTTTCTTTTTTAATCTATCAATGTAATTAAAATAACTAATTTATTGTCGTATATATATATATTTTTTTTTTAATTTCTTTTTTTTTTTACTATTTTTAGTTTAATTCAAATAAAGGCATTTCAAATTTAATATCCATTCTGTATGTAAGAGCATCTTACGCATAGTCTTACGCACAGTTCGGCCGTCAAAATTCTAAATTTCCTTTTTCATTAAACATTTTTCTTTAATTTTTAATCTATCAATGCAATTAAAATAACTTATTTATCATTTGATACAATGAAGGGGGGAAAAAACCTAACAATATTTTACGATTTCCAGCGCTTCTCCAAAATAAGATTTAAATCAAGTCGCGATCCTCCCTTTTCCGTACAAAACCTCTCGGAGCTATATAAAATGACAAATATTTTCGCTTAATAAATTGAATTATAACATACACTCACACACCTCCGTCCAAATTTAACAGAATCTAGAATTTCATTATACGACGCACACTAGACTAAACCGATAATTATTTTCGCCAAAATTTAATCAATTCGGCAAAGCGTTTGAAGGGATTTATTTAGCGAATACACCATTGTGGTAAAGTTTGATTCGCTTAAGTATCGTTAAAATTTTGAGGGGTAAATGCATTACAGGAGATATATTTTAACGAGCTATGTAAATGGCAAGTAAATACTGTAATGGGAGGATTGGTTTGAAGAAACAAAGTGAAAGATTGTTTTGAAATGGAATTAAGGAAAATTATAGGCACTATGAAAATGTGTCGCGACGCCTTGGGATATGGTATAATAACACGTGGTTACGATTGGAGTTTCGATGAATCAAGCCGATGAAAAATGCTAAAATCGATGAAAAATTGTTTGAATAATTTTCAAAACGTGCTTGCGATAATTTTTCCTGGAGTCACATGAAGCTTTCTACTATTTTTAATTTATATTTCAATTCCAGATTCATTCTATTTTTAATATTTCTGGTTAAAGTTACAAGCCATGAAAATTTATTTCTTAAATATGTGAAAAGTATTTTTTAAACATTTTTTTTTTCAGATTTTACTTATTGTTTTTAATTTTAAGTTGTCAATGATACTCTCTCATTCTCTTTCTTGAAAAAACAGAATAAAAAAAAAAAAAAAAAAAAAAAAAAAAAAAAAAAAAAACCAGAATTTTGTTTTTCTTTCGGAGCGTGAGCTCGGGACCTTTCATCCTGTCTTTCGCTAGAGAGTCAGAATAAGAGAAGTAAAGTGAAAAGACCGCGGACGGAGCGTGTACGCTATGAGTTCTGCGGCGATCTTCTAGCCCGCCCGAGACTAATAATAATAAGCTCGAAGCAGCTACTGCCGCATGATAGCTTTAGATCCCCTGGCCCACTTTTATCACTTTTCGGTTTCTTTTATTTAATTAGTTTTCCTTTTAAATTTCCTCGATTTTTTTTTCTTTTCTTTTCAACCTGGTATCTGCAAGAGCCTCGGCTAAAGTGACGTAGGCATAGTGACCTCCGACGGTCACGCAAAGCACCGCGCTCCACAAATTCTGCGGTGGTTGGGCATACCGGATTTAGCATGGGCATAACCATTTTGAGAACAATTATTTGAGAAAGATATACTTTAACCCTTTCTCGTCCGAACTTTTTTTCAGTTTTTAAAAAAATTACTTTTACGTTAATAACATTAACAGTAGCTATCCAAATAAATTAATTGAAGTTTAACAAATATTTCAATGTCTGAAAGATAATGAATATTGTTGTTTTGCATAATATTTAATACATATTCATATGACAACAGGCGTAAAGAAGAATTTTTGGAGATATTTAGAAATTATTGTATTGCAATAAGATTTAACCTACATTACAACTTTCTAATACTTTTTCCACATTACGAAACATGATTTTTTTTCAAGGAAAACAACTTTATTTTAAATTTAAAGAGTTAAACATGTGTTTAACATAAAACAATCGCAAACGTCGCAACGAGAATTAAACAAATAATGAAAATTATTATTATTACTAAATGCCTAAACATAAAGGAAGTCTTATAGTGAATGCATAGACATGTACCAGCAGTACTACATGTAAATATTAGAAAAAGAATTTGTTAAAGCAAAATAATACTCCATTAAAAGATATGTACTATTAATAGTATACCAGACTCGAAAGTGTTAAAGTACGTCCTCATAATTTTAATTAAAATTGCATGTTGGCCTATCCATTTATTATTTATACCTAAATTTCATAAAGATTTTCATATCGTCACGAAATTTCAATAAAATACATTAGAGTAATTATACAATTTTCACGACGTTTTAAAAATATTCATAATTCGTTTTGTAGAAACATGTGATTACATTATTATTCAAAGAACACAAGTCGTTGTTAAAGCTGCCCTCTAGATCATATTAGGTATTGAAGATCTTTGTTATGCGAAACATAAGGGTAAGGAATAGGTAAGGAATAATAGGCGACGTTCACATACAAGAAACGATGTCAATCGATAATAGATGCTTTAAGCAATGTCTCAAGAAGCATTTTGAGATTTTTAAAAAATCAAATACTTTATAAAGAAACATCTTGAGACAGCCTTTATAAAGAGGTACTTGAAATTGTTTATTTCTTAAATACTGTTTAAGGAACTTGCTTTATCATAAAAATTTCTTCACATTTTTATGCTTTATTTTACTTTAAAAATCCAACTAGGATAAAGTTAATTACAAATTAATAAACTTCTTTTCCAATTAAAAGAAAGTTTGTAGCTCATGCAGTTTTCTCAACTTTAGAAAATTGCGACAGTCTGTGTGTGCTTACATATAACGTTTTAATGCATCTTATATATTGAAATTAATGCCCGAAATGTATTTAAATTAAAATGAGAGTTTCAGTGCCTGTAATTTATGTAAAATATTAACTTGAAAAGTAATCCCACTTTCACAGAAATCAAAATCATGCATAAGCATGTGGATATCTTATATTATAAGTATAGCTATTTAGTCTAGTAAAAAACGTTATGTACTTGTCATGCCGGCTAAAAGTAAAATATGTACACTGAAAAAAAAAAAAAAAAAAAAAAAAAAAGGACAGAAAAAAAAGACAGAAAAAAATGTAAATTTACAGATGTAAAGTTGGCAAAATCTGTACAATTACTAACATTCTATTTCTGCATTGTACAGGGAAATATGTAAATCTACAAAACTAATTTTTGCAAAGCTACAGAAATCTGTAACTTTACAAACGAAAATTACTAAAATTACAATTATCTTATTAAAATTTTATTTGTAACCTGGGTTGCAGTTACATAAAAAATTTTAGGAGTTATACAGTCTCCTAAAAAATTGTTAGTAACCTTACAGATTTTTTGATTTTCAGTGTAAATCTGTATCTGTTACATGAATTTTTGCTGTTGCCGTTACATAAAAAGTTCTAGGAATCCCAGTTTCCTATAAAACTTTTAGTAACTTACAGATTTTTTTTTACAATGTACTGCAAATACTATCTGTCGCTAAAACATGATACTTTACTCTTTCTGCAGACCAGAACAATCGTTCGATTCGGGGTTTTATTACATACGACCTACAAACAAAAATTTAAATGAATGTCTAACCCGCACGATCGTGTGGGTTGGGTCTTAAAGGGTAAAAAACTGCTCAAAAAATGATAATTATGTACTTCAAACTGTTTACACTGAGCAATAATAACTATATAACGCTATAATAATTTTTATAAAGCTTTAATAATTTGCAGAATCAATAATGACTACCTTATAAGGATAAAGAAAGAAATGCTAGTCGAGCCCTATACTGCAAATTCGTGAAACGTTTTTGCGACACTAACTGAATATAATAATTAACACTTCTCACTAAAATCGTTTTTGATTGTATTGCGAAAATGTTGTGCCAGGAAAAAGAATGAGGAAAAAGTGTTGTTAAAAATTATATAATTTTTTCAGAAATGCAGTTATTGATATTTATTGGCCAAATTAGTCAACTCAGCAATCTCCTGCATTTTTTTCTATAAAGCAAATTGTCTCTGATTTCCTGTTTAAAAATGTGTGATTTTAAAGGTACCAATGTGTTTTGAAAGTGTTTTACATGCGTTGTTTTACAACGTTCTAAATTGTGTGATGCTTAAAACGTGTTGTTAATTTGGTGACAAAGTGACGTACAGCACAACACTATAGTAAGTATGTAGTTTTATCGACACTATTTACAACACTATTTCAACACAATTAACAACACTATTTTTAGAATACATTTCTAGATAGCAACACGTTTTCAAGATATTAAGAACACAATCACAGCATAAAAAACGTTTTGTGAGTGACTTTTTTTTAATCACAACACATTAATGTGTTGTAAATTTAGTGACAAAAAGTGTTCTAAAATGTGTTCATTTGAATTTGCAGTGTATGCAAGGAGTCTCAACAAAAGATGTAGTAACCTCCCCTTGATAACAAATCAAAACAAAAACAGATTTCACGATCTTAAATAACTTATCATAGTTCACCAAAAGACCAATAGAAAGTTCCAAATGAAAAAAAATATATAGAGATAATTTAACCTTTAGTTATATGGGGTGCTTCTAAATGAATATCTGAGTTTTAACGCTATTTATTACATAAAACTTATAATTTACAGGGTCATTCCATGATACCTTACGTTACATTTAGAACTATTTTCAGTAATTTTAGTAATGTAACACGCTCAAAAAAATATTCAAAATGTAAATTTGGCATGGTTTGGTAATTAAACCTATTCAAGACCATATTTAGATGAAAATTACCTAATTTTAATGTTATTTTACCAAATTTTGGTAACTGTCATTACTGAAAAAGGAATGTAAGTTATCATATAGAGTGTGATTTTCATTATCATTTTTTAGGAAATCTTCATCCAAATTGACATTTAAGTAAGTTTGATTGACAAATCATGTTAATTTTACATTTGAATATTTTTTAGTGTTATATTACTAAAATGACTGCAGTAAATTGCTCTAAATGTAACGCCAGTCACCATGGAATGATCCTATACATAAAATGAAAGAGAAATTCAAATAATTTTACCTACAAGCTTACAAGTGCTCAGTGTGAGTACATTTCGTCACACGGCACACATCAATTTTATAGCTTAGTTCTTGTTAAACGTTGATTAGTACTTGTGAGCATTGTTGCAACAGCTGAAATGGTCAGCTGATACTGGAGGCACATACACACGATCCTTTACCAACTGGATTAGAACCACAGGGAGAAATCAAATGGCATCAGATCAGCTGAGCATCTCAACAGTACTTCTTTTCTAATCAACGTTTGGAAAAAACTGAGCTATCGACTTGATGTGTGCCATGTGACAAAAGGTGCGAATATTGAGCACATGTAAGTTTGTAGGTATATCTGATTGAGTTGCTTTTTCATTTTATGTATTAATTATAAGTTTAAATTTTATGTAATAAATACTACCTAGCTTTAAAATCCCAATATCCATTTAGAAACATCCCGTACTATGCATTTAAGCGTTAAAAAATGAACTAAATCGCAGTCTAAAAAATTATATTTCAAAGAATTGATGTGTCGCAAAATGAAGAAGTTTCTCTTATTTTGCTTCTATTGTGTAAAATATTAGATTTCCGTGCACTACGTTATATAAAGTGAGGAATTCTGAAAATCATGTTAGCTTACGGTTAACAAAAAGTGTTGTCGCAAACATTTTCCTTTGTATTTAGTTTTTAAAAATAAGTATTCATTTTGTGCTTATTTTCACAGTCGGAAAACTGACAGTCTATTGTGCTTTTTCGAAGCAATTTTTTAATATGAACGATTCAACTGAGAAAAAGTCAAGAAAAAGTAACAGAAAAAATAGATATAATTAAAAATGGGAAAAGGGTCGTTGGTTAATAAATTTACCTGGCAAATAATGAAAATACAGCAAAAACTCTATAGATATTATGAAAAATAGTCGAAAAATATATTTCTAAAACTTAAAAGCTATTTTTCAGATTTCGTTTCATATTTACAATTTTTTTTTTATTATTTGTGCAAAAATAGTAGTATTGTCTTTTAATAATTTCTCGACATTTATTTCCTTATTTATAAATCAACGAGTTTTAACCCGTTGATCCGAAAAGAAAGAAAAAAGAAAAAAAAAAGAAAGAAAGAAAAAGAAAAAGTAGAAGTTAAGTTAAAAAATATTCTTATTTATTAATCATGTAATTAGAAAACCAGAATTTTAACCATTACAGAATTTTTTTCGCTTAATAATATCGATATTTTGACAAACTGAAGTACAAAAAATCAATGATCCCCGAAGGAAAGAATTAGTTTCAAATATTTTACTTCTGTTTGATCAAATATTAAAAACTTGCCCATTTTCGTGCAATGCGTTGTATCCCACGAGAAATTACGACATTTGTATTAGCTTACAGACAACAAATATAATGTCGCCATAATTAGTTCTTTTTTTAGTATTTTGTCTTACCAAATGAATATTTTTTATGAACATTTCCTCAGTTGGAAAATTGACAGGTCTGTTGAACTGGTTTGCATCATTTCTTATTTGTGGAGAATGGTATAGTGTGGTATGTTCTTGAATAATAGCCAAATTTTTACCGCATGCCTTGAAGGAGGACTTTTGATGGGAAAGTGAGCCGAAATATCGTTCGTGTAAAAGAGAGAAAACAGGAATATCTTTCACAGTCCACCCCCCCCCCCGCACCCCCCGCCCCAAGACCGCACGGATTTCGAACACGTGAATGTGAGCCCAAGTTCTTCATTTAGTAAACATCTAGCTAAAAACTGGTCCTAGCTAAAAGTGGGTCCTGAGATGTCAAGTAAAAGCAAAGAAAAAAAACATTATTAAAAGAGAAAAATAATCTTAAAAATCTATCTGAAAAATAATAAAACTTCCAACAACTGCACTCATAAATTTCATTTCAGATTAATCAATAGAGTTACAATATATATGCATACACTGTAAAAGAAAATTTTGTGAAACTATTAAACTTTTTATAGGAAACTGGAATTCCTAGAATATTTTATGTGACGCCAACAGAAGAAAAATCATGTAACAGAATCAAATGTATGAATTTTTGCTGTTACCATTGCATAAAAATTTCTTGAAATCCCAGTTTCATAGAAAAAAAAAATAAATTTTTATTTTGTAAGTTTCGAAAACTTTTTTTTTTTTTTTTTTTTTTTTTTTTTTTTTAAATCACACTTAAAAATCAATACTAAACATAATTATGAAAAAAAAAAAAAAAAAAAAAAAAAAAAAAAAAAAAAAAAAAAAACCTTATTTCTTAAATCACGAAATCAAATGAGTAATATTTATTTTTTCCATTCCAGTAATTTATAGTATTGAACTATATCTACATTTAGAGAGATTAAAATAGCAAAAATCAATGAGTCTCAAAGGCAAGAATTAGTTTCCATTATTGTGTTTTTGTTTAATCAATATCAAAAACTGGCACTTCTTCGTGCGATGCTTCAGATCCCGTAAGAAATTCCGAAAATTTTATTAGTTTATGGCCAACAAAAAGGGTGTTACCGCAAATATATTCTTTTATTAGTCTGTCTTTGTAAATAAATAATTTTTCTTTGAGTATTTCCAAGTCGAAAAATTGACAGGTCTATTGAACTGTTTTGCTGTTTTGCACCATTTTTTAATTCAGAGCAGTTCATTTAAGGAAAAATCGAGAAAAGTTAAGAGAAAGACAGGTAAAATTAAAAAGAGAAAGGGAAACATTAATTATAATTTACTTAAATATTACCTGGAAAAGTAGAAAAATGTAAAGGAACCTTTCGCTAGATTAAAGAAAATCTTCTGGTAATAAACATTTATTATTATTATTATTATTATTATTATTTTAATACTGCTTTTTTAGGTCCATTCTTAGTTATATAAATACGTCGCATCTATAGTTGTTGCTCAGTCCGCCCATCCGTACTGAAACAGCAACGAAAAACTACCCAATCGAATAATTTCAATGATATCAATTTTAATTTTAATGATGAAAATCGGATGCATAGTTCAACTACAGGGACGATTCCGTTACGTTTGGCAAATGGGAAAAAATAGTTTCAAGAGCATTTTAATGATGTTATGCTTTTTCAAAGATAATAAAGTTGATATGCATCTATGAAGTAATTTCTAAAATATACATTCTGTACAATCTGTGGTGCAAAGAACATTTTTTATTAATGTACAGGGCCGCACATAAGTATTCCATTACTTAATGGTAGGAGAGGAAAACATTGTTTGGGCGCGTTTTAATTATATTAAACTATTTCTCATCTTATGAAAACGATATGCGTTTCTGTGATTTACTACAATTTACTTTTTGTATAATAGAAATCAGATAGGGGTATGCAAAAGATTTCGGATACTATACAGCATCCTAAGTACTGTATACTATCACACCAAAGTCTGAATACTTTTAAAACTTCTTTATAATACGAACGCACATCATTTGCTACGTTTGACGTGCAATTTTCGATATTTTTTATGGCAGCCATTTATAATCTGTATCTTAAGGGGAGATTCTATTTTTTTGGCCTAAAATTTATGCGATTTTTATGATTTACAAAGTAAATATAATTATCTTCAGACTTTTTGCATCATATTTATTGGCATTTTAATTATATATATGTAAGATTTGAATTTAGGAGGCATAATGTACTTCACTTATGACTGACGTAATCAAATCCATGAACCTTTTAGTACCTATTACTGTCTGGAATTTAAACGCATGAGTCATAAAAGTAAAATTCACGAATTAAGTGCACAAGGGCTTAGATTTTGAAAACTAAAAAAGTATCAATCACTTTCTTTTTTTAAATCATTATTGACAAGAAAATGTCAATAAAACAATTAACTATATTAGCCTTAGTTAAAACATTCGGCAGATTATATGGTTAAGTGTTAACCCTAATATGTTTGAAGAAATTATTTATAAAGTATTGTAAAATTTTCCTAAAGGAATTAAATAAAAGTTTGTATGATGTACATACATTTAACGTCTGAATTTGAAACTTTTAAAAGACGAAATAAAAATAATAAAAATAGATAGATGTGAATACAATTTTACTATAAACATTTTTAGTGAATATAGTTTGTTTTTGGGAAAATAACTTTAACACTGTACTTGATTTGTTCTGTTCTTTATTTTTATTTTTACAATGGTTAAATTGCGTTGATAAGACTTTGTGATTGCTTGGCAAAACGTTTACATATTGTACTTTTAATGTTTTTAGTAAAACTGACAGTCAATTAGGATAACTTTGCTCCCCCTTAACAAAATTTTGATGCATTCTGCCATGGATTTTACCTTGACGAATTATTTCCAATAAGATGCCAAACTCATACTAGTGCTGCTATCTATATTTTAGGCTATCGAAATTTTGTCGCCAATTCAAGTGAAGCAGCAGATTTAATCTTTTTTTTTTTTTCTTTTAGGCCAATGTTACCCTGATAAGTCAAAGTTACCCTGACTGACTGTATTCAAATGAGTCTTATTTTATTTATTTTACCTGGTCTTTTAAAAGTTTGTATGGTTTCACATTATATTGTTATTTGAATATTTCAATAAATTAATGTTTTGCATATCAGCTTCCTTCATACATTTATTTTGTTTTGCTTTTTTAAACATTGTATGATTTCAGCATTTTATTGTTATTTTAATATTTGACAAAAACTATTTTTTGCATATCACCTTCCTACATATATTTTTATTGGCTTTTGTATGTGTAAAAAATTAATGTTATGTCTTCTGCAACTTACACTCTGTGATCTTCTCATGATACACTCTATGGTCTTTCAATCGAATTACTGTTTTTCTAAGGTCATAAGTTTTTAAAGAAATTTGATCACCTTATTATGAAAGAGCTTTACATTGTCAGCATCTGATACCAAAATTTAGTTTTAAAAGTTGATTTTTCACAAATAGGTTTAAAAAAAAAAATCGCCTTTTATTTAGTTTTTGAGAGCCCTAACCAATCATTAACCAATGAAAATTCCATTTTTGATAGTTATAAACTGCAAAAAAAAAAATTAAATTTCTTAAAAAAAAAATAAAATAAATAAATAAATAAATAAATAAATAAAAAAAACGAGAGAGAGAGAGAGAGAGAGAGAGAGAGAGAGACAGAGAGAGAAAACGGAAATAGGTCCAATAGTTCTCGAGAAAAAGAGTCACCCATTTTGAAAAGTAAGGTTCATAGAAAAACATGTTTAAAATTTCACAACAGCTTTACGTTCAATAAGCAACGTTGGTTTCAATACATAAAATATTATATAAAGAATTGAAATATCACAATACTAATTTAGGGTAATAGTCTAAATACTTGAAAAATGCAAAAAATAAAGAAAGAAATTTAAAAAATATATTTTTTTCATTTAAAGAAGTAGAACCTCCTCTTAAATGTCTTTTCAAATACAGTTACCTTTTCTCTGTATTTTTTTTTTTTAATTGTACAAAAAAAAAAAAAAAAAAAAAAAAGAAAGAAAGAAAGAAAGAAAAGAAAAGAAAGAAAGAAAAAAAGATGACTATTTATTGCAGATTTGCCGTTTTCTTATCTTCTGTAGTCAATTTTTTTTTCTTGCTCAAAGTTAAAAAATAATAAATAACTAAACTAAATTACAAAGCAATATCCTTTTCATTAACATTTTTGCGGAGTAATTGAAAGTAGATTAAAACTGACAAAATTTATGTTTAAGTTAAGTGACCACACTGAAAAAAATCTGTAATTCTACAAATGTAAAGTTATAGAAATCCTAAATATGTATGTTTACAAAAATTTTATCTGTACACTGTACAATAAAAAAAAAAAAAATAAATAAATAAAAAAAAAATACAAAATTAGTTTTTGTCAAGCTGCAGAAATCTGTAACTTTACAAAGGTACTAAAGTTACAGATAATTCACAGATCATCACTATAATTCATAGATCACAGATCACATTAATCTTACTGAAATTTTATGTGTAACCCGAGTTGCAGCTACATAAAAAGTTCTAGACATCCTAATTTCCTAAAAAGAAAAATCTCAGTAACCTTAAAAATTTTTTGCTTTATAGAACAAATCTGTACCTGTTACATGAATTTTCTTATCGCCATTATATAAATAATTTTAATATTCATATTAATAATATTATTAATATATAATAATATTAATATTTAATTTTCTTAGAAAAAAATGAGTAATTTTACAATTTATTTATTTATTTATTTACAGTGCACTATAATGCATTCGGAAACATACAAGTTTCTCGTGGTTCTTCAATTGTTTGAGTTTTGCCTTTTAGCTGTTTTAAAATATTTAAGAAAAAAAAAATCCTGCTCTTCATAAAACTTTAAAGGGATGATCAGAAAACCTAAAACTTAGAATTGTATTCCATTACGAAAATCTTTATGTTTGAAATATACCTACTTTGTGGAGAAACTACAACCCTTTAGAAATCCATCATTCACTATGAAGAAAATTAGCTTCTAGTATTTTGCTTCTGTTTAATAAAACATTTGAAACAATTACATTTTCATGAAATTTTTCATAGCCGAGAGTTTTTTCGAAAATTGCATTAGCTTACGGCCGACAAAAATGGTGTCTTCACAAATATTTTTATCTTTCATTTTGTCTTTGCAAATAATTTTTCTATGACTTTTACCTCTGTCGGAAAATTGACAGATCTATTGAACTATTTTGGCAGTATTTTTTCCCCACTATTCAAAGCAATTCAACTACGGAAAAGTCGAGAAAAGGTACGGAAAGGACAGATATCATTAAACAGAGAAAAGAGGGCGTTGGTTAAAAAAATTACCCGACAAACAATGAAAAATGCCAAGAAAACTTTCGTTACTAAAGTAAGGATTTTTAATCCATGAAGTTTCCATCTTTCAGTTATTTTGGCAGACATCCATAAGAAAGAAAGCAAAACAACACGACAATCGATACTAATTAGTTCCCATTAACATCATGCAAATGATTAAGCTTTTTGTAATAGCAGCTATCCTTATCTCGGAATCAACCGTGTTTAATTTGGTTTTCTTAAAATATTCAAAACATTGATGCACAGCTATTTAAAAAGGAAATCGTTTCTATTTGTATAATCGAAAACAGTCTCTATTACATTGCAACTTTTAACCATCTATTAAATATACTATATTAGTTTGGAATAATTAGATAAGAATCTTTGTGTCAGAATCAACCGTATTTGATAGTATTTTCTTGACATATTTAATCAAACATCGATGTACACTAATTAAAAAAGAATATTGTTCCTCGTGTAACATTTGTATAATTCAAATAACTTCTACTACACAGCAGGTTTTTAACTTTCTATTACCTATATTACATTAGTTTGGAATCCTTAGATAAGAATCTTTATATCGGAATCAATTTGTTTGATTTCATTTTCCTAAAGTAATCGATTGATCATTGATGCACATATACTTAGAAAGGTAATCGTTCCTCGTGTTAGATTTGTATTATCCAAACAATTTCTGTTGCATAGCAGCTTTTTAACTTTCTATTATCTATAATATATTAATTTGAAATCCTTAGATACCAATCTTTATATTGGAATCAATTGTGTTTGATTTCGTTTTCTTAAAACGGTTGATTGAGCATCGATGACATCTATTTCAAAAAGTAATGGTTCCGCGTGTTAGATTTGTATAATTCAAATAATTACTATTACACAGCAACTTTCTAACTTTCTATCACCTATATTATACCCCACTTTTTTTTTTTTTTTTTTTTTTTTTGTAAATTAAGTTGTAGCGATGTTTTGTTACGGACGTAGTGCCAAATTTTGAAAAATATTGGATGGTATTAAAGATTTTTTGAACAAAATAACGCAAACATTTTTTTTTTCTCTTCACTTCGAATTATACTTAAAGAAATAGAGGCGGGTGAGCAGCAAATGACTAAAGATGATAATTTGAAGTTAAATCACGTCTTTTTTCCAGCAAAATACAAAATTATTATAATTTAATGATTAATTTTATTAAATTATATTAACACGAAGTTTTAAGAAAAAGACGGTTTTTCCACTTAATTGCTTTATCAATTAAAAACATATGAAAAAAAATAGGCAGGGAATTTGCTCTGGAGAGAAATTTAATTATATAGGGAAGAACATTCAGTGCTTCTGCAAGTCTAATTTATACTTACAATTTTTGAAACACAATTCTTTTGAGACCGTCAATAAAATTATATATCATGTCAGTTATTAAAAAATGAATAAATAAAAAATAACGAATTAACTGCAATTGGTTTTGCGGAGACATCAAATTATTGGGAAGGGTTACGCTCCACGGGACTAAGTTGGTGGCACTGTTTGCGGATTAGGAGTAAGGACGATTTGTATAATTCACTATTACCACCATTTGTTGGTTTGTCAATTCATATATTACATGTGATATTGAAAGATTTTGTATGTAATTATATAAAAGACGAGTGCATATAAAAAGTAATATATCAGAACATCTTATATGAATATCCAAGCTTTCTAAAAAAAGCTTTTTATTTTAGTATAGGGACAATACATTAAGTATAAAGATATCAATAATACAAGTAAATATAAATGTCCGAATATGGACTACGAATGATCCAGTAATTCTCAACAAAGTTTAATCTAGGACATTTGCGCATGCTTTTTAAATCTTGCTTTAAAGCGCGATAAAATTATCTAGTTTTCCTGTGGTACACCACATCCTTTACAGTTCCCCATAAGTAAATATCCCGAAATCTAGAGGTACTATCGTACCTTTCATTATTTATTACAAATATTACATAAACTACATTAACGTCTTCAAACTGATTTGTAACCTTATTTTCAGGCTATTAAGGCATCTTCATATATTCTACAATTTTTTTAATAAATGTACACACACACACACGTATATATATATATATATTGATATTGAAAAGTACGTATATGGTATGCAGTTCGGAGGAAAATAATAATGGAATACTGACATCTATTCTGATAGAACTTTCATTGTAAACTTCTACATGTTAATTTTTGGTCATTACACAAAAGATAAAGGCATTTACGGCACATTTTTTTGTTAATTTATAGTGCAAAATACTGATTAGAAATGATACACAGAGCTCCAACTTATTCTCCATTTGCTTTGTTGATGATTAATGAGTCTTCTTTTTTTTTAATATTTTTTAGTATTTTATTTTTCCGGACAAAGTCTGAGGACTTAATTCTTCATCACCAACAAATTGAGATTAATTATGCTCAAATCCAGTGACGCTTCAAGCATTAAAAAGTAAAGTTCCAGGCTTAACGAGGAGTATGTTATA
The DNA here is from genome assembly GCA_964019185.1 of Maratus speculifer. NCBI lineage: Eukaryota > Metazoa > Arthropoda > Arachnida > Araneae > Salticidae > Maratus > Maratus speculifer. The sequence goes on along the minus strand of OZ025297.1, from coordinate 299,449,449 downwards.
GAAAAAAGCATTAGTTATCGCGATAGCCAAGGAAAAGGTATCCTGTTTATATTTAATATGCACCGTAAATTCTGAATTTTCATTATTTTAACTTAATTTTACAATCGAAGTCTTTTTTATTATTTAATAGAGATAATTAGATGTAAACTTATAAACATCAGCTTTTGTTAGGAAAAATGGAAAAATATTCACAAGTTCATAAATTAATAGATATACCGGGTGTTTTAAATATTAAGTAAAACGCGATAATAAAAGATCTGTGGACCAGAGAGGCAAGTAATTTGCAGATAAATATCCAACATGGCATGGGATTTTGCATGACACCAACAAATAAATTAGTTCAAAGTTTCGACAAAAGAAGGCGCAACTGTTGTTAACTCCATGTTGTTAACTGTTGTTAACTCTTACGTTCTGTATGCAATATGGAAATATTGCATACAGAACGTAAGATTTCAGTTCAAAATCACTAACTAATACTGCGTGTACTCTATTTTGTATCCAAATCTTGTGTTGCGTGAGCAACATGGAATTTATTCATGGAATTATCCACATTAACACCTTCTATTGTTGAGAGTTTGAACTAATTTTTTATTGCTGTCATATATAATCCCCTACCATTTTGAATATTTATCTCCAAACCGCATGACTCTCAAAACCATATATAATCTTTTATCATTTTTATTCATCAAAATTATGAAACACCCGATAAATGATTACATGAGTTTCAGAATTCGCCTTATCCAGAAAATAAAGTTTTTGGAAACCTTGAAAACCTCAAACTTCGTGCATTGTCTTTCCTTACAAACAAAGATTTTCCAATGCCAAAAATACAGAATAAAACTTTTTTTTTCATTTGGTTGTTATTTCTCTTTGCAGGTTTACCATAGAAAAAAACATACATTTTTTTTTTTTTTTTTTTTTTTTTTTTTACATTTTGAATAAGGTTAGTTTTGAAATTCACGTCGTCATCTATGTTCAGTGCTACATCAATTGAGCATTCGTGGATATAACCCTAACACCGTGCATTGACGTGAAAACGTTGAAATCTGCCATTCAAGGTAGGCTAAACCCTGTTAGATGCGTTCGTAATTATATAAATACGCAGCACCTAGAGTCGTCGTTCAGTCCGTCCGTCTGTCCGCATATAAAGAGCAAAAATTAGCCAAACAAATCGTTTTCAATTTAATATATATAATTGTTGCATAATTTGGACAGGTCATTTCAAATTTTATGAAAATCGGATGTATAGTTTAATTACAGAGACAATCAAATATATTCCATTACATTACGGTTTATGAGAAAAAATAGTTTAAAGTGCATTTTAATGATGTTACACTCTTTCAACATAATTGAATTGATATGAATCTATGAAATATATACTAAAATATACACTCTGTGCAATCTATGGGGCAAAACATATCTGTTATTAATTTAGAGGGCTACACAAAAGAATTCCACTACACAATGGTATATGGCGAAACATTGTTTAAAGCGCTACTAACTTAACTATTTCACATATTAAACTATATTATACTTAAACTATTTCACATTTTATGAAATTGAATATGTTGCTGAGGTTTACTACAAATTACTTCTTGTATAATAGAAAGTAGATAGTATTTACAGGAACTGACCAAAAATTTCGTTCACTATAATATATGCGAAGTACTATATACTATAACAGCAAGATCTGAATATTTTTAAAACTTTATTATAGTACGAACGCACCTTTTTCTCTACGCTTGACGTGTAATTTCCAACTTGTTTACTTATGTTTTCGAAACTGTTATTAGTAAATAAATATTAGGGGCCTTATCACTCACACCTTCATTATTAACATATCTATTAAAACAATTTCATAACCCAAAGAAGTCATATAAAAACTAAACAACCATTAACTAGATACGAAATTCTTAAAAATAAATTTTAATGCAAATTAAAGTCATTAGAAAAAAAACCAATGAACCCTAATGATAAAAGTTTAAAATATGTATTTATTAGAATGAAAATTTAACATTAAAAATAAGAATAATAATTATAATTATTTTGCAAGTGAGAATGAAAAAAAAAAACCATCTTGAGTTTACAATAGCATCAAGAACCATTCATTAAATTTGAATTAGAATTTGACAAGCAATTGGCTTCAGCATTGTTCTCATAATAACGCTCTAAAAATAATTTAGAAATTCTAAAACACGAAAATCAATGCAATTATAGGCTTGCTTCAAATTTTATTTGAATAAAAGTAATGATGGGGATTTATTGCATTGTTCAAGATGTTTTTCGCCTATTTTAGAAAATTAAAAATTTCAATAAACGAGAACGAGCATATGAAGATTTTTCTACGAAATAAAAATGAACATGAGACGTAGATTTACAAAAAAATTTAATCGAAAATGGATCTAGATAAACATGCTGATTATATTTTTAGACTATTTTAGCCTTTTATCTATTTTTAACCGACTTCAAAGAGGAGGTTATGATTTCGACCTGTATGTATTTGTTGTTCACGCATAACTTTTGCAAATATGAACCGATTTTGATAATTCTTTTTTTGTTTGAAAGCGTATGAGGCCATTGTGGTCCCATTCGAATTTCATAAAAATCTGATTATTAGAACTTTAAAAAAAAAAACTTTAAATTTCAAATTCATTTTGAAGCAATCGACCAATTAGAAGTGTTCATTTTGCATGCTTTTATGTTACACTTACATAGACACACGATCTTTTCATTGTTAAAAGTTTGAAGTTTTTGCTGCGTCGTCACTCCACCGCTTTTATGGAATATCTCTATTTTGACCAATGAGAATTCACCATAATATAATGAAGTAATCATTTTCTATAAAAGCGATGGATTGACGATAAAGTAAAAGTTTCAAATTTTTAACAGTATTCATAGTGCAAAATCTTAACTGGATGAGGGCCAGGATTCACATAAATTTTGCGCTGTTTGCGAAAGGAGATTTATTAACAAGAAAATTTATTTAAAACATTGAAAAATTTGCTAAAATTCAGACTTTTGATTCGTTAATCTGGTTTCGCTAACAGCGGAAATTCTACCTGGATTCCGGACAAGTTCTCTTATGCAAGAAACCGGAAATATAGCATCTAGGGGATATAGTGTGGAAATCGGCTATCTCAGGGCGTGTTCAGAGCGCGAAACTTTAAAATATAGGGCTAAAACCACAGTCCGGTGAAATCCAAGCGCATTATTGGCCATTGAGCCGCGTCCTTTTCAGAGAATAATCTCTTAGCGGTAGGGGAAATGTCGCCTTACTCCTTTTTCCGAGAAAAAATCGTAGCGGCAATTTCGAAGTAAATCTGATCTGTTTTCATTTATAACCAAAATTTTTCACTCTCGTTCTATAAAATGTCATCAAAATATCTTAACTGAGTTAATTTCGATGGTTTATCGTAAATAAGAACAGACGGTAACAATCGCTTGAAAATTACATTACCCCTCCTTCTTTTTCAAATGGAGAAACAAATTCGTGACACCCTTTCCACACGACCAATGAGGTGTCTGGATTTTACTTTTACTTGACTGTGAATTTGGCCCTCCATTTCAAAATTTCGCGTTCAGAGCAACTTACAAAAGTAACCATTGTTACCGACCGATTGTAGGGCAGTACGAAAGCAAATTGTGGCATCAATGAAAACTATTCTGTTGAATTGTCGCTGACGTCACACTTCGCTTTGATTTTCATTTCGTACTTGTCTACAATCGGTAAGTGGTCGGTAAGTAACCGGTAAGTTGTGCTGAACACGCCCTCTGTAACACTTAAAAAAAGCGCTAAAATGTTCTATTCTTTAAATGTGCAACAATGCTAATGAAATTTAAAGATAGAAGCGACATCTGCAGGACATTTTCTAAAAATGCAAGAATTATTGCTAGTCTAGATAATGTATCACACAAATGCCGCAGATGTCGCTGTGATCGACACTTTGGAATTCAATAGCATCGTTGCACATTTAAAGGATACAAATTTTTAGCACTGCTTGCATTGCAAAAAATTGAGCCCTTATGCTACATCGTCACTCCATCGCTTTTATAGGAAACGATTACTTCGCGCTCTGTTATGGAGCATTCTCATTGGTCAAAACAAAGAAATTCTATAAAAGCGATGGAGTAACGATGCAGCAAAAGGGTCAAATTTTTTACAGTGTCGATAGCAGATTTTCACTCCATGTATTCCAGATTCTCTCCCTCGAACAATGAAAAGTTCTCCAAAATGAAGGCTTATGACTGGTCAATCTTGTTTTGCTTAACAGCGAAAAATCCTTCGGGATCCTAACCACTATTGCAGAGATGCTAGTTTTTTCCCAAAGTACGAAATCTTAGCTGGAACAATTCTCGTATCCACCAAAGTGAAAGATCCACATCGATCCAGACATGAGAATTCGATATCGAAAAGCTGAAAATTCATCTCTAAAGAGCCTTACACGTTAAAGCAAGAGTGTCTGTGTATCAGGGTGCTTGTTATGCCGGATTCACAAAGTGATTAAAGTACATTGCTATGTGCTAGATTTACATTTGGACAAATTTAAATGACGAAAAATTTTGATAAGCTTACCATTAAAGTTAAGCTAGTTAATTTCTTTCACCCATAAAACAAACTCGTTCAGGCGACTACCGCCAAGTTCTGAAATAAAAATTCTTAAATTTTCTGTACTTTGGAAAACCGCGTTTATCAAAGAATATTCTTAACTTCAAATATTGCTACTTTCATATAGAAATATGTTGAATCATGGTGTGATTTTGATAATATCTTCCTTTTTAGTTTTTATGACTGAGAAGAGTATTTTAATACATACGAACATTTAGAATTCTTTGCTATACATTGAATCATAGAAGCAACTTGACGCGCTCTGATTGTGTACGCGTACTTTAAACTGTAAAAAATCTGACCCTTTTGCTGCATCGTCACTACCCTGCTTTTATAGAATATCTCACTTTTGATCCATGAGAATGCTCCATAATAGACTGAAGCAATTGTTTTTTATATTAGCAGTGGAGGGACGATGCAGCAAAAGGGTCAAATTTTTAACAGTGTACCCTGTTTAAAATGTCTTGAAAAATTACCTCTGTTTTTAAAGACTATCTATTTTCTGCCCAATGAAAACGCTCCATAGACGTTTTTAGATCGCTCTCATTAGTCAGAAAATAGATAGCTTTAAAAACAAAGGTAATTTTTCACAATAATTTTAACGTATACGGATGGATTGTCAGCTTTTCAACGCCCAATTACGAAGTCTGTAGATTTCAATGTGGACCTTAAGGCACTACACTAGTCTCAGAAAAAGACCCTAATGTTAATTTTAATATATTTACATGATTTTTTTTAGAATAGGATAGCCGAGAATGATCTACAACCGGCCTAGTTTTTACTTCTTCGATTTTGCTTATGTATGTTTTATATAATGATAGTTTCAATTTCAGAACCGTTTAAACCGATTTTGAAATTTAAAGTATTTTTTTTTTTTAAATCTGAAACCAAAATTGAAAAAGTAAAAACTAGGCCGGTTGTGGAATATTTTCAGCTATCCTATGCAAAAAAAATCACGTAAAATTTTTAAAATTTGAGCGAGATATGTGAAAAGAACGCCCCTATAGACTTCACATTATCATCCGGGTCAGTTTCTGTGCCTAGTGTGTGGCTTTAAAGTTTGCTGGATGCGATAAATTTCCGAAATGTTAAAGCTTAAATGGACAAGTTCTCGGATCCACTAAAGCAGAAATAGACATCGATACCAATCGACACCTTAAGTTGTTGAAAAGATGAAAATCCTTTAGTATATATTTTCCTCCGGAGGAAAAAAATTATCTCTACATATCAATGCAAAATAAGATATGTGTAACAAAATTATCTTTAGATTCAGATTAGGTTACCGGATTAGACACCAGAATGATTTCAGATTTTGTTCATGTAGGATTCCTCGATGTGAATATGGCGACACATGGAGCACAGTATACGATTGATTGAAAAGATTCTGGACAAAAATGAGTCATCAAGGGGGTTCTTGTGGCCGAGTGGTTAAGACACCACGCTACTAATCTCTTGAGAGCGTAGGAGATTGTAGGTTCGAATCCCACTGACTCCGTTGCACACACTCTTTATGTGTAGCTCCCGGTTGTACTTTTCTTGTGTCGTAATATTTCCAAGTGCTATCTTGTCCTTGTATGTCCATGAATTTGTAAAATAATATGGATTATGCATTTATGTCTGTGTAGAAATAAAGGATCATTCGGCGTACAATCGAATGCTACCAGGATATCATCATCAAATTTTATAATAGAAAATGCCTAGCATTGCGATACATTGTTAAAAATTTAACTTTTGCTGCATCATCACTCCATCCCTCTTATGGAATATCTCATGCATACACTGTAAAAAAATTACCCTTTTGCTGCATCTTCACACCCCCGCTTTTATAAAATATTTGTCTTTTGACCCATGAGAATGCTCCATGATAGGCTGAAATAATCGTTTTCCATAAAAGCGGTAGAGTGACGATGCAGCAAAAGGGTGAAATTTATAAATGTTTAGTTGGGACAAAAGCGTCCATGAAAAAGTATTTGGGCATCGAATGCTGTCACTCTCTTATAGATGCAGCCAAGTACAGGTTATGATTTTCGGATTCCTCGTCGAATCATTACCGCTCATTTCCGATGCCTTTACTGCATTTATAGGAATTAGATTGTTGTTGTTTATCTATTGAATCATAGAGCGATTTTTGTTAAAATCTTTCTTTTTGCTTTTTCTGACTGAAGGGGGAGTACTTTTGACTACACTAGAAAAGCATTTTACTATTCATTGATACGTGGAGTCATTTTGCTGTTTACTCATATATGGAAGCCCTTTGCCGCGCGCTTATGTGTAAGGACACTTTACTTGAGGCATTGTCACCTTTCGATAACCACTTCCGATGTCCGTACGATTAGATGTTGACTTTAAGATTTCATGAATGCGGTAGCTTTTCGTCGTGCCAGATCTGAAGAAGTTACCACATCCAGAAAACCTAAAGATTCACAACGATACTAACCGATATTGTAAGTGTCTTTTGAAAAGTTGACAATCAAACAGTGACAAGTAAAGCGAATACATGAGAACTCAGCAAAGTGCGTTCATTAGTAATGCGTTGCGAAGAGCCATCATATATCAGTACACATAATTATGTATTACGGTATAAATAACTAAAAAGTAGGAAATAAATTTAACTTTTTCAAAAAAATGTATAACCGACTCCAAAGAAAAGCGCTAAAAAGAATTAAATAATTCTATAAAATTCTCTAATGACAAATCGTTATCCAATAACCACACATTGACTATCATGTACCGGTATAAAACGGTTAAATCTAATATATAGAATTTAATATCCACCAAACATAGATTTTCCAGAGAATATTTTTTACAAGAGATTAATTTACATATTTTTGATTTAATTTTTGAATATATACATATAAAAAGTAATGAATTACTTTTTGAAGTTGGTGCCAAACTATCTTAAGTATAGTAAGAATTCTGGATATATTATGTCTAGTACCGTAAATCAAATGGGGAAATCATTATCGATTATGATTGTTTGGCACCAATTTCAAAAAGTAATTCATTAGTTTTTATATGTATATATTCAAAAATTAAATCAAAAATATGTAAATTAATCTCTTGTAAAAAATATTCTCTGGAAAATCTATGTTTGGTGGATATTAAATTCTATATATTAGATTTAACCGTTTTATACCGGTACATGATAGTCAATGTGTGGTTATTGGATAACGATTTGTCATTAGAGAATTTTATAGAATTATTTAATTCTTTTTAGCGCTTTTCTTTGGAGTCGGTTATACATTTTTTTGAAAAAGTTAAATTTATAATATGCTATTAAAATTATTTTGGTAGTTTTTTGGTATTTATTTAAATAACCCCTAATGATAATAATCCTTGTTGTATGTTATAGTATGAAATTGCTATGAATTTTGATTATGTTTTTAAACAGTTTAAAATTAAATTAATTAATTAATTGGTAATAAAACATGCACGGCCAATTTTACAAAACTAAGAAAAACTTAAAATTGGATATTGGCTGTGTAGAAATTCCCTGTGTTGCATTTAAGAGCTATTATTTTGAAATTAAAAAAAAAGGGATATTTTGACAGTTGTATTTTTTGATTTGCTTGGTTTAATTTACATTGAAGTTGATGATTGAATGTTGAGCAATTCTGAACCCATGACAAAATATTTCACTTGTCAAAGTTCAAGGTTGTGAGTACCATTTTTCATAAAATGTGAAATGCGAGTAAATTCATAGTGATATATCTTTTAGAAAGCAACGACAATATTACTGTTGAATGCAATGTGTAATAAACAGCTGTTATTGAAACCTTCTAAATAGTATATATTGCCTTAAAGTATTATTTCGTTATTTCTCTTATAATAGCGGTATTTTGCTTTCGAATAAATTTAGTTTAGCAAGATAATGCATAACAGATTGATTCTCTTTGAGCATTTTATACCAATAGGTAAAAACACTTAAATATGTTTGTTCAGCCTTGTAGTTTACCTAGCACCTCTATTATACACAACTATTTAACTAAAATGTAATTCAAACTAAGACACTCTTAAAATTACTGAAATCATATTTCCAGAAATTTTCAAGCATTAGAAGGCCATGTGTGTTCTCAAGTATTAGAAGACACTGTTCTTTGCGTGGCCCAGTATATCATTCCATCTATATTCTACAAACATTTCTTTCTAAACTAAATCTCGTTCAGCGTCAAAAGGCATAACACATTTAAAAAACACCTTTAAACAATTTACACTCATACTCAGTAGCCTTTATGAATTTTTATGTAAGCTTCATCGACGTATAGCAGTTTATATATATATATATATATATATATATATATATATATAAGGGTGATTCTCCAATAAGTGGGTAATTCCTGTCCCTTAGGATTACATGCTGTTTTTTGTCATTCAAATAGTTTCTTTTTAAGCATAAAAAGTGTTTTGTAATGTATTTCTACAATTTTAAAAAGTATTTTCAAGGAAATAACTGTAAATTTTATTGTAATAGTATTTTAAATATTCAATTTGTCACTTCTGTCCCTTGTCCCTCACCTCATGTGCTGATCTTCTGGAACAATTTTAAGTGTAATGATAAACTATTTTTAACAATTTTACCACCCGAAATAAAACTTTATACTACAAAATACATAATAAAGTATTTTTATTGCAAATTAAAAATAGTTTTGCATTTACTCTGATTCAGAGAAATGATGTCCCCCAGTTTTTATGTCACTACTGTCCTCTTGCATAAAACTGCTAAAGTGACCACCAGCTGGCTAGATAAATTTTGGTGAACAGGTGTGTTTAGTAGGAGGAGTCGTTTTAATTGGCCAGAAAAACACATGGCGCAATTCTAAGAACTTCAAAAATAGTTAAAAGCTACAAAATGGATCGAAAGGTAAGAATATGTTTATTACTTGTCACTACTGTCCACAACTTAAACTGTCCTTGTTATTGTTTTTATTTATCTATTATTTTGCCACGATATAACATGCAGTCGACTCTCGATAATTCGAAATCGGATAATTCGAACTAAACATGAAGTCCCGAAATTTTCAATGGCAGAATAACGTTAACAATTTTCATTAATTCGAATTTATTCTCTCTTGACTTCGTTTAATTCGAAGTAACTAGAATTACGATTTTTCTTTTTTCTTTTTTTCTTTCACAGATTTCAGATCATTTGAATAACTTTCTTTCTTTGATTTTTGTGAAAACTGTTCCGAACGAGTATACATATAACACAATGCATTTGATATCCACTTTCTTAAGAGTCCCGTGTGTCCATCAGTGATGCTTTAAATTTTTCTTCCATCGTGCTTGTTTCTAATCTTTTAATTAGATTATATATTTATACATTCTGATTTAATATTATGTCATATTCTAATGATAACAGACGAAATAAATTTATAAAACACTATAACATTATTTTTTTTTTTTTTTTGTAATAGTACCATATTAAGCATGTTTTCATTTCATATTTTCTATAATTCGAACTGCAGATAATTCGAACATTTCTTGTGGTCCCGACGAGTTCGAATTAACGAGAGCCGACTGTACTTTTGCTTAGTACAAAATATCATATTGCAGTTTTACTAAGCCTAACTTACTATATACACAGGAGCACTTTTCTTAATTTCCTCACTACTGTCCCTGCCACTTCTCTCCCCGTTCAAATTATTTATTTGAGGACAGAATCTCCGAAGCAGATATAAATGCCATAGATGACTTGAATCCAAAGGATACAGCGATACCATCTATTCCAAATCTATTAAAATTGCATCAGCTCACTTGGAATAAGTTTGAAAATGTTAAACTTCAACTGCATTATTTAAACTGTGTCACAAGTGACACACATGAAAAATGTCAACATTACTGTTTAGAACCATCATTTGTAGACTTATCTCTTTGTTTTAAGGATATGCCCAATGATTACAAAGATACTGAAGTATCAACTACTGGTTCTGAAAGTGAAAATATTTGTGTACGAATATGGGTTGGAGTTGTGTATGATGGTTTCCTGGTGAATTTTAAATTTTTATTTAGAATTAAATTATTATTTTAAATTTTTATCCACACATTTTATTTTATTTTTTCATTTTATTTATTACAACATTTGTTTTTAACAGGTTTAATTGAAAAAATAAATGATAACATCCTTAAAATAAACTTTATGTTAAGAAATGGAAGCCGATTCTATTGACCGAATACACCAGATATTCAGGATGTTCCAAAGAATAAAATTTTGTGTGCTATTGATATTCACCCTCGACAAATTACTTCAAGATATTTTACTATACACAAATTATATGATATAAATTTTAAAATGAGCAGTATTTCTCGTACTTAAACACTTTTTTCTAACTAAAACTTTTGTCTCTAAAACCTTGTGCGGAAAATTACAATCATTAAAATCATCGTTTAACACACAATAAATTTGGGTTTGAAGAAGAATATTCAGAATTTGGGTTTCTGACTTGCTGTCAGTTGGGGGGAAGGGGGGTTCTGATTTTAAACATTTTTACCTTTTGTAAACTGAGGAAGCGAGCCCTGGTGCTCGTGAAACATGTACGTCTGTAGCATGTTTTTATTGTGTGTTAAACGTTGATTTTAATGATTGTAAAACTTTTGTCCAAATAAATTCACTTATTTACTCATTATCTTATTGTTGGTTATTTTTTTCTAAAATATTTTATTCAAATTTTAAAATAGTAAAAAAAATAATAGATATTAAATAATTTACAATTGTTAAAATGTTCAAAACTGAAAATTTTTGAAAGTATGTCACTTCTGTCTATGTAAATGTCACTCCTGTCCCCTTATTCTTAAAACTTAAAAAATATTCAGATTTATCACAGATGTTATATTAAACATTATGTTTTTTTACTATAAAAATATACACTTTAATAAAATACATATTTTTCAAATAAATTTTATTAAAATCCTTGTTTATAAAGTAAACAGCTATGTTGGGGACAGTGGTGACATTGATTACCAAACTAATTTATAAAATAATTTTTAAAAAATATATATAGTGTTTAAAGTTTATGCCGGAATGTTGTATATTACTCAGTAATCTATACTGCATCTAATTATTAAAAAATATTTGTTAAAATTTAATTTTTATTTTTCACTAAATCAACGAGTGAAATTACCCACTTATTGGAAAATCACCCATAAAATAGTTTAACAGAATTAAAGTAAATCGCTAACAATTTCCCTATATACCATTATGCAATGAAATTCTTTTGTGTGGCACTGTAAATGAATAATAACTATTCTTTGCACCAATATTCTACAAATTACATATTTTGATTCACTTTTGGCATATCAATTTATTTTTATGTTTGAAAGGCTGTAACATCTATAAAATTCATTTGGAAGAATTTTTTCGCATTGGCTGTAATTTAACGGAAAATTTTTGGTTGTTGCTATAGATAAACTAAACATGCTACAAACTTCATTTGAAATAGGGTTCGTGCTGGATAAATGTAAATAACTCTAAAATTCCAGGACAATCAAAGTATATTTATGAGAGCTGGAGCGAAGACAGATGGCTAGGCAAATCCAAGTTATAAACATTTTTCACCTTTGTTAGAAAGTGTTAAAAAGAGAAAAATCACTTTTTCTTTCACATTTGAGAGTGAAATTCCGAAATTTCGCCACCGCCCATAATCTGTATTTATGTATTTTTTCAGACTAACGATATATCACTACAAATGTTTATGATCAAGCGCGAAATTTTCTTGACTTTTGAGTTGTGCATAAGATACTGTAAATGGAATGCCACTCTTTCCAATCCATTGCATAATCCAGATACATACAAAAGTGCCATAGAAAAAAGCACACAATTTTAAAACAATGATCTGGTTAAATGATAATGCATTTGAATTAGCTATGTGAACATTTGAGATTGTGCCAAACTGTGTAACTTTTAAATACTTGAAAGTACATTAAAAATATATTTTTTCATTTTTTATTTTGAAAGATAAGCGAATTTTTCAATTTATCTTTTATGTGGGATTTTAACAATTTTGCTTATTTATTTATTTTTTCATTAAATGTTAAAAAAGAAAAAAAAAAGAAATTAAAATAAACATTTACAGATAGAAAAACAACGATTATAAATGCACAAATAATGCATGAAAAGGTAGCAAACGGCTGTTTCGAATCTACTATTGAGATTCTTCATCTGTGCAAAACTCAGCGAGCTAGAAAAAGCAAAACGGAGCCAGTGGTTCGTTGGTTTTCTATCGTTAAAAATTTTTGCACAAAGACTTTATTTGCTATTTTAATGAAATATTCATGGTTGACATAAAAATAAATATTTGAAAGGAACAATTTTGCAATCATAAGAAAATATCTAATACTTTTTTTACAAAATATTTTTAAAAATACCATGAAATTGCAATCCTTTATCTATCAAATTAAAGAAAATTTCCGAATTAAATTGCTGAAGAAATTTTTTAAATGTCCTACTAATTTGTGACTAATTTTTAAATTTATTAAAGCCATTGAAATTAACCTACTCAGTTCTGAGACAAATTTTACGTGGCACTACAAAAACGAGTTAAAATTATTATAACACATGTCCAAAGATGCATTGGTATATATATCGATGCTCTTAATATTCATACATAAATTTAAAAAGTCTAGATGTAATATTATCAATTTTGAAAGCATTTAAATTAATTTAAAGGGTGCTTTTGTCGTCCCGAGGCGACAGCAGGACTAAGGAGGTTAAAAAATTTTAGACTCACTAAGAAAATATGCAAACTTTTTTCTTTGTAATTGTTCCTCTAAATTATATACCTATTCAACCTTTCAGTAAAGAAAGGTTGTACTTTAAGTTGCAACAAATACTGTCATCATTATTCAAATGTAATACAACAGCACAACATTATTATCTCATGGAAGTACATTTCGCATAGGTAACCAATTTCTTCCCTTTTACTATCCAACAGTCTTGTACCCAGTGTTGGTAGGTCCTCCGAAAATTAGGGCTCTAAATGCTTTGGACACCATTAATTTCTTACAATTTTTTTTCACCATCTTTAATCGCACATAATTCTTCCACTAGATAAGGTGAAGAAAATTATTTTAAAATACTGGTGTCTAGAGCATTTAAAATCCTGATTTGCGCAGAGCATCTAGCGACACTATTTGCACCTGTTATAACCGTTTAACCAGTTGCTTTTTTTCCGCTTCACGAAATCATGTTGAAATGGCTGTAGATAAATATATTTTACACAGAATTCTATTTTAAACCAAATATAGGAAAAGAAGTTATATTGAAGGTATTGTAATATTTCTGCAATTAAAAAATACATATATATGCTGGGATTTTCAAGCATTCTTTTAAAAATACAGAAAAATCCTCGGACAGTAAAAGGGACAGATTAATAATATATATATATATATATATATATATATATATATATATATATATATATATATATATATATATATATATATATATATATGGGATTTAATATTAAATTTTTCTGATTAAATCAAACTTAAAAATTGCTGCACTGGATAAAACTACAAAAAAGTATGGAAAACATTGGAAAACTATCTATATGTATTTTATATTAACATTGTTTATAAAAAATATATTTTTTACTGAGCAAAACGTACAGCATGCACCGTAAAAGACATTATGTCTCGAACATGGTAATCTTTTTCAGCAGTCTAAATTATAGGCTACACTACATTATACACAATATTACAAGAGTAGAAAAAGTGACTCATTTTGGCTATGATGAACTATACTTTATTCGTCTGAAAAAAATACATTTCTCTAGAAAAAAAAAAATAATAATGAGATTTCTTCCCGTTAAACCACGTGCTAAATTGCTGTATTAAGATGAAAAAAAAAAAAAAAAAAAAAGGGATTTGCTTTTTTCTATTGTGGTAGAAGTTAGATGTGTACTTCAGAAAAAAAAGAAAAAAAAATAGAAAAAAAACTTATTCCTTTCAAATTACTCTGAAATCTTTCTGTTGTATTTAGAAGAAGTTTACAAGTGGTATTTATATTGTAACTAGTTTACTTTAGTATTTTAGTACCTTCTAATTGCAAGATTAATGAGAGAGGTGAGACAGTCACAGCATTCATAAATAATTACTAATTAACGCAGCATTTATAACCAATTTATCTAATGCCAAAACTTAAAGTGAAATTGGACTCGAAAAATACTTTCTATAGGTTTCAATTCATAAAAAGTTTTTTAGCAATAGAAATCGGTTGTTACCGTATCCTACATTACAAATTTCAGAACGATTTACCATCAATCTTGCCAAGTAAAAATAATAACTTTTGAAGTTAATATAAGAAGCATTTAAGAAAGATTTTTCAAGTTAAATAAAGAATAAGAAAGGAGAATAAATAAAACTCGGTAAATCAATAGTTTACCACATCGTATACCAAAATTTCGGAACGAGTTACCAACAATTTTGGCAGTTACAAATCTTTGAAGTTAATATAAGTAGCATTTTAATAAAAAATAATAAAAAAGAAGATTAAATAAATTTTTTACATAAATATGGTAAAACATTCTAATTTTAAAATTTTCATAGCGTTTCATCTCAGCATTAGTATTAAAAAAAAGCAAGGAATATCCGGGTAATTAATAGTTTCCCGAAAACGGTTATATTTGGTTAATTTTAATTTTCTATCTCAAAATTTTTCCAATCAAAGTTGACAATAGAAGTGTAACGATATCGATCAGTATAAAGCGAGTTACTACCTGCGAGTAACTGGCTTGGCCTTTTGCTCAACGGTTAACGCACTCGCTTCCTGATCACGAGGTCCTCAGATCAAAACCAACCGGCTCCAATCTCCTTCATTGGTGACCTTGGACACGCACGCAACTCTCTCTCATCATCAACTTCCAGCGCACAACAATCAACTCACCTCATTATCAACAGATGGCAGCACCAAAACAAAATCTCTCAACGCAAAGCCTGTCCTAGCATCACACTATGCGTACGACAGCATTCATTCACGAGTGCATATCGCTCGTCAGATGTCAGTAATACGTCTTTCTCACTGGGGGCATACTCTGTAACGATCTCGATCAGTATAAAGCGAGTTACTATCTGCGAGTAACTGGCTTGGCCTTTTGCTCAACGGTTAACGCACTCGCTTCCTGATCACGAGGTCCTCAGATCAAAACCAACCGGCGCCAATCTCCTTCAGAAGTATGCGAATTCAGCTTTCTAGAATTTTATTTATAATATTTTTTAAGAAACGTTACTTGAAATTTTTGGGTAATAATTTAATAATTCTTTCTAGAGAACACTCCGGGATTTTTTTATAATGAATAGAAAAAAGTTAATACTTGAGTTAAGTTAAAAATCTTCTTTAAAATTTATGAAAACTGAAAAAATGCACACTTTTCAGATGAATGAATCCTTCCTAAGGTTAAAATACAAGTCAGATAAGTGATCAAGAAGAAGAAGTAAAACTGACTTTTGCTTCTGTTTCTGTAACGAGCTGTTCACATAAGTTTCAATCTCAAGAAGAATTCATTCCTTCTTCAGACCTATTCAGTCAAATACACATCTTTTGTGAAATTTTATGATGCTTTTAATCCGTTCAGGAGTATGGGTGTATGTATACATCTTCAAAAGATAGGGTCAGGAGGGGGTAATTATTACCACTTTGTACATTTTCAATTTTTTTTTCTATTTGGAAAAGTGGTGGTTTTAGTACTTTGGAAGTAACTTTGACCCTTTAAGACTCTTAAAAATTTAAATGTAAAATTACCCCGTCAAAAATTCTCAATCACAAAATTTTGGGGTAATTAAGACCACTAGTGGGGAAATTATGACCATTATATTTATTCTTTATACTTGCCTATGCATATTCCTTTGGGGGTAGTTGAGACTAGTAGAATTCCACACCGACAAATTTGTTTATCGAAAATTTTGATAGACTTCATTTAAAATTACTATTCGGATATTAAAAATGTTTCAGACAAGTGATAAAGAACATCTAAGATGGAAAATACATTATGAGGTTAATATCTAAGCATGAAACAAAATTTTACTGTACACCGTTTTCTCTATTATGGAAGCAGTCACAATTTCCCCCTGGTCATCATTACTCCACCTGATCCTGCATTCAGAATTTATTTTCGGCAACAATAATAAAGAAAATTAATATTTGCTGTAGTTTAGTTGAACATTTTTGTGATTGTGTAAGCAAAAGTAACTTAAAAAAAAAAATAAATAAAAAAAATAAGTGGTGTCAAACGGATAAAATTTGTGCAACAGAGGCCGATCCCAAAAGGGACTTTTAAAGAACTTTGCATACTTGTTTAAGACTTATCAAGAACTTTTGCTCATAATAAATGCATTTTCTATCTGGTATTTTATAATTTCTTTTTCCTGCAGTAAATAGTATAATATGTGAAATTGCGTCAATAACTATAGAGTAATTTATATATGTAAATCATTGTAAAATAAAAAACAAACATTTATTAAAAGTCACTATTTTAAAAATAAAATTACAATTACCCACTCATTATCATTGCTTGTAAAATTAAAATACATAAACTTTTTTCAAAGTAAGAAAATTATCAAGTTCAGATCACTTCCGAAGCATTGCGTAACATTTATGGCATTGTTAATGTCATTGTAGAAATGAGAGACATAGACGACACAAATATATTTCAGATTTATAAAACATTTTATTACTTAAAATACATAAAGAACAAAGGCATGGAAATTGCAAAAAGGATTGTGTTTTATTCTGTGAAGGGTCCAAGCCCTATGCCGCACTGTTCTTCTCAAAAACTTGTGCGTCCTAAAAACTGTATTTGTACTATGCTGATTTATTATTATTTCTTTTTTTATTATTATTAGTTTCTCTGCAACCAAACTTTTCAGGTTTGCATACAATAACTTAGTGCTTGTATATCACTTACCAATGTTCGAACACAAAAGATATAACTAAATTTGAACTTCATTGTACTATGATTATACCCAGGCTACTGGATCTCGTCCCTGCACGTGGCCATTATCTTCATCTCACTAAGTGACGTAATCCCCGTTACGTAAAAAAAAAAGAAACCCGATTATGAAAACCCTGATGATGAAGAGTGTGAGCTACCCGGTTCGTAGATTGCCACCACTTGAGTTGGTTCCCTGATGATGTATCATGTTGTATGAGGTAAAGGCAGTGATGAGATGCGTCAGTTAAATACACAGAAAACTTTACAAAAATGTATATAATAATCCTTGCACATATCCTAAACAATTAATAACAAGTAACTGAGGTACTTGGAGTCAGTGTGGACCATCTTATCTTACAACTTGCAGCACATCATTTTAGTGTTTAGGGAAAAACAATCGGCCTAAACTGATTATAACTTTAATTTTCAGAGAAATAAAGAAACGCGAATTAAAACTTTGCCTGATGATATAGTTAATCGCGGATAACCGAATGATGCATTTTATGAAAAGACGGATTACACAGTAAAAAATTAAAAAAAGACTAATTGAGATATTTAGATTTAAAGCAGACCATGTCATGACTTTTAGTGGGCCGTTATGTTATTCAGGATTTTCACCGGAAAAAAAGATTGCGTCAAATTGACAATAGCATCATCTTTTGGAGAAATAATAAACACAAGACTTTATATAACGATACATTTCACTGTGGGGAACATAATGGTGACAATAACGCATTTTATACAAAAAAGATGGTTTATTCTGACTCCAGGTGTCTAAATTCTTAACTACCAATGAAACATCTTTCATTAAAATTCTACATAGAAATAATCAACAAAATCTACTCTAAAACTAGAATTCCAAACTACATAGATCTGCCATGTTTATTACTTATTTCAGGTTTCTTAAGACAGAATATTAATTACACATGTTTTATAGAAGCCTATAGCATTAGCTTGTGACTGATAAAATTAATGAAGGCAAGCAACACCAGAAATAATAAACCTGATAAAGTTGATCATGAGGTATTAAGATGGTTTGAAAAGGCAGCTTTCCCTGTTCTGTACGAAAGAGGTTCAAGAGGTAGCAGCATTTAACCTATGGTTTAATTGACCCTGAAATCTAGAATGATTAACAGAAATCACGGCAACAATCATAACTAGAAAGAACTCGTCTTTGTGTTTCTAGAATAATGTGACTGACTATTCTATTAATGAACCTACATTGTAAGCGTAATTTTAAAAATAAAAATATGCATTTATTCATGAATGTAAATTTTTCTGAAATCCAGCTATACACTATATTATTTAATGTATAAAACACAGTTTTAATGTATCGCTCTATAGTCAAAGTTTACATCTGCAGATGTATAAGTAATACATTCTTAGTATATATATATATATATATACACTGGTGTCCAAAATTTAAGCATAATTGGTAATTAAGTAATTATTTTTAAGTAATGAAAGAAATATGTAAGAAATAATGTTCTGAATCTCCAGGTGTGTAAACAAAATAGTACGCGTCACATATTTTAGCGAAGAGTTTTCCCCGAAATCGAACAGGGGACCGTCAACAAATTGAAAAAGAACGAAGATCTTTTGGATAACCCTGTCAAAACTAATGTAGCAAAAGCGTTCAAACTGCACATTATGATTAATTGGCTTATTGTTATGTACTGTGTTAATTTTTACTAGGATAGCATGTATACTCGTAGAGAAATTAAGGTTTTTATAAAAACAGTCCTAAATTTTTCAAAGTTTTTTGCTTATAGTTTGCAGAGTTCTTATTATAAAATAATGTTCTTTTCTGAAAATATGACAAACATCATTGCACACAATACCCTGTCATCAGAATTTAAAAATAATAAAAATTGTATGAAAAATGAGTATGTTTAGTAAATAATTTTTCATTGCGCATGCGTCAACGATATGTAAATGTCATTTCCATATTGTGTTAGCTAAATGTATAGAGCAACTTCTGTAAAAGTTTCAAAAACATAGCTTGAAAATTCTGAAAATGGGAGCCTATAGAATCAACTCAAAATCCGTTATTCCTAAAGGAAGCAAAAAAATCAGGGGTTTTACCTAAATATAGTTGTACGTGCAATATTGTGTAGGCACTAAACAATGGAATATGGATACAGCCCCTCATCTTTTTGCTTCATTTAGGGAATAAAGGATTTTGATCTCATTCTATCAACGATAATTTTCAGAATTTTTAAGCTATGTTTTTGAGACTTTCACAAAAGTTGCTCTATACATTTAACTAACATAATATGCAAATGAAATTTTAATAGCGTTCACGCATGCGCAGTAAAAAATTATTTAGTAAACCTGCTCATTTGTCATACAATTTTTATTATTTTTTAATTTTGATGACAGGGTATTGTGTACAATGATGTTTGTCATTTTTTCAAAAAAGAACACTACTTTATATTAAGAACTCTGCAAATTATAAGCAAAAAACTTAGAACTGTTTTTATAAAAACCTTAATTTCTCTACGAGTATACATGCTGTCCTTGTAAAAATTAACACAGTACATTACAATAAGCCAATTAATCATAATGTGCAGTTTGAACGCTTTTGCTACATTAGTTTTGACAGGGTTATCCAAAAGATCTTCGTTCTTTTTCAATTTGTTGACGGTCCCCTGTTCGATTTCGGGGAAAACTCTTCGCGAAAATATGTGACGAGTACTATTTTGTTTACACACCTGGAGTTTCAGCACATTCCGATTCATATTTCTTTCATTACTTAAAAATAATTACTTAATTACCAATTATGCTTAAATTTTGGACACCAGTGTATATATAATACTGATTTCATCGATTTATTTAATGGTATTGGCTGAATAACTTTGGATGTATTTATAAAAGTATTTATACATATATATATATGTTTGCAGTAAATACCTGCCCTATAATAATTATTTTGTCATTAGTAACTGACTTTTATATTAATCTATCGCATATTTTTAACGTACCAATGATTCTTCAGTTTACTACTATTATTATTGGTAACTTTGGTCTACTTAAGACTAAATGATAATACTTGTTTTGTTTTTCAAGTTACACATTTTAAAAGTTATCAATTACTTATTCTTTCTAAAATTACTGAAGTAACGTTCTGTGACGTACTGAAGTAAAGTTTTTTTTTTTTTTCAGTATGATACAAAGATAATTACTGTAGTAACCTTAATAACTGCTTTAAATTGAGTAGTCTTCATAAAAAAAAAAAAAAAAAACATTTATTTTTATGTGATTTAACTAATGAAAAACATTAAAATTTCAAATGGTATTAAATTTTTTTAGATTTCCCAAAGCGAAATTTAAGTATAATTTAAAATTTTCAAAAGCTAACGCTTACTTTGATGCAGTAAGAAGTTTTATAAATAATATTTGTTTAACTATTGTTCACAACAATCAACACAAAAAATATTCTTTTTTTAATGCTAATATTTATTTCATTCTACACCTGTTATTGAGTGGAGGTAGATTTATGCAATATATAAAATATTTTAAATATTTATAAATGCACTCTCGATAATCTAATTTATGTAAAAAATATTTCTTAATGTTGTGTGTATTGAAGAACGAGGCAAGAATTCGTTTTATTCTTATTCTTCATTATCTTAACTACGCTGTTTCATGTATAAGATTTATTTATTTTTATATCAATTTTCCAATAAGAAAATATTTCTTTATTGAATGAGGTATTCATTAAGCTTGACATAACATTTCGCTAAATATGCAAAATTATTATTTTTTTTTTTTTTCATTTTCAACTTGTATTGTTCATGGTTAATTTTAACTTTCTAAATATTTTATAGATAAGGTGTCCGTTGTTTCTTCCAGAAAACGGCCAAAGTTTAAAATAATAATAAATAAATAAATAAATAAAAACATTTATATTTAAGTCATTACTTTAAGTTTGTGGTCATATGGTTTTGAATATTGTTTTTTAATTGCAAAATTTAAAACATAAACAATCTGAGGGTAGACCGGGGATTACTGGCTATAAGGGTACACTGGCTCATAATCGATAAATATTTAAATTATCCTGTATATGGCGTTAAATGTTTGTTATCACTATATGTTTGTTATCATGTCTTTTTTCACCAATAACAACGACAGCATTGAAGAAGCAATCAAACGATTTCTTAAAACTTTAATTCGGGTAAGCTTTTTTTTCTCTTTTGCACTTATAAATAACTGTTTCTGATTTGCTCCTAATTTAAAGATTCACTTTCGTGAATATCAATCCAGAAGACCTTGCTCAGAGCTTATTTTCTATCAACAGATTTTTTTTTTTTTTTTTTTTTTTTTTTATGTTATCAAAATATTTTGACATTCGTCGATCGAAAAACAAAATAGCGATATGGGGCAAGTTGGTCTATTTAATCCGGGGCATGTTGGTATGCAGTCCTAGAGTTTATTTCCTACATTCGTAAGTCTATAAGAGTAAATAAAATTGCAGATTTATGTGTGTTAATAACTAAGGAGGTATCAATTAAAAGGCAAATAAAACAAGAGTGATTCCAATGTACGTGCAAACTTTGAACGCACGAATCATGTGTACTAGAGACAGGATATTTTAAGTTTAATTTATTGTGATCATGAGAAAGATATCAATGAAGACAGTAGTTAAGTTGAACAAAATATCTTTTTTTATTCTTTGTACATTTTACACGGGGAAAAAATGTTCGTTACTACAACCCGGCCAAAATATTTGGTAGGAGTGACCAAAAGTTGGTTAACAAATGATTTTGTTCATTCAATAAATTTTATTGAACTGGCAAAATGATTTTGTCAGTCCTTGCAAAAAATGTTTTGATGGGGCAAAATTTGATTGGCATATCTATTTTTTGTTGATTAAACAAAATCGTTCTTGCCGTGTAAGTAGTAAATCAAAATTACATTTCATATTTTATGTGTTTTTTTCATTTCCACTAATAATCAGAAAATCCCATTAATATATAGGTCAACTTACCCTATTTGATTGGGCAGGTTGGCCACAGTGACTTGATGTCTTTCTGAACTTCATATAGAAAATATTGGAAAAATATAGAAAAATTTTCTCATACATTATTAAGCTTTAAGATATACTGTTGTACAGACGAAAATAAATTACAAGAAAATAAAAATAATAAAAGTTATTGAAGATAAAACGGGCCAATAAGATCGGGTCTACCCTACAGATACTATTGACACAACAAAAAGGGAAAATATACATATTTATTAAATCTTCGCTATTCTGTAGCGTAAATAGAATGTGCCACGGGAATCTTTTCCATTATCATTTTTTCAATATTTTATTTCCGAATTACATATGATAACTTTGCAATATCAAATAATTCTTTTAATTGATAATTTGAGTACACGTAAGCAGGCTAAATATTTTCTTGGACAGAGGTAGATCTTACGCAGACTTGAGGTGAATATATAAACATAACAATTTGATAGATATATAGATTACAGTTTCACAGTAACACTAATATACAAATTTCTCAAATCATTAACTGACGCATCTCACCGCAAGTCACTGAAGAATATAGATATATTGCATCACAAGAGTATGATCCCCTTGATATGAAAGAGACGTCTAAACCAATAAAGTGGTAACGCATATATATATTAATACATAACATGAATAAATATGTTAAGTCGAATCAAAAATTATTCCTATAATCAGATATCCATCTATAAATAATGGCAACTTTAGAATAACATACCAGTATACGAAAAAACTTCAATGTTATATTTACAAATATTAAGGAATCAAGGAGTGTATCTCAGTCGTAATAAAAATAAATTAATACTCTTTTATTATGTTCCTGAAAGTAGCATCATTTGAAAAAGTTCACAGGAAAACTTAAGATCATTTGATAATAAATAATAAGCTTTAGAGAGAAGTAGCTTTGTAACTGTCTTTTGAACATAACTGCAAAATTCGATGCAATTTTTTTTACTTAAATTTGTTATATTTTTTGCTTAACAAACCGAAATTTTATGTATACATACTTACGAGGACGTGAGTTTGTTTTAAAACTCGCCTTATTAAATAATAGATATATAAATATTATTTTTTTTTTCTATTTATATATTCTATTGATTAGCCTGCACCAAAAAACAATATAATCTGCAACAAAACTAGTTTTGTCGTGCATTTCTAGCATTGTAAAATTTTGGTTTACTTTCAAAACTCGCCTTATATATAAGGAATTTGATAACAAACTCGCTGAACACATTTTTTTTTTCCCGGATAAGGCGAGTTTTAAAACTCACATCCTCAGACATAAAAGCATGAAAATTGCATAGAAATAGATCAGATAAATAAACAAGTAGTTAGAAATCGACTAAAATGTCATTGTAAAAAAAATAATTCATTTTAAAGTTTAATTAATTTGCAATATTTGTAACAAAACCGCATTCTAAATTTTGAGTAAAAAATATAGTAAAAAGTTTCAACTATCATCGTATAAAATATAGAATATTAATTTTTAAAGTCATTTTATTTAGAAGTATTATTTTCACTGTGCGCACAATTTTGTAAAAATAACTTGACAAATTGTCATGAAATGTTGAAATCTTGGAAAGTAAATGAATATGTATGATATGATCAACAATTTTGATCCTTCAGTTAATATTATTAAAACATATTTGTTTTTTGTCTTTCAAAATTTATTTAGATTTCGAATTTTGTGAAATGCTTCATTTTATTATTATTAATATTGAAAGACTATATGTTTTGTTTCGATTGTAGATCATATGAAACAGCCACTATTTATCTATACACACACATATATAAAGATAACTCGTACATCTTTGTTGTGAATGCGTATTCCTGAATGCAGTGTATCAATTCGTAATAAAATATGCACACTTTTATAACGTGAACTTATTAATTTTTTTAAAAGTGCATTCATTTTCTCAAAAAGTTAAATTTAAAAGAGAAGAAGTTCTTAAAACATTTACTTAGCAGGAGTGATTCTATTAATTTTCAAGATAACATTTCCATCAAAGCATACATATTTATAGTCCTTCGCTACTGTCAACTTTTTAGACTGTTTCAGTCTTATTTCAAGTTAAATTTTTTATTCGTGTATACATAAATTTTCATTGTTATCTTGCTCTGTGGGAGAGTGATAATGTAGACTGAATAGTGTGTGTGTATAAACAATATTTAATAACATTTAAAGCTAAATCGGCGAAAGTCAAATGAAAATTTTATTTCCAACTGAATAAAAATTATGTATTGTAATCTATGAGTAAAGGACTTTATGTCTAACGGTCTTGCTTGCTTCTTAAAATGAAAGAGTGGATTTTGCTTCTGAGGATAGAGCTATAATTCATTGGACATGAATGCGTTGTTTTTTAAATATTTTACTCATCTTGATTTAAATTGCTTAAGAACAACTCATTCACTGAAGCTGTTTCAACTCTTTACGGGAAGCTGACTTTCAAATCATGAGATGAGTGGATTTTGGCTCAACATGAGTTATTTTGTGACTAAGATTTTAAGAGAGCGTAGAGCTGCATATTTCAGAATGAATGATAATGTTGACATATTGTATGAGTGAATTGTAATTGCATAACAATGTCATGGAAAGGGTTGTGCAAGATACCCTTCTGAAATTACTATATTCGTTAAGTTATTTTTGCCATACTTAATCGCTAAGAATTTTGATATTAGATAAGTGAACTGTGTCGATAAGAAACATCCAAAAAGGTTAAAAACATTGGCATGTGTAATCAATGGTGCTTCGTTCAATCCTGGTCTGGACAGTATTTCACTCAAATGAAAATAAAAATTTCTTTCGACTTCATGAATTTCTTCCTGTAAATGTTTAAGTACATAAAAACTTCCCCTTGAATGAAAACAAAATTAAAATTCAAACTTTAATTACTTTGCGACTGAGAGTCACCCCTTAATAAATACAATTTTAAACACTCAAACTTAATTTATAATTGCAGACATAATGATCACATCAATGAAGTTTTAAATTCCTGCAGTATAGTGTAATTTTTAACAGAGATCAATAACTTTTTTTGTCAAAACTTTTTTTTTAACTTAGGCTTCAGCCAAAAATTTCTTATAAAATAAAACAATATTTTTTTTTAAATTGAATATATAATCACATATGAAAATGTAATGACAAAAGTAAATAGCGAGTACTCACATAACATAACACATATATACAAACAAATGATGAAATAAAGTATTTACACAAATAAGTTACACGATTTAAAAATACTAATTCAGTCCACAGCAGCCAACATGAAAGAGAAGAATATTGAATTTTTTTTAGTCCTGTGGAAAGAAATTCAATTTCTTTTCTCTATACTTAAAACAATAGCAAATGCTACATTATGTCTACACTACCTTCGTCGTTAATTGCATAGAACTAAAGTACATGGGAACCCGCAAAGCAAAATCCAGAGAAGGGCAAGATTTTGAAATAGATGCACTATAGTCAGCTCTTTCGCTCTTGTTTAATTTTAAATAGATAATACTAACATGAACTAAACTAAACTAAGAATTTATTGTCAAAGCTTCTCGTTTTAGACAATTTTTAAGTATAAGATCATAAAACAACAACACAGAAATATAAAAAATAAAACATTAAAATCCCCAAAATAAATTTGTTTCCATTTCTTAATGAATAATTAAATTATTTATTATTTTTTTCCTTCAGGGGAAACAGATTTAAACAATCCCTACGTTAGGGAATTCATTAACTTGTGAACGTAAAAATAAAAACTTAACTAAAAACTGTCTTCCCTGACGAAATATTCTTATTTTAATTATTTCTTAGTGCCTAATTACCTTAAATAATTTGATAAGAATAAATTTTAGAAATTCTTTCGAAATGACAAGAGGAAAAGAAAATTTAGTTAATTAAATTTGAAAATACAGGGAATAGAATTTTCCCTACCCTGTCCCTCGTTGCGGGCGTCCATGCTAAAATTCCCAGAATCCAATGACGTTTCCCCAAAAGCGCATTTTTTACATTTGCTTTACAACGCAGAAGTTATTGTGTTTTACACTATTCAATTCAAAAATTCTTTTTTCTAAATATTAAAAATAACTGTTATAGCATATTTTATATTTATCAGTACAAAGCACACACAAAGTCTAGAGGGTTATGTAGGGAAAGATACCCTGCCACCAACGTTTTTGAGCCAGCTTTACGATTAAAAGCAAGAGTTTTCAATGAAAGCTTCCAAAGCCAGCTTTTACATTAAAAGCAAGTCTTTAATCCAACGACAGGGAACGAGATCGAGCTGCATCAGCTCTGGGATGGAGCAATCCACGTATAACACCAAATTCCTAGCTGCTATACTTCCAAAGTGAAGAATTGAATGCTTGTATCTTTATCGGCTTCAAGCTTATGTGACACCATTTTTATTGCAATTGTAGCAGAACACCTGCATCGGTTTGTAGAATAAACTATTTACATCTTTTCAAAATAATTTTTCTCAGGTCTCTCGTTAAGTGACATGCAACTAAAAAATCATCGTTGCTAAGAATGCGCACTTATGAAAAATAAAATATGATGTGTATGATAAAATTACAGATGCGCTAGTGTGAGTAAGGTACAATTCTCTTCCACTGAAGAGTTATGTTTAAAAACTATACAAGAATTTATAACTTTTACAAATTCATGATTCACAGTTTTCCGATGCTTGTTGTTCTGCACAACATCAAAAATTTCTCGGATTACATATGTTAAGATTTAGATCTATTCGTGATCATTTGACATAAATTGCATACAATCATATACTAGGTTATACGTGAATTGATCCGTCAGGAAGTATTAATATAAAAAGACACCATTCCACTAATTGGGTCCTTTACCCTTCAGACTTAAAGGATGGTCCACTCCCGAGATGCCAGGCATAGAGGCATAACTCCTAATTTGTCTTAAGGAGATCAGTTGGTTCGGGAAAGCTGCTGGCACAGTCTTTACTTCAGGCGAATGTGAGTTCTTGAAATTAATGGAGTCCGTATAGGGGAAATATGTCCTGCTTGCAGAAGTGCTTGAAATATTAAGTTGGTTATTGCCAGAACTAATTGGCAAAAGTCCCGTCTGGATGGGTGTGAAGGCGGACGATGACTTATTGTTACTGCTAGTATTGTTGGCCATTGACATTGACATCGTCGGCTGAGAATCATACAGTCCCTGACTAGTGGGCATGAGGTCGTTGTGGTCATTCTGGTTGTTACTATTATTCATACGGTTTTCCTGCTCATTGTCTATATGTTGTCCGAATTTGGAAGGGTCCATGAGATGTGACTGTAAGCTCGAGTCCATACCACGTCTCTGGGAGGAAGCCACCACTGCTGCCATGGCAGCCACAGAAGAATTTGGGCCATCGTCTAGATTGACATTCTCTA
Organism: Maratus speculifer; assembly: GCA_964019185.1. Taxonomy (NCBI): domain Eukaryota; kingdom Metazoa; phylum Arthropoda; class Arachnida; order Araneae; family Salticidae; genus Maratus; species Maratus speculifer. The sequence continues at coordinate 299,421,521 of OZ025297.1, read as the reverse complement.
CCACTTTAGCGTGAATGGCCTTCTGCCAGAGTACGTCTGGCTGGAATTGTTGTACAGAGGCCATAGCGGGCCCTAGCACAAGCGAATTCATCATGTTACTATGCTGCTTGTCCATGCGATCAGCATGCTTTTGCATGTGTTTGGCAAGGTAAGTTTCTTGAGTGTATGACTTGCCACAAAACTGACAAATATGAGTTTTTAAGTGCTTCGACTCTTTATGTTTAGGTATGTGTTCCAGAAGAGCAGCTTCTTCAGTGAAGCACTTGTAACAGCTGTTACATTTGTACGGTTTGTCTGTCTGATGGCAGCGCGAATGAGACTGAAGGTTGGAGAGCTGCGAAAAGGCCTTGTTGCAGTTGGGGTAGCGGCACTTGTAGGGCTTGTCGCCGGTGTGAGTCCGGATGTGCTGCTGGAGGTGCGAAAGCTGGGTGAACTTGCGATGGCAGATCTCGCAACGGTAAGGCTTGATGCCGAGATGGATGCGGGTGTGCTGAGACAGGTACGACGAGTTGGCAAATGTCTTGGAGCATTGGGAGCACTTGTATGGTTTGGCATTACGCATGTGAATCTGAGTGTGTAGCTGCAGGTCTGCCTTGGACCCAAAAATCTGCAAAAATATAGAGCAGACCATTGTCATTTAAGGAGTCAAAATTAATTTTTTTTACATTATGAATTTTATTTTTTTGAAAGTTAATCCCAATGCTGATTTACCGGCCTGCCACACCAGGCCAATTAACTATGCCCCGACACGAATTTTTGAGTAATAAAAGAAACAAATGAAAACAAGATACAGAAATGAACGCGAAATCAAGGCAGTTTTCATCTGCAGCTAAACACTCAAAAACTTACACTGGTGTGGCCGGTTACAGAATTGGGACGCTAGCGGATTGGAAATGCAATGAAGCAAACTTTCAAATCCGCTAACGTTAGAATTACTGAAAACATATTGATTTGAATCATGTTAACTTTTCAAAATACATGATTATGAGTCATATGACTAAGATCTGTACAAAAAATTTTACAACCATGCAAAAAAAACTACACTACTGAGAGTAAAAATGTCATCGATATTACTTGAATAGACATACAAAAAAATTATCAAACATGCACATAAATGAGAACTTCATTTTTATCTAAAGTACAAACACAAGTCTTTAGTTATAATTAAAAACCAACTAGGAAGTAAATTTTTACATAAGTCAACGTATTAAAAGTTACAACATAATTGAAAATTTGAAATTATCATACTCTAAGTCATGTAGAAAATGACATGCTGTACCAGCAGCAATGAATTATGAAAATCTGCACACATTTTATCTTGAAAGCTAGATTATCTCTTTCTCTTTCCATTAAAAATTCATAAACAGAAAAAAACAGAAAAGAAAAATACTTTATACTAACATAAAATCAAATATTACATAATGAAGCAGAAATGAAGGACGCAACAGTCAAGGAGAAAAACTGCAAGCTTGTCGAAACAAACGAAACAAATGGAAGCACATAAGAAAGAGAAAGGAATCAGGAAAAATAGAAGTTCCAAAATTTTATCAGTATTTTATCTTTTCTACAAACTGTTGAATATTTTACAACATAAATCTACCTATCAATCGACGTTGATTTTACAAATTACGTATGAATTGATATCAGAATTGGAACAAAATTAAACCATGAATATATAAATAAAATCCTCTCCATAACACATACACAAAACAAAAATAAAAATAAAAAAACAGTAGAAGTGTCAAAACGGAAATTTTCAGAGAATTTCCACCTTAGAAAAATTAAATTTCAAGAAATCTTGCCAATTAATGTCCATCACTGATTTCCAAACAATATATCGTTTAATAGAGATAAAAGATGAACGAATGAATGAGAGGTATCATTAAGAAGGGGTATATTTTTGTATCGAAAATTTTTGGAAAAAAGATTGACAAATTTAGGGTCAGCAGACTAAAATACACATGTCAAACAGTTATAGTTTTCAGGAACAACAAAAAACTTAATCAAAAAAACTTATAAAAAATTTAATTTAGTGTATTAACGTTGGCATATTGGGGTGCAAGCAATTAATACTAATACACGCTTACATATAATTTATCACAATAATAATAAAATGAGACTTTAATTAAGTAAATCCTAATATACCAAAGACAATAAATTAAATAAAATTGTATAATTTTTTTTTTAATTTAGTTTTTTGTTGTTATGACTATGAATTTTTGATTTACGTGCTTTAGTCTGGCGACTCTAGTTAAAAAATTTAAATAACATTTCTCAAATTGTTCCAGCTTTAAATAATCAACAAACGTCTTAAAAAGCGAAAAAAAAAAAAAAAAAAAAAAAGACAATACCAAAAATTAGTATGTGTTTTACCAATAACAAGTTACTCTTGGAAGACAGAAATCAACCTTAGAGAGAGGCCTGGATTTGTATTTGCAATGACATAAAGACCGACTTACTAAACTAAAATATACAAAAATCAAATTGAGTATTTAAATAATAAAAATAATAGCTCACGATGTAATTAATAAAAATAAAAGTTGTCTAACAAAGGAATGGAATGCAAAAATATATAATTTAAATAAGCTTTTAAGTGCAAAATATTTAGATGTTTAATTGCAAAATCAGCAAATAACAATAATGCTAGCAAATAGGAAACAAATAAACCCACTAAATATTAATTCACATACACCCATAATTCATTACTAATGATAAGTACAACAATGATAATAGAAAAGAGAGAATAATAACTCATAACATAATTAATAGAAATTAGTTGTTTCAAAAGAAAAAGAAAGAAAGAAATCAAAATGTAAAAAAGAAAAAAAAACATAATTATATGATTTACATTTTTTCTGAATAAAAATATTTATAATACTTCATAAATAAAAGTATTTTTACCAAACAAATTAAAAAATTAAGAATTAATTGATTTTGCAATATACACATTTCAAAATTTATTCAATAATTAAAAAATATATATGGATAATTATGCTATCGAATCATTTTTATAACCTGAAAAACCTATAGTGTGAAAAACAAAGCAATAATAATGTAATTTTAATTTAACAATTTCAACTTAATTAAATGTATATTACACAAGATTGCTAATCATAGAGATTCAGATTGTTTACAAAATATTTTTTAATACTAAACAAGGTGCTTAAATAACACTATATAAATTAAATGAATAATATATGAATATAAATTAAAACAACAAAATGAGAAACAACATAATTAAGACTTTCTAGGATTCTGCGCAATTAATTCAAGAAAATCGTTTTAAATACAAATCCTGATAACAAACTTAAATTTAACAAAACGCTTTATTTATTAATATCAAATCCACGAAAACTCGGCAGAGATAAAGCAAATACGAGATGCAAATGCAAAGAAGAAGAATTGTTATTTATTCAGAAAATGACTAATTGAGACAGGAACTCACTTAACAGAAAATAGAGATTACGGGAAAATCCATTACAGATAAAAGTCAGTAATTATTGTTAACAATTGCAATTCTAAAACTATAGCCTAGACAAAACTGAGGAGCTAGATTTCAATTAGGAGTTTTTACAAGACGTCATATTTGCTCGCGCTGAAATTTTGAGAGGGGATAAGACGAAATAAAAATCCGCGAAAGATATTAAAACCCAGAAATGCGCCCGGAAGAATAAGGGAGAGAAAAATTACTTTATTTGTTCTACCAAGACGCCGGGTGAAAGTCAAAGAATGTTTAGCAAAGGAAGGAATTTCTGTTTACTTTGTAAACAGTAGCTTTGTTTGCTAACTCTTTTGCATGAACTCCCGGATAGAGTATGAGATGTTTGCTCAACAGCGCGTGGTTTTGCGGGGAGGGACGTGCAGATGATCCGATTTTTTAGCGTTCGAAACGATGTAATGCAGTTTTCTTATTCGATAAAAATTAATAAGAGCAAAGTACACAGATGACATATTTTGAGAAGAAGAACGTGAGTTTTTGGAGTTGAAAATGTTCGCCAGATATTTAAATGAAGGTGGTATTAAAGAGTGGCACATCAAGGAATGTTTTCAAAACTCAAACGCTCTCATTAATTCAGTTTTTTTTTTCTTTTTAATTTTTAATTCTGGAGAAAAAGAAAGATTATTTGTCAGAAAATAAAAATCAAAAATAGGTTCAATGTTTTAAACCGAATTGCTTATTTTTCCTCGGTAATTGAAATAAGGAAGATCTAAAAAAATGTATATTCATATATATAGATGTGTGTATTTAGTTAACAATTAAAAAAAAAGCCGGTATATAAAAAGAGAAGAAATAAATAATTTAGAACGAAGTTTACAAAAAGATAAAAATTACCCACGGACCAAAGGCAGTTACATTAAATTGTTTGTCGTATTAAAGACTGGCACATAAAGGAATGTTTTTGCAACTCAAACATACTCATTAAGTCAAAAATTTAAAAAACTTCCATTTTTAATCCTTGTAAGATATTATTGGGTATGAAAAAATAAATTAAATAAATAAATATATAAAAAATACTTCTGATATTTTAAAGTCAAATTTTTGTTTACCCTAACCCCCTTTATCGGAAAAGGAATAAAACATATCTAAAGAGATGTGTGCGTTCAGCCAACAATTAAATAATTACAAAAAGAAAAAAAAAAAAAAAAGATAAAATATATATAGATATAGAAAAGAGAGAAGAGTTTAAACTTTACAAAAGAATTAAAACTCATTTATGAATCAAAGGCGGTCATATTAAAAAATCGAAAAAAAAAAATTAATAAATAAAACTCACGAAAATCCCTATATATTACCTAAAAAAAGCATTTATTTTTTACGATCTTACATTTATCAAAATATGTTGATTATTAATTAAAAATGGCATATTTTTAAAAAGAGATACATAAATACAATTTTAATAAAGAAAATAATTGAATTGTTTACTTAAAATAAACGCAACATATTTAATCAGGTAATTAAAATAAAGCTTAAAATAATTTTTAATTAAAAGTATAAAAAATTACAGAAAATTAGTTGAAAAAAAAATTTTTAATGCATATTAACCTGTCACTAATTTTAGTATTACTCGATTTTAAAAATAAATTATACTATTAAAACAAATTATACTATTTCTTCATGACATTTTCCTGTAAAATCTCTTTTTCTAAAAAAGTAATGTATTCACAATATTCATTATGTCTTTTCTTTTTCGTGCCTTCTATTTAAAATTGTATTTTTTTTTTCTAAAAAATGTAATTTTGAAAATAACAATGAAAACAATGAAACAATGAAAACAATGAAACAATGAAAATAACTTTGACGAATGGACTCTTAATCCACATATTCAGTATTATATTGTTCAGCAAAGTCAAATATATTTTATAATGAGTAATATAGTGCCAAATAAATATATAAAATAATAATAATAACAGTTAGTAAAATAACTAACTATTTATTAAATTACGCATTGTTTATTACTTGAAATATAACTTAAAAATTAATTCGGTAAAAAATCAAATAATCACATTCGATCATTTGTTATGATACCTGTAATCAGAAGTAACATAGAGATTCAATTGAAGTATGAACAATTAAAACTGCAAAACAGTGACAATTGTTGTATAATACACAGAAGTTCAAGGGAGTGTTTTCAGTAATAATATCAAAACTAATTCACCTTTTTAAAAGGAGCAAGAAAACAGTATTTAAATACATAAAAAAGAAAACAAAATCTATGTCTATACAAATAAAAAATATTTTATTATTTAATATATACATATGTATCATATGTAGATATTTTCTTTTTATCTAAAAGAATATGACCATGAATTATCAACAGAGGAATCTTTCGCCATTAAAACTTATACAACCAACCCCAAAAACGAAATTTTCGGATTAGTTTAAAATTCTATAAAATTGTAATTAAGAAAATTAGTTTATAATTGTAATTAGTAGAATAATGATATTTCTACGCAAATGCTCACTGTTATGTAGCAAATTTACGCTGACTATATATAATAATTAAAATGAAATAATAAAATTACATAGATATATAAATTGATATTTATGTTTTCTTTCGTTTTTAAAATTACTATTTTCAACTATTTATATTATTTTTCAGAGAACCAAAAGTTTAAAAAACATACTTGAGATTTTTTTCTTTTGTTTTAAAAGTTCTCTATCATAGACTTAGCAATGTTGAGAAACATAATAGGTATCATCAACGGTTATTGCGCATTCGTTTTATAATTTCTGCCGACTTTTATTATTCATACCAAAGTGTCGGTTAGTTTTTATTCATATTTTTAATTTTTTCTTCAAAGCTTCCCATGCTTATAAAATAATAATAAAATAGAACCGTAGAAAAAAAGTATTAGCAATTAACAGAAATAGAAATATGTTTCATATCAGGTGATAACAATTGATAATTTCTAAATGTGAATAAAAAATAAAATAAATAAAAAATAAAAATATCAATGTGAGTTCTTAACTATGTATCAGATCTAATTCAATTGAATATAATTAATAAAAATTTAATATCAAAATTGAGATTTATTAAACTATTCAACTATGTAAAAACTAGCTAAATATGAGAAAAATACGAATTCTATAGTTCAAGTGTTGGCTGATGCAATGGTTAGCAAGTTTAGCAAGATATTCAATATTCGAATCCCAGTTCAGACAAACATTTTGCTACTTTAATCGAAAATTGCTTTTATCGCAAATTATTTTTCTATATAAAAAAATAATAATATAATCACATATGTAAAATATAAACACAAAGTTTCACCTGGTAACAAATAACTTCAAAGAAATAATTGTGAGAATAACACAAGTAATTTCTCAATAGTCATTTATGTATATTTTGTGATGCTCAATTCAGACGTGGCAAAGTGTAAAACAAAATATGATTTTATACAATTGTAATAAATTCATATTAAAAAGGTGTGATACTGTGTAAATATGTGTAACACTGTGTAACACTTTTTTACGACTGTAAATGGTTGAATGCTTTTATAATTTACATAAAGACTTGTGAGTGCAATGAAATAAAAACATATAATTTCAAGAGTAGAAAGTATAATAAACATACATTAAGATGAAGCATACATTATAATCGACATATAACTTAGATATTTTTATAAGAATACTTTCAATATGCGCGTGAAAACGAGAGAAATAATTTAATAAGTTTAACTGTTATCTAAAACAGAAAAGAATTTTATACAAAAGGTATTTGCTGAATTTGAAGTAAAACAAACGTAGCCATCAAAAAAGAAATATAAAATCATTTATAATTTACCTTTTATATTAAGGTAAATTAATTTCTCGATGAACAAATACAAGCGATAACCTTTTTAAAGTATCTAAATAAAGTGCTTCAATTAAATAATTCATTCAATATTTATTTCATAAAAGCATGAACTGAAAGAAATAAAAATAGTTTTATCAAAATTTCTGTTGCCGTTATCATTTTTGAGGTCTTAGACATGAAAACCAAAAATGCAAAATAAAATTGTCAAGAATGTATCCTAATTGTTTTCCTCGTTATAATTTTAAAGGGACAAAGTACACAGATAATTTTCAATTATAGATATTATAAATATTATTTCCACCGACACCGATATTCCCACCCCCTCCCTTCCTTTTGTTTTAAGACAGTTAAAGCACAAAAATGTAAAATCAATTTTATTTGAGCTTTTTCTGGAGGGGTGTGGGATTATATAATTTAGCATTTTGTTAAAAATTATTTCTTTAAAAATAGTAATAATCACATTTAGTTTAAAGCCATTTCCTTTCAAATCTTATTATTTTTTCTCAATTACATATATTTTAACCTATTTTAGCTGTTTAAATGATTATAGATGCAACTTTAAGTATCTTGAACAACATCCCCTTTATCTGTTTTAATTTAATTAGCAGTTTTAATGGCTTAATAAATCTGATGCGATTAATTAAAGCATCTAATTTTTAATTCCTTACAATCGATTTAGCGATTGTCCTAGAAAAAATAAACCAATGATTTTGAATTTCTGTTCAATAGTACAAATAATTAACTGTATTTCCCAGAAAGCACTGCTAATTTAAATGCCAAAAACCACTTCCGAGAAAAGAAATCTACTGCCATATTAACTTTGTTAATCAAATGTTTAGAATCTAAAGAAGTATCTCAAATTTCTGAGGATTAAGTACATTTTTTCTTTCTTTTTTTTTTATAACTTTTGTCATTTAAAAAGCTTTTGTAAATTTTGTTTCCCATATAACATTTTCGAGGTTTCCTAGATGAAGTCATTTTTACAACTGTTGGAAAATCTTATCCATTAAAATCGCATTTTTGAACAGGTTAAAGTTGAAGTTGTAATTATTTTTGCTTGGAAGCAGGACGTTCCGGTCCTGCCATTTCGGTCCCACCGTTTCGGTCCCGAGACACTTCGGTCCCTGGCCATTTCGGTCTCTTCTCCTGCAAACTGAAATTTTGTGAAATAAGACATAGTTTTATAGAGAACATTGCAGAGTTTTTAAACTGAAGGCCATAAAATTTTAGTACAATGCGGTTATAAGTGCTTGAAAACCGCACACACGTATAACTCTTATCCAAAATATTATAATTCACAAAAAATTATGTATGGTAATCCTAATTCTCAAAACAATTAGTAATTTTAATACACAAATCAAATTAATATTTTATTAAATATATTTATTATTACTAACATGATTAATTTACCTAATGAATTTTATTTTAAAATAAACTCAATACATAATTCATTTTATATTCTATACATCATTATATTTCCTAATATTTCTAAACTGAAATTTATCTTTTATTTGTTTATTTATTGTATATTTAAAACTACATAAATTTAAAACAATTAGTATAGTTAAAAATAAAACTAAAATAAGAATTATTTTTTTTCTGGCAAAGTAAGAGCGAAAAAGTAATACAAATAAATAAAGAAAGAAAATCTTAGTTTTGTCACTTAAAAATTGAAAATAAAGTTATTTAAAATATTATTATACTATATTTTAATATAATGTATTAAATTATATATTATATTTTATATATAATATTTATATTATTTTATTTATATATAATATTTATATTATTCTATTTTAAAATATTATTATATATATTTTGTGTTAAAAAAATAATAATAATAATCTTATTACAATGAAATAGGCCCAGTTTTAATAAAGTTAACTCACAAAAATTGTCTTCATGGCGGGAGAAGATTGTTAAAAAATGCAATCAATAAATACTATTATTTTTTTTTAAATGTCTAATTAAATTATTAAAAAACATTTATTATCAAACTAATTGGAAGAGAAAAAAATAAGCATAGTTTTTTTATTATTTAATTAATGCTAATTTAAAGGTTCTAAAAAATGTACGTAAACAACCAAAAAAATATTTATGGCAGTTCATATAAAATACTTTTTAGTTTATATAGTTTAGAGAAGTTACAGAGAGAGTTAAAGAAAAAGAGAAGTTAAATAAAGTTTTAGAGAAGTTAAATAAAATACTGATACCAATAATTAATAATAAAATTTAAAATACTTATTCTGATTAATAATAATGCTACTAAAAGCAAAAGACAATATCCTCTAAATTTATATCACATTGTTTTTAATCAAACAAAATTTTCAGCTCGCTGCGATTTCATTGTCACGAGTTATAAAAGTTTAAATTTATCGAACTCTTATGTTCAACTTTTTATAAAACTTGGGGGGGGGGGGGGGGAATTAAAATTTTTTTTAAAAAAGGTCCGAATAATGTTGAACTTATACCATTTGGCAGGCCCACAACAATTAGAATCCGACTTATACGATAGCGAGCAAGGAAATAACAAAGGACTGAAATGACTAAGGACCGAAATGGCAAAAGACCAAAGTTGCTGGGGACCGAAATGGCCACGGACCGAATTGTCTCGGGGCCGAAATGTCTTGGGACCGAATTGTCTCGGGATCGAAATGTCTCGGGACCGAAATGGCGGGACCGAAATGTCGTGTATCCTCTTTGCTTGGTTACAAAATTTTTCATCAGGGATTTTATTTTCCTTGAATTCAATACCGACACTTTCATTATAATTATCATCATCACAGATAATAGATCTTATATCAATATTGCATTTCCCTTTAGGAGGTTTAATTATTAACCACACTGATAAGTTGTGGTCTTGTGAGATTCGCAACTTTAGACTAATTTATTCGTTGATTATGTTGAAAATCAGAACTAGAATCCATTAGAAATACCCTTTTTTGTTAATATAATTATTAAATTAAACAGTTTCTTCACCACTTATGCCATCTTGTCAAATTCATTTCCATATAACGTATTTCCATATATTTCTTTTAACGACTAAACTAACCTTCCTATAGCTGAATGACATCTTCCATTATTTTCTGCGCTATTAATTACATATAAATTAATCTAAAAAAGAAAAATGCAAATAAACAAGCAACCCTATGCTGTTCCCATCAGCTCGCAGTTAGTAAACTGATTACAAGATAATTTTTTTAATTATTTGGTAATAATAATTAAATTTTTGTACATATAAATATTCGGCTAACATTAATTACAAAAATTGATGCATACTTCTGGTTATACTGAATTAAAAAATATACTGCGCTCATTTCTTTTTACAGATGCAAATAGATGAACATTTATTTTGAATGTACAATCATAAAGCATTTTTTGTCTGCTATTTGAATTTAAATAAGAAATATTATAATAAATATATAGTCATATTTTGTTCACTTTACTTTTTCTTTATCCACTACACATATATTTTAGCTAACAACAACGACGAAAACTGAAAATTATAATAACTAAATTTTTTCCTGATTATAATGATTAAAAAGGGTATAAAACGCGACCATTTTACATTAAAGATGCAAATGAATTAACACTAATTTTAACACACAATCTTAGCATTATAATTAATTTGCTGCTTAAGTTTAAATAAAAATATGTAGCAATATCAAAGCAACAATCGTAAAGCAATATTTTGTAGTATCTAATAAAAATTACATAGCTAACAAAACGGAAAATATATTACTTTTTGGTTACAAGATGACAAGAAAAAATTTCCAAGCATTATATACTAATAATGCAGCGTTAAATTTTCAATATATAATTTTGGGAGCTTAGTAATATTCATTTAATGTCAATGAATTAAATTAAAAATATATGTATATAAATTCGGCAATATTTTGTCCCTGTAATTGTTTCTACTGAAAACAGTAAGAGAAAATATAATATTCGTAAAAAGAAGCAAGTAATCTACCTGTGGGCACATCTTGCACTGGTACTTCCTGCCCGTGCTTCCATTGGCACTGGGGTTCATGTCGTTGGGACTCTGATGCTGTGGGGACATCTTAGTGGGCATGGGTCCCATGGTCACAGGGTCCTGCCCTGGCGGTCCCATCTGTGGTGGCCCCAACATGCTCTTCTTCGGGATTTGTTGCAAAGGTGGCAACTGAGGACCTCCGCCATGGTTATTGACTCGGCCGTTATTGGCGTTGTTCGCATTGCTGCCATTGTTAGTGTTGAAAAGGTTGGGCAACTGAGAAGAATCCACATTGCCCTGGAGGTTCTCTTCGATGTTTCGAGAATCTAGAAAGAAAGAAAAAAAAATTAAATTCAGAGATAGCGAAATAAATTGTTTTGTTAATTTTTTAAGGATTATAACATTTAATACAGCTGAATATATTCTTTGGTATACATGGTAATAAAAATAATAACACTGAAAAGTAAATAATAATAAAAATAATAATGAAAATTAAAGTTGCACCGAAGATTGCGCAGTTTGTATGACTACAAATGTGTTTCAAAACATGGGTTTATTCTAAAAAAAAAAAAAAAAAAAAAAAAAAAAAAATAGCACAGTACGCTCTAAAAATAGAGCACCCATAAAATGGGTCTTCCTTCATAATGTTAATTACTTCTATATCCATCTGTATAATGCATTAAACATGAATAAAGTCGTTTTATGGCGCCAAAGTTTTCTATTTCAAGTAAATTTCCTGTTTCCTATTAAGTCTATTTTTTTACATAGTGTTATCATTTTTATTTAATCACCCGTAAAAACGAGAGAACTAAAATTAAGCCAATTATAACTATGCATTTTTATATAGACATAAAACAATTAAAAATGTAACAAGATTGATTTCGTCGATAAAATTACCGTCACATTTCAAATCATGAAGAATATCAACAACCACGCATATAAAAATTTCGGAACTTTTTCATATAATCTTATTTTTTACTGCCGTCACCTGTGAATCCCAAAACCAAAACAATGCCCTATTTCTCTTCCATTTCCCGTGGATAAGTTCTAAAAATATTCATTGGTATGTCTGGATTATTGAAATTTTTTGAAGAGATAATATAGCCGACTTAGCATTTTTACTTTTTTGTGCATTAAATCTTTTAATAAAACGCCTCCCTTTCCCCGAAATAAAAAAAAGAAAGAAAGAAAAGAAAAATATATACATTGTGATTACACTAGTAGGTGACTAATGAAACATAAAAACTGCAGAAAACAAGAATTAATGAATGTTTATTCTAACTTCGCTTTTTAAAAACATATGTGTACATATATGTATAACCTCAAAAGAAAAGTTTTTTAACAAGTTATAGCTGTAAATGTAAATGTAACATTGAGCATTAGCATGAAAAAATTAGAAATAATGATCTCTTTTTTCCATTTTGGACTAATTTGTAAATTATTATGTTTTAAAACGTTTGCTAATTTTTAGATCATCTGGTATATATGTATTTTAGCCAAAAATTTTAATACAAACATTCATATATTGATTTTTATACAGAAAAAGAAGCGATCAATTAATAGTACTATCTCATTTTTCCAACTGATACAGTAAATAATTTAAATTCGAAAAAAGAAAATGCGAAATTCTGGGTTATGAATTTTACTCTTAATTAATATTTATGTAACTCTGAATAAATATTTAGATATAATTACATAAAAAAAAAAGACTGGATGAATTTTTCAATAAATGATCAACTACTGGAATAACAACCCAACATAATAAAGAAAGCTGTTCTAAATATTTTTTCTGGCAGAAACAGAAAAATAAAATAACAAACTCTTATCATTTCGAAAATAAATGAAAAGTGTAACTATGAATAACTAATTTTATTTTTTCTGGCAGAAACAGAAAAATAAAATAACAAACTCTTATCATTTCGAAAATAAATGAAAAGTGTAACTATGAATAACTAATTTTAAAGTAAGTAATATCATTAAAAAAAATAAACAATTGTTGCAAATTTATTTAAATTTTTATTTCACTTTTAAGCTCAAAATTATTATTTGATGAACAAAAACAGTTTTCTTGCCTGCCCCCCCCCCCTCCACACACACACACAAACATATAACTCTAGGCCTGAAATTTCGTTATAATGGATTATTTTAAAAATTAAATGACCATGTTATACTATGCTGTTAAAAGTTTTAAATAATTATAAATAAAAACTAACATTTAATGAAAAAAATAAATAAGGACACATTTCTGTCGAGGCTGTAACTTCCCACTTAAGGAACTTAACTTTAAAAGTAAAAGAATAAAAATAAAATAACAGAAAAATGACGACCTTACAAATAACTTATTGCCATTTAATTAATACATATTATCTAATTTCATAGACTTTTACTTAAACTTTCAGGTGTGTTTAAATGATTTTAAATTACTTTCACAAGTTTTTGCCAAGCAACAGATACAATTACAGAGCGAAGAACTCGCCACAGAGTTTGAGAAAACTTAAGTCGCCTCCAGACTTAAGTTTTCCCCAACTGAAAAAAGATATCCGTCGGCGATCATCTAATTTTAAAAGCGATAAAGCATTATGTATTGCAATAAAAGCAATACAAACCAAACTACAATACTTTCAGAAGGGATTGACACAAAAGAATTCAGACATGAAATCAATACCTATAATTAATAAAGTTTTGTTCAAAATCAAACCAGTATCGAAAACTGATATTTACTAGAAGTTAGGAAGTGCTAAATAATAAGAAATCTCTAGTTCGTAAAACATTTTAAATTTTCAGATTTTATCGGCGTTCTAAGATGTTAGAAAAGCCATCAATACCAGTATGTTTAAACACTTCTGCTTTGATCTCGTCAAGATTTCATATCTCAATACGCTTTTCAGTTTTCAGAGGATTAAACTGAAAGTTATGAAACGATTAAAGACGTTGTACGAAAGTTACCATGAAAACTTACTTAATGTGGTTGACAGCATTCGGGTAACTTTTTTGACAAAACTAATTTTTAATGTTTTTTAATCCTTTTAGATAAAATGCTAAATTTTACAAAACCTAAATTATCTTTTTTTTATTATTATGTGTTCGTTTGAAATAAATTTCAGTTAAATTTGAAAAAAAAAAAATAAATAAATAAATACTTACAAGACATACAAAATCGACTATCTCAATTCCTGTATTTATATACGCAGAATTAGTTTCTTCGATATAAACTAAAATCTTGGAAATTTTTTAATTAGAAAGTAAAATAAAGCAAATTGTAAACTTAAAAAAATATTTTTTTCTCAACTTACGACTTTTAATTTAAAAATAAAACATTCTTAAAGAGAAAAATATCATATCTACACAAAGTCTTTTAGTTCATTACATAGTTATAAGTAAAGATTTCAAATAAGTTTCAGCAAAGTTTAACCAAAACAAGAATTAATTCAAAAATGATCATCCATATTTCTTTTATAGAAAGAAACACAGAGCACATATGACAGTATTCTTTTACAATCTGAGAAAAAAATATAAGTAATAACATAAAAACTAAAGATGGTTATAAATTCTAATATATTATTTATCCTAGCCTCATCTCCCCCTCCAAAAAAAGAAATTCATAAAATGAAAACTATTTATTTTATTAAAAAAGAGTTGCAAAAATTAACGTCCAGTTCCAATAATTTCTCCTTTTTTTCTGATGTACATCTTTTTCTGAAGATAAGAGTGAAGAAGTACTTGTTGGTTTTTGCATCGTGCGACAAGTTATAATACACTGCAGACAATAATTGTTGATTTTACAGTATAATAATGGTAGCTGGGGTGTTAGTTTATAACTGTAAAATTTACAGTGATTAATAGTAAAATTAGAAAGTAATATCCTATTGAATACCTTTACACGATGGTATATTACTGCTTATTTTACAGTTATAAATTGGCGCCCCTGTTGCCAGCATTATACTGTATAATCAACATATATTTTTTGCAGTGTAAGCACATCCAGTTTGCTTACGTGAATGAAAGATATCCATAAAGATAATAAGGATTTTGTGCGAAAATGAAATACGTTTAGTTTTTCGACCTAACAGATATGACTGTTTAATGCTTTATAATAATTATTTTAAAAATTTATTAATACCGATTGGAAATGAATATTAATTTCTTACATTTATAAGAATTTTAATGTACAATAATACTACATATTTTAAACGATTCTACCGTAATCATTCCGAAACCGTACTATAAAACCTCAAGACAGAGACCATGACGATCAGATGATATAAGGTACTTCTTTCCAAGAAATTAATTCTTATAAATTTGGAAATGCTTATGTCTTTCTTAAAGTATTTGAATATTACTCAGGGGGAAAACTTGAGAGAAATGTAAGCTTTCCTTTTGCTGCAAGTAAGTAGCAAGTCCTCGACATATTTTGCTGTACGGCATATACACACTTGTTTCTACTTTCAGTCATAAAAGAGTCGCAAAAATTAATGTCCTTTTCCGATAATCTTCGCTTTTGCTGATGTACCACTGTTTCTGAAGATTGCGAAAACTTGCTGCTTTTCACACCGTGCAACAAGAGATCGACACATCCAGTGAGTTTATCATGTCCTGAAAGAAAACAACCGTCCTGATGCTTCGAACATGATTAGATCTCAGCCAGGCTAAAAGAGAAAATCTACTTCTCCCCTTCATTCACATGCATCTCGGGGGATTTTTCAACCTAGATAGTGAGGAGAAGAACTGCCATCTTCATTGCGGGGGTAAGGCAGATAGAGAATTTAGTGCGATTTTGCATTTCGACATGTCTTGGGTACCTTTCTGCATCAAATGGAATAATACAATCTATTGTGCAATTCGTAAAAGGTAAAAATTATACCACGCTTAAGAGAGTTTATTTGCTATACATATGGATTTGTGTCTCATCTGCATATCAATACAGATGCGAGAAGAAATAATATTCAGACAGAGGTTCTTTAACTCTGAACATTTTGGAGAAAAATGAATGTATACATATCAAAAATCACAAAAGAGATTAAGTTTAGAGTTTCCATAAACTTCCGATATAAATTTTTGTAGAAAGAAAGAGAAGATAAAATAAGAATTTTTAAGTGATCAAATAATTTACTTTAATAACAATAACGAAACATCATCATTTCATTTTATTAACATAAAAAAAGAAATAGCAATAATGACACACAAACGTTATGAAGATAAATTAAATTTTTGAATGCATAAGAGATAAACTTTTAGTAAATATATGGTACTCATAAAATGCTGCTACACATTTATTATAGCATACAAAAATTCTTAAATTTAGCATCTTAATCTCTTAAATTTAGCATGTATTAGAAAATCTTATTAGTGAATGAGAAGACTTTTGTTTCTATTCTTTTAGAAGTGCTTTTATTTAGATTTTTTGATTAGAAATTGACCCGATTCTTATTTAGGACCAAGAAAAATTAAGAATTTTTAAATTTTTATATAACCAATCTATTAGGTTGCATATATACAGAAACACCAGATTTCGACTTTTTCATATTAGAGGAAACAAAGATTGCTAACCACTGAATGAAGATTTATTTGGCTTAACCTGGTTTAATTTTAGGGCTAAAATTACCTACAAAATAACATAAAACATAGTGAAATAAACTGTAGGAAAAGTAGAAAAAATTTAGTTTTTCAAAGCAATAAATTGATTTCCTATATACATAAGACAAAAAAAAAATGGGATTCAATTTTTAGGGATCCTTCAAAAATTCTTCTAATGTCCTGTATTCTGGCATACTTTGCCTAATACAAAATCTGGAAATGTCCATAGTGCATTAAAAGGTTTATCATAATTAACTATTTTCAACCAAAACGCATTTCAAAATTGTGTTTAAATGCATCTTGTGTTTTTATAATATTTCGCAACTAAAGCAGCAACTGTCTCAAATTAAAATTTTCATAGTTGTTCATCATTTTTTTTTTTTTTTTTTTTTTTTTTGGGGGGGGGGGGGGTAGATTTTGTATGAAATGCTACCTATTGCATTCTCTCTCATGTTGGAATTTCTGAAAAATTTTTGCAGATCTACGCCGATCATGACCTCTAGACCCCAAAACTACCATCAGTAAAAATCTTTATCTATCTATCTATCTATCTATCTATCTATCTATCGGTGTATATCCCTTTCTTCTAGACTCGATAACTTCCATAATTATGCTCAGATCAACTTCAAACTTTTACATAAAATCAAGGGGCATAAAATCTCGGCCGAGTTCGTTAATGGGTAAAATCGGACCAAGGGGCTGGAAATGGGAGGGTTTTGTGAAAACCGAAAAAACGCGATAACTTCTTAATTAAAATAGATATCGAATCAGTTTGAAGTTTATATTACTTCTAAAAAATGTGCTAAAAGTTTATGCGTCACAGAGTTTTGATTAAGTTAAAAATGGGCTAAAGGGGCGAAAAAAAAAAAAAAAAAAAAAAAAACAGGGTTTTTGGGAGAAAAAAATTCATAACTTCGTCAATTCTCACGATATCAAATCCAACTAAATTTTTTATAAATGTTTTTAAAATTATCTAAAATTTTTGTATTTACAAGTTTTTGATAGAACGAACTTTTACCGATGAAAAAAATTAAAAACGAAAATAAAAAGGGGGTGGAAAAAGAAAAAAATCCATAACTTACTCAATTCTTAAGCAATTAAATCTAATTAAATTTATTTTATATCTTTTCAATAATATCTGCAACTTTTATCCTAACATTTTTTTCATAGGACCAATTCTTACAGCAAAAATAAATTAAACAAAAATAGGATCCAAACTGCTTATATTCTGACTCATTTTTAAATTCGTTTTTGATTTTAAACGCATCTAAATGGCAGATCCTCTTATTTAGGAACTATATAATGTGACGTCTTGGCAAGTTTTTTGATAAAGGCAGAATATATTTTTAAAAAGGCTGCCAAAAAGGGTATTTTGAACAGAATTTTCCGAAATGATCGTGATTGAAAAATTGAGGAAGTATAACAAATTGCGTTTTTTCTGAGTCATTTTTAAATCCATTTTTGCTCTCAAACGCATCCAATTTACAGATCCTCTTATTTAGGAATTATATAATGTGACGGATTGGCCAGTTTTTTGATAAAGGCAGAATATGTTTCAAAAAAGGTTGCTGAAATGGGCACTTCGCACAAAATTTCCCAAAGCGATCATGATTAAAGAATTGAGGATGCATTCAAATAACAAATTAGTTACTTTATGACTCATTTTTAAATCCAATTTTGCTTTCAAACGCATTCAATTGACAATTTTTTGTTATTTAGGAACTATATAATCTGCGTATACGTCGATTTTTTGACAAAGGCTAAATATATATTTTTAAAAAGCTGTCAAAGTAGGCACTTCCAAAAAAAAAGAAAAAAAAAAAAAAAAAAAAAAAAAAAAAAAATATATATATATATATATATATATATATATATATATATATATATATATATATCCCAAAGCGATCATGATTAAAGAATTGAGGATGTATTCAAATAACAAATTGGTTATTTTATGACTCATTCTTAAATTCAATTTTGCTCTCAAACGCATTCAATTGACAGTTATTTGTTATTTAGGAACTGTGTAATGTGCCGTATTGGTCAGGTTTTTGATAAAAGCTAAATATATATTTTAAAAAAGCTGTCAAAGTGGGCGCTTCGCACAAAATTCTCCAAAGCGATCTTGATTAAAGAATTGTGGATGTATTCAAATAACAAATTGGTTATTTTATGATTCATTTTTAAATTCAATTTTGCTCTCAAACGCATTCAATTGACAGTTTTTTGTTATTTAGGAACTATATAATTAGCATATTGGTCGATTTTTTTTTTTTTTTTTTTTTTTTTTTATAAAGTCAGAATATAATTCAAAATATGTTGTCAAAATGGGCATTTGAGCCGAATTTCGTTTAAGATGATTTTGATAAAACCAGTTCTTACAGAAAAATAAAATTAAAAAAATTTCAAAAACGGCCAAATAAAGTAGTTAAACTGGGTTTATCTCTAATTTTATTTTATTTTATTTTACTTCATTTTTTTTTTCTTTTTTAATTTGAAATGAAAAATTTTCGAAATTTACCTCCGCCTGTAAGCCATGCCGACAGGAATTTTTTTTTTCTTTTAGTGGCGAGAAATATTTGTTAAATTACTAAATATATAAAACAAAATTTAAAATATCTCTCGCTCTGTCTCTCTTTTTTAAATCAATTTCCAAAGTAGTTGAAAAGTGTTTATAATTTAGGTTTGTCTGTCCATCTGTCCAGCTGCCTGTCTGTCCGCGCTATGGCCTGCTTAAATAGTCTCAGATTAATATGTAATTGATTTTTTTGTTTTTCGTTTAACATGGTGTTGTTATATGTTATTCAAAAATTTTTTAGATATCATCTTTGACCAACACTGAGAAGAGGTATTAACAGCATTTCAAAAGTTTGGAAAATGTTTCATAATCCACGTTTAGCGCATGATTTTTCATTCTTGTTTTATGTTTAATCATGATTGACACAAATTAATTATAAATTCATATAGATGGTAAAGGTTTATTTTCGATACTATGAATTATCGCTCTAACTATAATTTCAGTGATTATCAGAGACAGAATATATAAATAATGTCTTGTCTATATTATTATTTAGTAATTTCTAAATAATTCCAACCACTCTGAATGAATGAATTATATCTATATAGAGTTAAAATAACATAATCATATCTAAATGATATGCATTACATTCAGATTTACAATATCAAAAAAGGTATCCGATGCAGAGATTAAAGACCAATTATAATGCGATTTTACGTGAACATTCTGCTATAACAGTCAGCAAGTGTTGAGTAATAAAATACGTGATAGAATGATGCCATTAAAAACTCATAAATCATTTTCAGTAGTCAAATAAGTCGGCAGTCAAAACTTTTTTCCAGAGGAAGAGTAATACATTGTAACATTTTCTTGAATATGATATGCATCAAATAAAGTGAATATATAATTTAATATATATGATTGGAGGTTTTTTTTTTTTTTTCAATTACAGCTTCTGTTTATATATAAGATGAATTTAGGGGAACATGATAGAAAAAGGTGTAAATAATAATAATAATAATAGAGCATAATTGTCAAGGCTACTTCAAAAGAAGAAAATGTATTTGGAAGATCGACTCACCACCTGGAAACATTTTTACTCAGTTGTAAAAATTACTAAGCGCGAGATTTATTGAAAAATCAGTTTGATCGTGTAAAAAAAATAAATATTTAAAAAACATATTTCGAAAAATAAAAAAATCCAGCGAAACTAATGAAAAAAAAATCTGTAAAAGCTTAGAATATCAAAGATGTGTAATCAAAATATCTAGTTTTTTCTTTCGAATAGCGATTAATGCTACATATTATTGAATTATTTCTGATATAAATTATGTAAGTGCATTTATTATAGCTTTATTATTATCTTTTTATTATTATTATTATTATTACTGATGCTAGCAATTGTTGGTCGTTAACACCATCTACTTAACCTACATATTCCATTTGTAGCATGATAAGATGTAATTTTCAGCAATAAACTGAAAAAAAACAAAACAATTGTTTGAATAATCCCACACACGATCACAGTTTGCCAAGATGTTTGATAAAAACAGTACTTGAAATGGACAAATATTCATTATCGTACTTGGACGAGTTGGAGATCCTATTTTGTTAAATAATGTAACAATACTGCAATACTATTTACAATTTTAGTATATATTGACAAAATTATAACCATTTCTTAAATATTAGGGCAATATAACGGTTAAATTAAAGTTATATTTCATATGTATTCAATAACAGGCAATGAATGTAATAAATAGTATTACAAATTACATACAAACATTTTTTTAATTAAAAAAAAAAAAAAAAAAAAAAAAAAAAAAAAAAAAAACTAAGAAGTTAAGAATCTTCTTTTAAGTCTTAAGATAATGGATTACCCGCACTTTCTCTGTAATTTTACAGACAAGTTTTTAACAGCATATGTTCACGAGTTATAAAGCACGTACGGACAGTCAGTTATAAAAAAAAAAAAAAATAGGCAGACCGACATACAAACGAAGTTCATAAACTAATTTCAATTATGCTGGAAAATGTTAAAAATGTATGCGAAAATATCGCTACATTTGAATTAGACTTAAGTAAATACAATCGATTCCAGATGCTTTCAAACAAGTACATTAATTCATTGGACCGCAGCCAGAAGTTAATTTTATGAAACACCACAAATTAAATTTTGAACGAGAGAATTTCCACGCTAATTGTACATTTCCAAGTTAGTTTACGTTTCATATTCTATCTCTGACAATGCGCTTCCGCTTGTTTTTACGATGAGAGTACTACGGAAAACTTTCTGAAAACTATTTTTGACTATTTTCCAACCAAGGAAAGATAAAATAATGAAAAATCTATTTCACATATTTTTGTTTTTCTGTTCTGCACTGATTCATTAAAGATTTAAGTAAAAAATAATATCAATAATTCTTTCATAGAAAAATAACTCTTTCATAGAGTAACTGATTAATTCATTAAATTAAAGGGTTATTTAATGATAATAAAATTTATCTATTAAAAACCGTTTTAAAAAGTCTTAAGTAATAATTTATTAATTTTATAAATTAAATAATCATAAGCTCTCTTTCCTTTTTACGGCATTATGAATTACAGTAATCTTTCATAGGGATTAAATGTTATCATAAATTACCTGAGTTAAAAATAAAATAAAAAACAAACATAAATAAAGTATACACCTGTTTGTTGCTGGAATACAATTATTTTTAGTGGGAAAGGAAAACATATATTCAGTTGAGCTTCTTGATTTTAATTTAGAAAACGTTTTGCCACAAATAATCTAAACTTTTAAATTAGTAAAAATTGATAATACATTTAATGTATCAATTTGGTTTAGAATTATATTTATTGTAAAAAATGTTTCATTTTTACTATATAGCTTTTCTATTCATTTTTACCTATGGAGTTTCATAACAGTTTTATTTTATGCACAAATAATGTTTCTATAATATATTTTTATGGTACAATCAGAAAAAACTAGGTGTTAATAGACATTTATTTCATAATTAAAATGAACGACAACCAAGAAAAAATTTAATTTTTGATGTATAAAATGTCCTCAGCATTCTTGTATTCAGTGACAAATTATTTATCACATAATAAATAAATAAAAGACAACCATTTTCTAATACTTAAATAGTCAACAAAAGCATCCTTACTGACAAATTATCTTTAGAGTTATTTTTAAAATGGTTTAAACCAAATTTATGACATCCGAGTAAATTGTTTATTGAATTGGTGTTTCAATATAAGTTTATATTAATATAAATTCATCATAACATAGTAAATTTCAAGAACTTTGTGTGTAATCTATAATATTTTGTATTTCTTTTGAGTAAAAATAAAATTAATTAGAATATTTTTAAGCTTATTGTTTTAATATTTAATCCTGTTTGTAATATAATACATCATTAAAAAAATCGGAACTTTCTTAATTACATTGCATATATATATATATATATAATACCATTAAAAGTAGACAAGATTCACCAATGGATTTTATCAATAAATCAAAATATATATTGCTAAATTCATAATAGCCTTTCTAGAGAAAACTTATATTTTCAGCTAAATACCAAGCTTTTATTATGACTTTAGGTGCATTGTCTCCCTGACAGTCTAGTCATTCGTTTTTATCTATGTGGATGTTTTATGTATACATTGCAGCGATGAATTCAGGTTCTATTTTTCGGAGTCCGAGAACATAATACACCAAAGCCTTTTTTGAAATTTTAAATAACAAACAGTTTAAGTCCTATCAAAATCTGTTCAATAGAGCCTGAAGAAAGAATCAAGGATAAGGAAAGAAATACAAATTTGTGTTTATATATAACGTAAATGGACATAATAGGCTACATATCAGTAATGAAACACTAACTTTTTTAATTTAAAAAGAAACCACTATGGCATTTCTAATAAACGATTAAATGATTGACTAAAAGCCGTAACTGTTAGCTACCTAAAACTGTTAATTAAAAAAAAAAAAATCACATTTTATTATTTTTGAGGGCTGTTTGCTTCTGCGACACTATTTCTTACGCTGAGTATAAATAGCTAATGGAAAATGGTAGTTAAAATGGAAGCCGACAACTATTTTGGTTGATAGAAATTGACAAATTTTACCCCCCCCCCCCCATACACACACGCTTATCATTTGTATCATGCTGATACAAAATTCGAATTCATATAATTCAATGCATCATAAATCGATATTTTTACATCATTAAAGATGGGATACTGCTTAATTTGTATTAACTTATTTAACTTGCATAGAAGGAAGTTTTTCTAAGGATTACTTATATGACTTAGGCACCATTTAAGAATGTATATTTCTTAACTTAAAATAAATAAATAAAATAGAAATGCAACCTTTTTTGTGTAAAAAAGTCATATTCTGTATATATCCTTAAAAAAATAAGTAGCAGATTGCAGAAAATTAGATATTGATAGTAAGATTAATAAAAAAGAAAGAAAAAAATTTACAGCACGAAAGTTAATGCCACTGATCTATAAGTTAACAAGAGAAAATATTTACCATCAATTAATCATCTAAACAACTAAATAAGTATTCCTTATTGTGTACATTAAATTTTTAACTGTGCGACAAATTATAACTCCTATATCTCTCTAAGACCACTGGGAGTTTTGGTAGAAATTTCAAGCGCTTTTTTTAACCCTAATTAATCGGATCATATTTGATTGGCAAAAATATTTAAAAAAAATTTCCTATGTTAAGTTACATTAACGAAGAATCCAGACAATTGTATGATGCATGCTCGGCTTTAAATCACAGAAAATGAAGAAATAGTTCCTCTTTTTTCCTTAGAATCACCTACACGATTAAGTAGGTCAGGGCTTAAAGGTATATGGTACATTTTAAATTCAATATTTCAAATTTCTGAGAGCTGACCGGAGTGGAAAAGAGGGGGATGGGGGTACTCGTGCACGCGAAATTTAACATGCTCATTACCGAAGACATTTTTATCCCCCCCCCCTAGAAATATATCTTATACATCCTTATCACATACATCTTTATTAAATACAACTTATATATTTTAAAATTCATTAACATTTTAATAATCATTAAATAAATGCATTTACACTACTGGTACATTTACATTATAATAGACAAAAATAATTTCAAAGTTTTATTCTCCTAAAATAAATAAAACCTTTGGGAAAGAAAATGTATAAGTTCAGCTGAATACTGATCACATTTCCAACGTTTAAAGGTACACTGCTTCTGTCTCTTGATAATCCAGTCACAGATTTTCATCTATGTAGATGTTTTATACATGCATTTTTGTTGGCATCCCCAGCTGATTTAAAATCTCATAGTTGAAAAATATGCAAAGAAACACTCTAACTTCAGGACAAAAGAAATTACTCTTTCCCCAGACTTCACTGTTGCAGTGTTGTCATTAGGGTTCATTATACATGCAGAGAACCCCTTCTATACCACGTTGCGCGACTTTCCGAGCGCAGGCGCCGTCAGCAATACCGAGGGGTCCTGCGGGGATGCCCCTGATTCACGAGGTACGGAAAATTTTTAATTAAAGTAATCCATTAGACTCCGATTCTAGGTTGGGAAGAGAGTTCGAATAATGAATTGTTTCATTTCCTGGCACTAGGTGATGCGTTGCAGAAGCAAACCAGGGAAGGTGCAAATCTCACTCTTCTTCATCCAACCTCTAAAGACGTATAAACAAAATCAAGGCGGGAGGAAATTCGGTGAAGAGAATTTCGTCTTGAACATATTGGCAATACTTTTTCAGATACCGACATCACAGTTACCTCTAGTGTTTTAAAGTGCAATGCAGAAAAAAAAGACATAAAAATACAGTATATACTATGAAAACAAAACTTGTAAATAATGAAAATTTGCATTAAAATCAAAAATATTTTTCCGACGTCAGTAGGCTTTAATATACTAAATAAATTCAACACAGAAAATTTTTAACAGTCTATAAAGTCTTTTTAAAAGCATTCTGACTACAGCATTCCATATATATAAATCACAGACATGTATATATATATATATATATATATATATATATATATATATATATATATATATATATATATATATATATATATATCTCACGGCCTATAAATAAGTTCCATGTGAGTATCCTAATTATTTATCATTCTTTATTATAGGAATAGAATCGCTTAGTTACGTTTATTTATAAACTGCGTTAAACAAAAGGGATGTAAAAGGATTTTTGTAAAAAAATATGCATTTCAAAAATTCGATTTATCATGCTTAATCAATAAGAAATAATTATAATCAAATGCCCCTACCAATATTTTTGGGAAATACTAACTTGAATGACATTCATATTGCCTCTATATATTGATACAATGCTATTACAGTAAGCAGATACGGAAAATTCAATGAAAATCAAACGCAAACATTTTTTCTCTGAATTTTAGCTATGTAAAATATATGAGAGAAAATTTGAAAGGCTATTGTAATATTTTATAATAGACGATTATAATATTTTCCAGGAAAGCAATTATAAAACGGCTTTAATCACTCAAAATGCAGCATCGTGAAAAATAAAGATTTTGCAGCCTTGATAAAATGTATCAGACAAAACACACAACAAACAACTCCTTTGTGTTTCCGTAAAAGTGACTCTTCCGCGATGACGCCACTCCTGGCAATAGAATTACACCCCCTCCCCCTTTCTTTGCTCGATAACATGTTCAACAAAGCATTAAATATATTTATATTTACCAAAATAAGCAACGTCGTTTGCCCTCGGGTCCACAGACAAAAGATTACAGACTCAGATAAGTGATCTTAATCGAGTATTATAATACATAATTTTTCACTTGGGGGCAGACAGTGTAAATAAAGGTCGCATTCGGGCTATATGCACAGGTGTTTGTGGTCAGGTGATAAACCGGACACAGATATTGAACTTAAGTGTGCTCTTGTTGTTGATTTATTTTTAATTAAATTATTTTTATATTTAAAAAAAATGCCGTTTAAATTTCCGAATTTTTTGTTGGAGTAAAGTGTGTCATTAGATTATACAAGACGTCCAAGGATAACTTTGCATTTCTTACATCATCCAATACGTAAATTTAGGACGCGATTTGAAGAATTATTTGTTTTAAAAACAGCTGCGTACTTTATAGAGCTTTGTGCTGTTTCTCACTATTTTCTCTTCTCAGTTTTCACTTAAAAATATCACAGGATTTATTTTCCTTTGAAAACAGCTTTGAAGTCCCTGCATGTATCTGCATGTTATCATAAAAAAGTACTTTTTACGGTCTCAAAGGGATAAATATTAAGAAAAGCAATTATTTTCCTAATATTTTCATTCATGTGTATATTAAAGTTTTAAGCTATTAAGTGCATTTCTCACAATATAGTTTTAATATTTAATTTTAGTCTTTTAATGAATATAAGTCGTTATGTGGACGTCCCTAAGAACCAAAACATAACGTTCGTCTTAAAGCCGTTTACAATTTAATTGTTTTTCCTTTCTTTTTAAACAATAACTAACTGGAAGTCTATGGATAAGTTCTAACATAATATTTTTTTTGAAAAATGGTTTATTTTTACTGGAGAATAAACTTTATCCATAACCACATTAACTCTCTCTTCGAGGACATTGAAACTAAATTCGAAAAAAGGTGGGATAGATGACAGTACTTGTCAAATCACGAGTAGATAGCTTGGAAAGAAGAACAACTTTTTTATTTTTTCTATATAATTCTAGGTTTTATTGTGAAATTATTGACTTTTTTTTCCAATTTACTAGTTTCATTAAGAATTTAGAAAAGTTATTTGTGCATACTCCTCGTTATCACAAATAAGGTGAGATAAGCCTATTTTATAAATGAGAGGTGGTTCACAACCACAGTAGATTAAGTCTATTTTGAAAACATAAATAAATAAGTAAATAAATCACCCATATAGAAGGTGTATAATGCCTGTTTCATCTATTCCCACAGTAAACCGAGCCTGTTTCCAGATACAGTGAAACTTTCCTGTGTGACCACCTCTCTGAACGACCATTTTTTCATGGAACGAAATTTTTTCCCATAGACTCTATACTAATTTTACCTCCGTTCAAAGACCATCCCAGTTAAACTCCCACTACAAACGACCATTATTATTATTATTATTTATTTTTTTATTTTATTTTCATTTTTATTTTTATTTTTTGTGAAAATTAAACAAATTTTGTTTTTTCTCGGTAATTTGAAAAAGATTTTATTAGAAAAATGATTCCAAAGAACGCATTAGTCATCAAACTTCTAAACTTAGTTTAGATTTTTTTTTTTTTTTTTTTTTTTTTTTATTTATGTATTTGATAATTTTTTAATTAATCCCTTTTTTGCTTTTTTAGGCAATGAATTTAACTTTGATTACGAATTATGAATGACAGTCAATAAATTCTCCTGCCCTATTCTGTCAGGAAAACTCTTAAAAACAAAAGATAAACTAATGAAATCGTCATTCCTGTTCAAAACGATTTGCATTTATTTACTGAACTTTGGTACTTGGAAATAAAAGTTATAAAAGATAAGATGGTAAAATCAAAGTAAACGTCAATGTATTCATTT
This sequence comes from Maratus speculifer, assembly GCA_964019185.1. Classification (NCBI taxonomy): domain Eukaryota; kingdom Metazoa; phylum Arthropoda; class Arachnida; order Araneae; family Salticidae; genus Maratus; species Maratus speculifer. The sequence goes on along the minus strand of OZ025297.1, from coordinate 299,393,563 downwards.
TTTAAACTCTGCAGTATTTAACTTATGTAATTAATATATATATATATATATATATATATATATATATATATATATATATATATATATATATATATATATATATATATATATATATATATATATATATATATATATATATATATATATATATATATATATATATATATTATTTGATGTTTTGAAGTTTTTCTAATGTGAAAAATAATTTTTAAAATTTTCTAAATTGAAAAAAAATTACCCTTTTTAAATAATAAATTAAAAAAGGTAACATTAATTGTTACCTTTTTTTTAACAATTAAAATCTAGATTTAAACAAAGACTAAAAAACCACCTCTCAAAGTGCCCAATTTTTATTGGAAAGGAACGTGGCCGCTTTAATGAGGTTTTACTGTACTTTCTATACATGACATCTGTTTACAGACTTGGTTCACTGTGGGAGTGAATAAAGTGCCTTTTATACTATATAAACTGTACTATATAAACAATATATATAGAAATTTTTTTTTCAAAATGGACGTTTTGCTATGACTGTGAGCCTCTCCATTATAATATAAATTTTAGAAATCTTTAACATTGCCTTTAATGTACAGAAAGCACCATTTTAGCAACCTGAAAATTAAAGGAATTAAAAATTAAAAATTAAATTTTTAGTTTCCCTGTGGACGTTGTCTGTGTGGAATTGAAATACCTATTTTTACTAATACTTTCCAGTTTATCTGCCATTAATCAAAGATTGCGTGCTGTATAAGGAGGTTTTGAATCTAAAGAGAAGTTTGAAAAGTTATAAAACCCTGATGCACATTTTTTCCTCAGAAAAATACATTCTTTAAATTCAGAAGTAAAAAACAATTTTTTTAAAAAAATTTTGTGTTTTTTGCAAGAATGACACTTAATTATAAAAAAACAAACGTGTAACAATTACATCCAGTAATTCTTTAGTTACGTCTTATTTAATTTTTTGAAATTAAAATATCACTTCCCATACCCATGTCAGAATTTAAAAAAAATTAAAAACATATGTAAAAAAATTAAAAACTTGATTACCATATAAGTTTATTTATTAAGCATAAATGAAAAACCATCCATGTAATTTTAAAGACTTTTTGCATACTTTTAAGAAGCAGATTTTTTTTTCTTTTTTGAGAATGGCCTATACGTACTTACCAACATCTTATGCTTTTTTGTACCACAAAACTTTTTATCATAAATTTTACCTGTTTAAATCACTGTATCAAGCCGGTTAGGCAAAAAATTATATTAATTTTTTGTGGTAAAAAAAAAAAAAAGAAAAGAAACAGTTGACAGCTATACCTGTCATGTTTGATAAATTTATTCTCATTATTTGTGCTTTTGTGCATTGATTTTTTTACACAGAGCATACTCACAAAAACTTATTGATAGATAGATAGATGTGGGTATAACAATGTTTTATACCTACGTATGTAAAATAAAGAATTATTTTATTTCTGAACATTTTAAGAATAATAAATATGCTTAAAATAGCTCTAGAGTTGAACTGAGATCTTGGTTTGCTATTTCCTAAACTAACAAACACGACAAACAAGTTATTTAAATTAAACAATGTATTAAATTTTGATTAAAATTCATTAATTGATTGACTGCTACAAATCAATCCATGCCTTCAAACAACACAATAAAGTCGGAACAATTAAATAACAATAAAAGTAATACTAAATGGCACTTATTAGTGAATAAATCTGTCCTACCTAATTTACCCCATTCCGATATGTGTGTATGCCTCATCAAGGAAGAGTCATTCATTTGAAAATCTTTCCTCTTTCAGCGAAAATGATATTAAAATGCACGGCATATAAACGGCGTCTAATATTCATGTTTTCTACTTTCTTGTATTTATATTCAAACAGAAGGTTCAGTTCTGACATAAAACTTCAACACACCAGTTAAAATTATGATGCCGCCTATAATAAACCACGCGAGCTTCATCTTAGCGCGTTATGAGTAATTAACAGCTTTCAACGTTTGTACGGCGCAGTGTGCTGCCATTAGATGAAGCCCACTGACCCACTGATAGCATTTCGGTTTATTCTCACGGTATTTACTATATAGTCTGTTAAGCAGGATTGCAAGAGAGAGAGCTTAAGACGGAAGAATTAATGGATTTCTAAGTAGAATAATAGTAGAAAAGTAAGAATTTAAAAAATCAGATTAAAAATAACTGTTAAATTGCAATATAGGATACAATAAAAATAACGAAGAAGAAAAAAACACTATTTACTGTTTATTTATTTATTTACTATCACATTTAATGACAATCATTACTCCCCCCCCCCCCCCAAAAAAAAAAAAAAAAAAATTAAACTGAATAGTTTAAATGGGTTGTTTTAGCATAGAAAAGTTACTCCCATATGGAGTGTCATGGATGATTTGAGTAAAATTTCTTCTATAAATTTACCAAATCACTGCTGAATTTTAATTCTTTTTGATGTGACGATTGTAGAATTATCGATATTATCTTGTAATTAACAAGATATGCGAAAAGACAACAAACATCGTATGTAATGAACAGTACTGTCAAGCGTTCGGCATTATTCGGGACGGTCAAATTTCACAGGGTTAAAATACTTGTCTCACGAAATTCAGGAAATAAAAATATCCACTTTTTACGCTGCACACCATTATATATATATACATATATTTACGTACCATATTATTCGTTATTCTGTGTCAAGTTGTTTGAACACAGCAAATTTTAAGATGGTAGATTTTTTTTTTTTTAAATGAGAATTTCTTGCAGATGAAGGCTAAACAAATCGTGAATTTCGTTAAAAGTAAAAGGCATTCTTTAATTTATAAAAATTAGATCTCCATAGTTGCATGATCCCCTTTTGTACAATAAACCACGTAAATTTCAGCATAGCACGTTATGAGTAATTAACACCTTTCGGCGTTTGCACGGCGTGCAACGATTAGATGAAGCCCACTAACCTACTGATAGAATTTCGATTTATTCTCACGGTATTTACGAGCCTGCTAAGCAGCACCGAGAGACAGAGAGAGAGATTAAGATGGAAGAATTAATGGATTTGTAAGCAGAATAATAGAAGTGGAGTAAGAATGTTAAGACTTCAAGTGGCTATTAAAATATAATAACGGGTAAACTATAACATGTGTTACAATACAAATAATGAAGAAATCAGAACATTTTACAACATGCTTTATAAGCTAGTTGAAAAAATAACTATATACAGAATGATTAGCTAATAAAGATTCATGTTATCATTTTAGTAATTAAGTTATAACTAAGAAGTGCGGTATAATACACGGCCCCTCGTGATATTGGCAAGTCTGTAAAACACAGCACTGAGAGAGAAAAAGCTTAAAACTGAAAAATTATGGATGCAGATACATTTTAGCAATGTGGTGAATGATGCAGATTTAGTGGAGTTTAAAAATATAAAATTTATCTATGAACAGATACACATAGTAAATTATTTTCTTATTTAAAATTCACATATTTTAGTTTGTTTACAACTCAAAAAAAAAAAAAAAAAAAAAAAAAACTTTTTACATGCTTTTTTTAAATTATAGTGCTTAATTTTTCTTACTTGTTTATAAGTAATAAATCAGCTAGGAACAATTTTCTAAAATTGCATAAGCAGAGAATTTCTTTATATTTATATGCAAGTTAAAAACATGCAACTAAATAACAGCAGAAAGCACTTTTCAATTTCCACAGATACGAAGTGACATTAAAAAATAATTGCAAAAAATTAGAAAGTCATAGAAATTTTTTCATGAAGATGTATCTAAATATGTAAAAACTACGTTCTGAAATAAATCGAGCAATATATATATATATATATAATGCATTTTATTGTTTGTTTACACAATAAAGATTCTGGCTCTGCTTAAGAGTTTATATATTGTGAAAGAATATAAATTAGTTATTTCCGAAACTGTCTCCCCCTGTTATATATTTTAAACTCAAAATTTAAAATTTGAAAGTATGAAATATTTTTTATGTCACCTGTGACAATTCATAAATTTATAAATAGAGAAACAACAGAGAGTAAGAATGTTAAAACTTAGATTAGCTAACATAATAATAAGCGGTACAATACAAAATGTATAATGACATTTTAGAATATATTCTACACGAAATTTGTATGAATAGATTGATTAGTAGCGACTAATCAATCTATTCATACTACAAACTATACATACATTCAATTTACTCAATTAGTAGTGATATTATCAATTACATTTTTTCCTTTTATCCATGATTAAACAAACTCTGTGATTAAAAAATAATAATAATAATGTTGAATTTATTTTTTATTACAGGCTAACAATAATACAGATAAAAAGACTTGTTCATTATTCGCACATTTCATTATAATAATTACGATACAAATTTATGGCAAGCTTTTTCATCGAAAAGGAAAAAGAACTGATGTGAATTTGAATTAGGTATTAGACAAAATTCCGAAGAAAATTCCTTGGGGTTCAATCACGAACCTTTTTTTTTTTTTAAAAATAAAATATTTCAAAAAATGTAAAATAAATAATATTTTTACAGATTATTTGCAGAAAATGGGAATTATTTGAAATTTTTTAAAATAATAAACTAAATCTTTTTAAAGACATTTATAATTTATTTAAAATATTTGTGTTTGAGATTCTATAAATCAAGTACAATCTCTTTCAGAAAAACACGAATCTAAGTCGTGCTTCATAGTAGTTTTATCGAAAAATTATTAAAATAATTTCATATTTTAACTTTAGATATGTTAATACATATAATAAAACATTTAAAAATTTGAAAATGCCTACAGCCTATCATACATTCATTTAGTATTTTAAAGATTTTTAAATAAAAGTCAGTAAATAGCGCACGCAATTTGCAAATAGGTAAAATAATTACAAACCGAATGGCAGAGGAAAACATATGTTGTAATGTTTGATGAAGTATTTCTTCCTCATTTATAAAAAGAAAAAAAAATGTAAAATCAATATCAAATCCTCAAAATAAATGAAACCAGTTTACTAAAAATACAAATTCTATCACTGACAGAATCTGTAAAATGCCTTGTTTTATCAATCTCAAAATATATCAAGATAAGCATATTCATCTCGAGCTTATTCCAGTTAAAATTTCATTAACGAATGCGGTGTACTAGTGATATGATATATAATATTTCGGAACTATGCAAAGTTATCGCGGAGATGTCAGTTAATAAGATAAATATGCTTCTTAAAGTGATGGACATTCTCACAGCTGCACAACATGTGAAAGTGACAAGCAAAATCGGCGACTCTTTAAGAGACCAGAAATTGATGGTTTAAAGAGTTGAAATAGTCTTCGTTTAGTACATGTATTTTTAAAAGAATACTAAATTTTACATTTCACATCAGCAATGGATAGCCAGCGCAAAATTGTTTTGAAGTATTTTATAGAGTGTTTCTAATAACAAGCAAATGAAAAAATATATACATATGCATATATATGATAGAAATTCCCTAATGTTGAAAATGATATAATAAAAATTAACGAAAGTATGTTTATCAGCAAATAAGAGATACATCGGAAATAAGATACTTTTTAACAGAATAATAAGCTCTGTAATATTTGATATCAGCACTGAATTTTCAGCAGAAGTTATAAATTTTGTAAAATATTATTGGGTGTTAATAATAATAATAATAACCAACAACAACAACAATAATAATAATTAATAACCAAATAACAATAATAATAATAATAATAATAATAATAGACACGTAATAGAAAATCCTTCAAGCTGAAAAAAGACATGGCAGAAGTTTGTGAAGATGTTTAAATACAGTTGAAATAAGATTGTTGAAATAATTTTTGTTTCGCATACTTTTGACAGAATACAAAGTTTTGTGATATTTGAGACGAAAATTAAACGCTTAGCAAAAAAAAAAAAAAGACTTTAGGGCATTTTATGCTGATATATAATTAATAAACGGTTGAAAAATAGGCACATTCTCTTATGTACATAATGATTCATATTAAAGGGGGTATTTTCTCTTAAAAAAATAATTAATTAATAAATAAAATAAACTATTTTTAAAAATTCACACGAGTAACAATGATTTTGATAGTAATGTAAACAAATGGATATTGTTTTTAATTTTCTCTTTTTATAGCAATCAACTTTAAGTACATACAAAAGAAGGTTATTATTTTTGTTTCTTCAAATTTTCAAATAAATATTAAATTTAACAAATATGGAAGCAAATTGTGTAAAATTTGTGTTGTTGGTCATTATGATAATTCCATTCATTGTAATATAAGGATCAATCAACATCATTCAAATATTAATGATCAAAATAATGAATACCACACGGTTGAAATTTGGCATTTTAGAATTCATTCATTTAGCAATATACCTACGGAAATTTTAGAACATCTGGAAGATAAAAACAATACATTAGCTAAAGAAAATGATTTTATGGTTCAATTTAGTTCAATTTATCCTTACTTTAATTATTACTTTAAATCTAAAAACATTTTTAGTGCATATGATTTATTTTATAATTTCAATGATTTAATTGCTATATATAAAGAAAAAAAATAGGCTCGCATGAATTTACAGCAAAGGACATTCAATATACGATTCCTAATGCTTGGATCAAATGTATGTAATGAAATTTATTTCGAGATATACAGTTAAAATACAGCTTTTTAAATTGAGAATCAATACATTAAAGGAAACATGACTGGATGTTGTTGTTTTTAAATATAATTCACAATTTAAAGAATTATTACGCGAATTCAGTTAATTATAAATTATTTAAAAAAAGAATAATGTTAATAAAGATGTAATATATTTTAAAATATAAGTTCAGTGAAAATCTTTTGATAATTTAAATTTTAATAAGATATTTAAATACATTTATGATTTTTTTCCCTCTAAAAGACAGTATAATTTCAGTTACATATAATTATTGTCAGCCATTAAGTAATAAGATTTTTAATTATAGACAAACAGTTTTTCAAATTCAAATATTTCTATTGCCTGCTCTTGAAACAGAAATAAATTCAATGATTTTGTTCATAGTTTTAGTGGTCATGTCATCACTGGTGACAAATATGATTAAAAACAAAAATGCAAAATGCTTAATGAATTTTAGAACTTTTATTTCAACAGCTGAGGCATTTCAAATCTTATAAAAAATATTTAAATTTTAATAAATTTGAATATCAGAATTTTCGCATTGATAATATATATTTATATGATAATATAAAATTGTCTTGTTACTATCGCTATGGATAAAGCTGCTAACAGTAAAAAGTTCTATGTTTTTATTATTATTATTATTTAAGAAAATGAACTAAATGGGGGAAATTTTTTTACTAAAATTAATTTTGATAAAGATCCGATTGTCAAAAATGTTTTTGCATATAAAAAGCAATTTAAAAGTTTATTTTTCCATAATTTTGATTATTCTAATGACTATAATTTGCTCTTTATTTATGTGACGCCAATACCTCAAAAGAATCCTATTAGATTCAGATATATTCGTCGTATATAAACGAATAGTAACAAAAATTTTAATGATTGTACATGTACACAATATATCGAAAAATATATCTATGGTTTCTTAAAAGTAAACTTAAAAAAGTTTATTAGTTGTTTATTTATTAAAGTTTAAAAAGCTATTTTTGATTAATAGATAATGATGGCCTTAAAGTTTTGGACAGGTTAAATTTCATTCCTCACAAAATATAGATGTTTGATTTCAAAAATCGCTTCACTAGGTGTAGCTTCAGACTGACACAATGATAGCCATTATAAAGTTTTGAAAATTATTTTTGACTTATTTTATGTAAAAGATTATTAAATATTAACAGAAAGTTGTTTTTAAGTTTATGCCATTTTTGTTTTTATAGTTATAAAACCTTCAATAATAATATTTTTTAATTAGTTGCGCAATATTGTCTTGAGACCAAACTATTCCAGTACAGCAGCATCTATTTTTATTTTATTACTAATATAAACACATCATAAAACGAATAAATATGCTGTAAACTATAATAGAACTTTAAAAATTTTTAGATACATTAATCTTGTTTTGGTTTTTGATTTTGATTTTTTTAATGAATATGATAAAATATGCTAATTATTTAAAATTAAACAGGGCTAACGCTATTGATTATAGCACAGATTAATTATGTTTTCGACAATTATTTACAATTACATTTATTTGATAAAATAAATAGTTTATTTATTTATTTACTTATTTTTTTATCAGAAGCATGTGTTGCTGGTTTTCGAATGTAAAAAAAAAAAAAAAAAAAAAGAAAAAAAAAATGATTTAATGAATATTTTTATAAATGAAATAGCCAGATGTAAAATGTATAATTTGAACGTTAAAACATTCACTATTTTACTTAAAAACGTATTTGTATACATAAATAACAATTAATTATAAATATATTCTCTGATGAAGAGCCTGAATAACGTTTGAAAGTACTAAGATATTTTAAATAAAATTAACTATTAACATCTTTGATTATTATTTTTAATTACTTTTTGAATAAAACATAACTTGTTTTGACGCTTTTCGACACAATCTGCCCGCTCAGGGTACACCTAATTTTAATTCCAAACTTTTAAACGGTACCACGAATATTTTACTGAATTTTTGCTCTTACAATGAAAGTATTAATTAAGGCATTTTTAATATTCAAAATTCCGGTGTCGGTCAATAATTTCTCATTTTACGAACACAATTTGCCATGCTGGAAAGGGTTAAAGTTCATTATGTATTTTATGATTAAAAAAAGGTATAATTGCGTTCCTCTTATGAAATAATTAGATTCAATAAAACATGTTGAAGTGATTTTTATTTTCATAAACAAGTATTTAAAATTTTTCCTAATTTATTTTACGATAACAACCAACCACACAATTTATTTACATAGCATTTGAAGCTACCACTAAAAAATGAATGTCAAAATCTTGGCTTGGTGGGATGACCATATTTTGGATACCTGCTTCTGTAACATTCCTTATAACTATGCCGACCCTAAAGTCTTACATAAGAATTGTTGGGCATAGAAGGTTAATCGAAAGAAGCGGTGGATTTTTCATTTTAAGAATATAATTTGTCATAGTGAATACGGAAGGATTTTCTATTTTTTCCATCACTTGTTACTATCAGGTGATGAACTTTTGCAGATGTGATATAGGAGGTATTTTAATTTATTTCATTTCTTTTCTTGTAAGTATGAGTGGAGACATAGCTATCTTATATTCAGCTTTAGTTTTAAAATCGACTAAGTTAGTTTCAGTTGTTATTATATTTTAAAATTTTACTTGAAGTTTTATTTTCTTTCTTTTTTGTTTGCTTGTTTGTTTTGTTTTTTAAATTATTATAAGTTTCAGAATATATATATAAATCTAATATCCTATATTATTATTATTATTATTATTATTATTATTATTATTATTATTATTATTATTATTATTATTATTATTGCATTATTTTTAAATGTACGAATAGCTCGCGTTTCGAAACCTATAAGATTTTAAAGAACGGACTCGAGTTATGTTTGCCTGTCCGTGCCCACCCACTGAAAAAAAAAAAAAAAAAAAAAAAAAAAAAAAACAGACAGATTATTATACTTGCATAATTTTATACTAACTGTAAATAACTTGCATGTTTATATTGATATTTAATTGTAGTATTTTGTTATATACACTTTCATTCATGTGTTTACAATGTTATTATATATATTTGAAGACAGAGATATGCTTTTATATATGTTCCATCGAAATATCGAGAATTTATTTTCAAAAGAAAAAAGCTCATTATATATCAGTTTAAAATAACTAGTTTTATCCACCAAAACTATGCAATTATTTATACTTCATTTTCTGCGTTACATCTTAAGATTACAATTAAATGTTTTAATAAAAGAAAATAAACAAAGCAGAAACGAATATTATACGAGTCAGTAATAGCATAAACATTCCAGATAAATTCGAATTGAAATCGTCATTATTTTTTAACAATTTCTAATTTCAAATGATTTTTATTTTTTAAACATCATTATACGTTAAGAGCTATAGTAAGAAATATGCAATATTTTAAGAAGCGAAATAAAAAATAAAGATAACGCAAAAGCAGCTTATTTACTAACAGTTATTGCAAAAAAAGTACAATGACCAGCAAATAAAGGTGCAATGACCAGTACCAGAATATTTATAAAAGATTAAGTAAAATATATGCATCTACCCAATCTCCATAACCACAGGTTGCCTCTTTGAAAACATCCCAGAAAAAGTATTCAAAACAATTCTAATAACCATTATTATTCTTTCACGATCCAAAGTAATAATAATCAATCCGTCACCCTAATAGGGAAAAACTCAAGAAACAAAAACAAGAAATCTTCTCACCTTCGTCCAAGGAAAAAAAAAAAATCTTTACAAAACGCAGACGATCGCGGCAATCATCCTAACCCTTTTTTTTTTTACAAACAAATTTTTTATTTCTTTCAACCAAGCGTTTTTACCTTCTTTTTTTTATTTTCTTTTTTAGAGAAAAACGCAGCGAACTTTTAAATAATGAAGGTGGAGAAGAAAAAAAAAAAAAAAAAAAAAAAACTCGAACGGTAGCTAGAAGATGCTAAATGAACCAGAGGAGAGAAAAAACAATTTGCGTGAGATGGAAGAAGGATCAGTGCAAAGTTCTTTTTTTTTCTGCTTCTTTTTTTCTTTTTAACATTTAGCAATGTATAAAATTACAGCTTGCAGCATTTTTATTTGGGGAACTTTAAAGAATGACGCTTAAGCGTGCAATAAATTCATTTATTAAAAGTAACACAAAGAAATTTTACTATAAGATATAAATCTAATCTTAAGAAAAGTTACTGTTTATATTTTAGCATTAAAAGAGTTCATATTTCAATATATATATATTACAAAATTTTTAATTTCTATCAAGTTTTTCAAGTTAAGGAAGAAATGTCACAAAATTAGTGTATGTGTAACTATCTGTTTTTTTTTTTTTTTTTTTTTTTTATTTTCAGTTCGTCACATTCCACATAGTCCCTTATTTTCTTTTGTTGTAAAACTGGCTCCAAACCAACAGTACTTTTCACTGTTGTATTTTTCGTACGTGACGTTTAACATTAAGGTATAATAGTTCATATAGTTTTTATCTCGTGCATTTACGTGCTGTGGAACAATTAGAAAATGAGAGATATTCATTGCTTTAAAAAGTTACGCTTTTTTTTTTTTTTTTTAACTTTATATATATTATGATTTGCATTCCAAGACGCAGTAACCATTTCAATTATAATACTTTAATTATATTTAAGAAACCCATCACAGAATCAGTAACACACGAAATTTCAGATTTGTATACCCCTGTTCCTCTCTAAAAGTTTAAAATAAAACAAATTAACTGAAAAAAAAAAGAGGAAAGAAAGAAATAATAACTGAAGAAATAAAAAATAAGAAAAATAAGAAATAAGAATATTGAGAATTTTACTAATCTAAAGTACTTATTTCGATGATTTAAAAAAATTAATAAAATTTCTTTTTTAACGTATTTTAAGGCTTGAAATCAGCTAAACTTGGCAATGAAACTCTTTAAAATTTATCTGGATGCATTTAAACAAATTGGTAATTTCGCTTATTTGATATTATTCCTTATCACACAATTTTTTGTTATTATTATTATTATTTATAATGCTGTTTGTCCTCTATATTTTTAATGTCTTAATACTATAAGAGGATCAGCATAAGAGGAACAAACGATTAATGATTAAAAGATTTTATCTAATAATTTTAATCTAAACTCTCATAACAATTGTTTTACAGGGATTTAATATGCATAAGTTGATAGAAAAACATATTGACAGTACTTCTTTTATAAATATAAATCAATGTAAACATTGCAATTAAATGTTTGAAATACTGAGTTAAGGATTTCTTTTCTTTTACGTATGTAAATATCGAACGGACTTCTTTTAGAAATATAAATCAAAATGGATATATCAGTAGAAAATTAAAATATAAGGTTTAAGATTTTTCTTTTATGAGTAGTACGTAAATATTGACCTTTTTCTTTAATAGATACAAATGAATTTATAAATAAGTTTAAAATATTGAACTTTTATTTAATTTTCAATAGTACGTAGATGTTAATCGCGCTTCCTTTATAAATATTAATCAATATAAACTAAAATCATCAAAAATAGAATAAAGTGAAATTACAAATACGATCAAATACGATAAAGAAATACAATCAATATTTTGCAAGAAAATATTGATCGTATTTCGTGTATAGGTAATAATCAATAAAAATATAATATTAATAATAATAATTACAATTTAGTTTACGATAGTTTTTTTTTTCAGTAGTACGAAATACGAGGACAAAAACCTCCCAAAAGAATTTTTATTTTATTTTATTTTATAGAACGTTTTATTCTTTTATTTCATAAATTTAATTCGTATCTGAAAGGTCAAGCGCAAAAATAGTTAAAACTCACAATAACCACGCATATACGTCAAATTTCCGTCAACAACCTCTGCCTCATTCAATTAGTCGGAAGACTTGTGTTTGTATGTGAGAAAGATGAATGCTCACATACGAGTACGTTTTTATTTTTGTTCACAATAAGCATATCTGTAAATCTTACGCGAAGGTCTTAAAACGTAAATAGCTTCAGCTTCCCTACATTTTTTATGCGAATTGATTTTGCGTTTCATTCATGAATATGAAACAAGGAACTAGACACGCACAGAATTCACACTTCCCGAATGTTTACTGTCCCTTGTCCATGTATGACAGCTATTTTTTTAACATCAGCATCGCAATAATAAAATAGGCGGTTCTAAAAACTACGATCTAGACAAATATCAGATCTGAGAATGTATCGCAATTGGGTAGCATCCTGTCCAATGGTGAATCGAGAAATTATGTCGTGCGAGTAGAAGCCATTTGTCGTAAGACAATGGTGCATAAGAATACAATAATGTGTTGTTTTTGCCATTTGTGCCCACGGATTATCAAGCGGCCCTCTCCACTTCCAGAAGGCCAGAAATTACGACGTGGCAGCCGGCGTTATTTATTAATCCAATAAACTTGCTGAAATGGCTGTGCACAAGACAGGCTGTACCACGAAGACACTAAAATACCACTGGATGCGGTAGTCAAGGTAACCACTCAACTCACTTCAGTGAAATCTGCGTTCTTTCTAGGGAGGGAAGGGTTATAATGCGACGAGTTCCTGAGCGTTTTTGTACACGCTTTGTTTTCATTACGTTATTGTTTGCCTTTTTCTTTTTCTGCAGTTCCGCATCTATTATGAATTCGCAGACATGAAAAGGTCAAATGCAGGCGTTCAGTAGCCAGTTAAGTATGAAAAATGCAATTTCCTTTATTGAATCTTTTTTGTGTTAGATGATGATCCAAGTTTATCATGGTAGAATCACTGCTACGGTTATTAATTTCACCACTGTAAGAATACATTCTTCACACATTCAATACAAAAAGGATGAAAATAATCTGCTAGATAAACGGACTTACATACGCCGAAAATCTTTTCTTTAGAAATATATTAAAATATTGCCAATTAAAAGAAAACTTAAATACTAGCGAATTTCTCAATTGAAGACAGAATGAAAAAAATTTGGGATAGATAACGGATAGTCGAAAAATGAGCAATAAAATCTGCATTAAGGTACTAAACAATAAAATCTGAAACACCATTAAGGATATATATATGTTAAAATCTTATTCACCATAGAATTTGAGTATACTACGATTTTCTTCGAATTTCGAATAAAAGTTCACAATTTTAAATATATTAAGAAAGTAAAAGAAAAGTCCTTAATACAGAATGGTACATCTTTTCCTTCAAAAATCATGAACAATTTTCTGGATTTTTGCAGGTCCTACAGTTTTCGAATTTTTAACAATTAAATGTTAAAATGTTTACTTTTACGTCATATTTTCAATTATATTTCTTTTGTAAGTAGGTATGAAAATGCCTGGTATATTCGAGAAAAGTCAATGCTTGTTTCAATACAAAAAGAAAAAGAATAAAAGAAAAGAAAAAGAAAGAAAGAAAGAAAAGAAATTCTTTCTAGCAAACATTGATGCAGCTAAAAGCAAAAATATTTGTTTTCCCAATTTATAAATCTAATTTCGACAACTAAATAGAGCATTAAACACATCTAGACAAAAAAAGGACACATCATAGTTATGGCAAAGCTGATAATTCCAAACGAATCTGCTGCTTGAAATTGAAACCTTTTATGGTGTCGTATAGGAGAAATTGTTCGCAATTTTACTACTAAGGAATACACGAATTTCGATCCAGATTTACTTTCGACAAAAGTGCTTTCTCTTTAGGAATTAACTGCATATAGAGAAGTTAATGATAGACGCTACAGAGAAGATAACACTCGAGAATTCGCTTTGCTTCTAAATTTTAACCTCATTGTGTCTGACGACTTAACCCTTTAAAACCAGTGGAGAAAATTTACGAAGTGAGATTGTTTTAACAATGTTAATTCATTTTTTTTATGTTCAATAATTCATCCAGCAATAACTTTTTTTATTTCTAAGTACAATATGAATACAATACAGTACAATAACCCTTTAATAATAAATAACTTGCAAGAAAGCTATAAAATCTAATAAATTTGAACCCACACGATCATGTGAATCTGTTTTTAAATGACTAATAATAGTACATAATTAACACGTGTTTCATTCTTTGAATTTAAAAATAGGGGCTAATCACTCGAACCGAAAGTTAATGATAAAATAAGAAAAAAACTGGAAATTTAAATCTATTTAATCTTGCATTAATAAAACATGATCTTTCAAGAATAGTCAAAAAATATTTTATAGTCTATTTTCATATTAATAATACGCAAAATAACAGCTGACATATTTCTTGGATAACAGTAAAAATTTATTGTTATACTTATAAAAAATAAATTTTTTCTTCTAATAAATAAATAAATTATATAATAAAATATAATATAATCAGAAAGGGTTAATAAATCTAAAAAGGCTGCCACCATTTGGTATGTTTTAATTATTTCGTTTATGAATCTTTTATTTCTATTACGGCTTTTCTATTTTCTCTTTTCAGTGACGTATAAAGATTGCTTTACTATACTTTAAAAATTAAACAAAATGTTACTCACCATCAGACCAAGATGACATGCTTTTCGAATTCAGAATTACGTATTAGTACTTAATGATTACTGTACTCCTATCCGTGATTTCCAACACAAAGACAGAAGATCACAGAATCATCCGCCAGACTGTTTAGAATGTTTATTACCTTCTCTGATTTAGCCACTGCTTTTATCTTAACATAATTTTTAATTCCGATAAGCTTTAAATAACTTAGAAAAACAATCAAAATTTTTTTTCATCAGGTAGCATTACGTAGTATTTCTAAATAAACGAAAAAAAACCAAAACTATTTTTTCGAAAACAATATATTTTATTGGTCAATCCCACCATATAAAAACGGGTATATTTCAATAAGCTGCATTTCAAGAAGTAAGCGTCACTTTTTATAGATACCCTGTGCTACTATTTATCATATATAATATTTAAAACAAAAGTAACACGATTCTTACTAACTTTTGTTTGAAGAAAAAAAGCTGATTTAAGTTTAAAAGAAAAAAAAATCCCTTTTTCTTTGTGAGTGAACGTGAAATGATAATGCTCATGCAAACCTTTCAAGAGTGCTGATATAGGCAACATAAAATTTAAAATAAAACCTACATTTATCATCAAATAATAGTACTCAAAAACGGGGGGAAAAAATGTCGTCACTATGGAAACCAGACGGGTGATTATTTCGTTCTCTAATCACTTGAAATGAACTATAATAAAAAATTCACAAAAGCCAGGGAGGAAAAAATTGATTTTTCATTCTGATAATGGAAGGCGTTCGTTTGTATGGTTTGTCTAACACAAATGGGAATTTGAAGCCACGGTCAGAAAGAAACAGATTTTTATAGATTTTACAGACAATTCTATTAATGTTGTAAAGAAAATATTAGAGAAAATGGATAAATAATTCTTTCTGGTAATTCTCCTTTCAAAGTCTAAAATCCATTAAAAAACAATTATGTGTGGTATTATTCTAGAAACTTCCTTATTAATAAATAATAGTAGTATATTTCTAGAAGCCTTATGTTTATTTGGTCGTATATGAACAAAAGTAAACAGTTTAATTTAAATTAAAAATCTTTAAAGTTTAGATTGAAAAACTATAATTTTAACAAAAGATTTCAGAATCGTCTTCATTCTACAGAAAGATACACGGTAATTGCAATATCTTGTTGCATGTATAGATAACTTCGGAAGTTATCTAAACATGCCTAGTCAATAGTTATGTTAGACTCATTATTTTAAGTTAAATTAAGAAGCTTTTAGTTCCTTCTTCATATACTCTCAAACTTCTTCAACAATTGCAGTGGGCAAGTAGACAGACATCAGTTCGGAAATAATCAAATAACCCCATTTTTTTAGATTACATATATATCGTTTTATGAATACAGTAGAAAATGAAAAAACAATATAATGAATGGATTTTTTTTCCTCTTGCCGAAAGAATACTGTTCTCTAACTTTTCAAGGCATGTACTAGTTTACGTTTACATTTCTACTTAGTTTATATATAGATTTGATTTTCAGAGAAATATGAGAATCATCAGAACTCAGATATTACTTTATTGTTTTCGCAAATAAACGATTCTATATAAATTTTTTGAGGGATATATGTATGACGTTCTTATTAATTGGACAAACATTTTATGAACTGGGGTGAAATTTTTAAATTTAAATTCTTTAATGAAAATTAAGTTTGATACACTAAAATATGCAAAAAATAATTTCCAATTAAAAGGATTTTTTAATTTAAACTGTCTCTAAACAGCTTTTTCCCAGTAATTTTAGAAAATGTGAAGAATTTTAGAAGAAGTAAAAAACATTCTATAAATAAAATCAAAATTGATAAGGTAAAATGTAAAAAAAAAAGATAATACCTCTAGAATTCTTGTAAGTATTATTTAAAATTTGTAACTACATGCTACATTCCATATACATTTTTCATGAATAATAGAATTTCAAGCTATGTTGAAACTTTATTTTTAAAAGTTATTTGTCACAAAATAAAATATAGGAAACTAATTCTTATAAAATATCCTCTATCTATACGTTGAAATGAACTTATGTTCGAACTTCACTTAAAAGTATACTCATAGGAGTTATATGTAGATTCATTAAAACTATAAAAAACATTTTTTGAAATAAGCAGCGATTTCTAATTTATGTTGTTTAATTAATATTAATGTCCTATGCCAAAATAGTTGTGTGTGCAAAGCCACGGAAGCATTCATAACACAGGTAAGGAAAAACAAATAAATAATCACAAATAAAATACGTTCATACATTCCTGGTGATTCTTTTTTAAACACCTCCTCACCGAAGTTAGTTCTTAATCCAGAAATGAAATAAAATGTAACATTTTTCTTCGCAAATTACAAAGCCAAATCATCCTCGGAATTTCAAAAGCGTTAAATCTTTTTCATTCATGCATCTACCGCAATTAGTAATATTAAACATGATAACATGGAAATTCGAGAAAATCTCATCCATAATAAAGCGAAAATGCAAAACATCTGGTCAGGTTACAATAGAAAAGGTCACACACTCGCCGAGAAAAGCTCAAAATCGATACGACAATCGATATTTGAAAGAACATACTATCAAAGTTGAAACATCTGAACTGAACATTAATCGCTAAAATCCAGTTTCTTAATGATGAAATCGTGTCTAGAGAAGTAATTAAAACTCAAATGAACCATGGTCGCCTTTATTGTACAGTAACAAATAATTCGGGAAAATAAATACGAATGCGATAGCGGAAAGGAATACTCAATCAAATCAAACGCGGATTTTATTTAACAGTTTTGCGAACATAATGGAGAAAAGGTATTTTGGAATGTGAAGTCATGAAGAAAAACTGATATCTGTGTATTGAAGAACAATGATCTTACATATTTCTCTATGAATTCTTCAATGGCGGATTCTTCGAATAGCAGAAAATAAACTTCATTTGTTTAATTTCAGAGGTATTTGACATTGAAATTCGATATAAAATCACAGATGAAGGGAATGGCTCACCACCAATCAAATGTATGCTTCTGAACGATTAGCAACCAGAAACTTCTTAATATCTTAACTAGCATTAACTAAAATATACAAAGAATTTTCTTTATAGAGATGGAAAATACAATCCATCATTGGAACTAATTTAGTAAGTTTTAATATTTCTAAAGGAAAACAGAATTTTTTTTTTAATTATATAAATACAAAAATTTAGAATATATATCAGAAATGCTAATAATAATAATATACTAATCCAAATACAAATAATAATAATAATAATAAATAATAATAGTAATAATAATATGCTCTAATTTAAGTTATATAGATATAGAGAGTGAAGCCTAACTAGAGCTTTTAAACATAATTATACAAATTTAACCTAACCAAAGACGAGTAGGGTCAGATGGGATAATTATAAGCAGGGAGTAATTGAGATCGCCAATATCAACTATATGCTTCTTCTTTCTGTATGTAAATTTCATGTTTGTCATTCATAAATCATGTTATTTCTAAACAAAAAACCCCAAAACTAAAAGAAGGGGCTCATGTTTATCATTGGATTATTGGATAACACAAATTGATCAACGTACGTGCAACATGGTTATTAACCTTTTAATTACAAACCAAGAGAGGCGAATTTTTAAAAATATATTCTTTCATATTCCTATTCATAAACAAAATTCTTTTGAAGCAATTCTAGTACAAGATGTATGTCAGAAATTATCTTTGAAAAAGTGGTCTAATAGAGTAAAATAAATAAATAAGTGAAATAACCCACTGGGAAGTATATGTTCTGAATCGTAGCCAAAAAAATTAGGATATTCAATGTACCCTAGTAAGAATAATTCCTACTACAGGGTAACACATAAATACTGTGACGCAAATAAAAGACCTTAACTTTTAACTGAAAGGACAAACATTCCGTTTTATTCGTCATTCGAAAGAGAACAAAATTCTTTCCAAGAAACAATCAAGATTATGCGTAATGGATTCCTCCTGTGGCGATGCAGAGACTTAGCGATCCAGGAAAAATCGTCAAGTTAGCTGCAACGGAAAAATTTCTGGCATGATTTCGGCCCAGGTTTTTCCCAAAGCGCGTTTCGGTAGATTCAAGATACTTGTGCTTGATTGCCCTGGCTTTTTACTCATGGATACCTCAAACACTAAAGTATTCTTGAGGGGAAATGGTTAGTAGCAAAGAGCAGGATTAACCTTTGCACACGCTGTTTTCGTGGCAAACAATGAGTTAATATAAACAAAAATAGCAATTAAAAAAAAACATGAGAAACATAAATAAAATAATATTTTGGCTCAAAAATCCGAAGAAAACATTAAACTAAATTGTAATTTTTATCACGTCACAGTATTTACGTGTCACCCTGTAAATTAATGTTGGCATTTAATAACACACGATAGTAAATTGCAGAGCATTAACGAAATGCATAACCAAATAAAATACTTCTATTACAAAAGATTCCTTGCAAAAATGGAACTATTTAGAAATGAAATCCAAAACTTGTGTGTGACTCAGTATAGCATTTTAATGAACAGCGCGATTAGACTTTCGCTCAGTAAACAAAGGTTTTCAATTCCTAAATAGGTATCTGGTAAACAAGGATTTTCCGTCCAGTTTTTTTTTTTTTTTTTTTTTTTTTTTGGGGGGGGGGGGGGGGCACCTATGTATAAGTGTGTCAGTTGAACAAAGAAAGGCGTCACCAAATGGGATTACTCGAATTTAATACTTTCCTGTGAAGCCTTAAAACTAAATACTTCAGAGGGGTGAATAATTTACATTAGAAGAAACTTTCGCACCACTAATTCAAGCATTTCCTAAACAACATTCCCCTTCTCACAAAAAATCTGAGTTCATTGACGAGCATTCTTACATACCTATTTCTCTACATTGCGAAAATTTTGCAGGAAACTGTCCTGTTATTCGACATCTTTTGTAAAACACGATTACTTAAGGGTGGGTAAAAAAATGCAAAACTTGCTTTCCGAGTCGCAATATCGCGGAAAAGTTGCGAATTCGAGTGACTAAAAATTGGGTAAAAAAAAGAAATAAAATCGGTTTATATCCCCCGGTCGCGCATGCGCTGTAATGTTTGCCAAAAAATCAAAATTCAAAATTGTGAAGAAAAATTCACAATACTACAAAATTTTTAAATTGCCGTTTTCAGGAATGTAATAAATGAAATTCTTATATATTAGAATAACAAAACATAACGTTAAATTATTATTTATATCCGTCAGCATCTCCCAGTCGCGCATGTACTCAAAAAGTTGGCAAGAATCACATTTTCATGGTAATCCTTTATCTTACTTAACTTGTCAATATATTTAAGTGAAATAGCTCTCTATAACCTTAGAGCATGTACGACCGAAAGATAATGGATTCAAATAATACTTCAACATTGTTTTGTTATTCTAATACATAAGAATTTCAGCTATTACGTTTGTAAAAAGGTTAATTTTAAAATTTTTGTAACAATGTGAATTTTTCCAAATTTCAGCAAACTTTATTGCCATACGCGACCGGAAAATATAAACAAATTTCTTTTTTTTTTTTAAACTCTATTTTATGTGTCGAGAATTCGCAACTTTTCCGTTGTATTGCGACTTAAAAAGCAATCCCCCCCCCCCTCTTTTTTTTCAGGCCCAACCTATTACTTAACCGCAATTTAACCCTATTCTGACCACAATATATGCATAAAAAATGGCACTAATTCTTATAGTGAGAATAGAATTAATTTATTGTTACGTAGCCTTTTTCTGTAAAAACTGTCAAATAACTGGATAATTTTCTGCAATATTTAAACCGTGTATTATTGTTTTCTTATTCAAAAACTACAAAATGAAATAAAAAAAATAAATAAAATGAAAATTATGCAAAAAAAAAAAAAAAAAAAAAAAAAAGTAATGAAAATGCATTTACCACGTGACATTTGTAGGTATTTTTATTCAAAATACGGTAATTAACACAATTTATAATTCAGTTTTTAACAAAGTAAAATTTAGTACAAATATTTTTGTACTAGCTTAGTTGTTTTACTTTTTTATATATTTAGAAAAAAAGACAACTATATATATATATTTATTTAATAATATATAAAATAAAATTAATAGCATATTAGTTACATTGGATAATTCAAGTATAAAGTATGCATAACAGTTTTATTTAACAGTTAAGATGTGATAGATTTAAATGTGACTTTATTTATTTACTTATTTATTTATTTATTTATTTATTTATTATTATTATTAATATTAATATTATTATTATTATTATTATTATTATTATTATTATTATTATTATTATTATTATTATTATTATTATTATTATTATTATTGAAATGTTTAGAAAAAAGGATAGATGGGGTACAGAAAAAGTAAAACACGTTAAAAAAATTTAAACGAAAGACACATATATAAAGTAACTAAAAATTGCATCGTTTAAATATTTTTATTATTACTAATAAATTTATAATCTAATTGCATATCTATATAATAAGATTACATGCTTTGTTATTGAAATCTAAACAGGAATTTTGAACTAAAAAAATATGAAGTAAATCAACGAAAGAGGTGTTCAAATACCAAAGCTTGTGAACTACTATATTCAATAAATACTGAATAAGAAATGCACAGAAAATTTTTTCTTTCAATGCAGCTGCAGTAAATGTTTCAATATTGAATAACAATAATAAAACATCTTACAAAAATTATTATAAACAAAAGAAAGGATTTCTTCATTCTTTAAAATTATCATCATGCTATAATTCTAACTAAATATAGCAATATTAAGATAAACGGGATACTTAAAGCAATTTCAATAACACTATCATTATGCAACGCATAGACTGAAATTTTCAAAAACTTATCATTTGTTTAAGGCTATTATTACCCAACAGAACACCATAGAAAGATATTCCAAGCGAATTTGGAGGAGCCCTTCAGCCACCCTCTTCAATCTACAACAACGTAATTAGAATGGAGAGATATTTCCACAGACACCCCCGCTTTCCTATTAAACTCCTATTAGTGGTCAAGCGACGACTGCCGTGAAACATTTAACGTTAAATCCGATGACCATTTAGGGGGTTAGGGGCAGACACTGACTGCGCTCCCTTGTCGCTCCAACTAACCACAAAAGTAATGAAATGAACACTGTTGAAATTATGGCACGATGTGTAAGAGGCATCTTCTCTAGAATATGAATGTGTTTTGTCAGAATTAATAGCGGAATATATTATGGATAAAGTAATATTACTAACAGCCTTAAATAGTTCAAAATTTTCGAAGCAGCATGTTGAATAAATGCCGAGAAACTATTAAATAAACAACGTGCGATAAGACATCTAAAGGAATAGCTTCGATTAGAATTTCATTAAATTTAGCTATTTAAATAAAATTAAGCAAGGTCAGATGAATTTATAAAATAATTTATAAAAGTTCTTCTTCTTCTTTTTAAAAAAAGTTTTTCCTGTCTAAAATAAAAAAAAAAAAAGAAAGAAAAAAAAGAGAGAGACAAGTGTCAGAAAATAAGACAGCGATGTCCTCTAGTAGACCATGAAAAGTATTCTCCTATACTATGTTTATTATTATTATTATTATTATTATTATTATTATTATTATTATTATTATTATTATTATTATTATTATTATTATTATTATTATTATGATTTTTTAAATCAGATATTAAGATTAAGAAATCACGTGCCGTAACAATCTTTCATTTTTTCGAATTTAAATTAGGGTTTCTTCAAAATCTGTTTGAAAGATTTTTATAGTACTCTTGAATAATTGGACTAAAATTGTTATAAATAAGGTACATTGAATCGAATCTGTTTAAGAGAAGGATAATACTCTAATGAAAACTAATATGTTTTTCTAATTTCAAGGGTTTTTTCCATTGCAGAAAATAAGATAATAGCATTTCAGTTTTAATATCAAACAGTTAATCAAAATATTTTTTTTTCTTTTTGAGAAATTTGCAAAAACTTACTTTTATGAATAAAAAATTCACATAGCTTTGAAAATTATGGTAACTACTGTAAAATAAAAAATATTCAAAACTGAAAAACATACATGGGATACTAAAAAAGAAAGGTACATTAATATGTAATGCATCAATTCTCATTATCATAAATCGAAAGTACATCCTTAATAGAAAAATTAGTCCAGGAAAAACGATGACCAAAATCCATTATGCAGTTATCGCCAGTCTGATGCTGCAGTTGTTGCTAGCAGACCATGTGTGTACTTGAGACAGCTTCACCATTCTCATAAAGAGTACCAAATACTGCTGATGAAGTACTATTATAAGTGTTTGAAGGAGTAAAGCCAACTCAACCACTAGAAGGGTTGTAAAGAAGAGGGCTGTCTGATACTTCTGATACTTATGGCCCTGTCAAGAGCTTCCCATACGTGCTGCATAAGATAAAGATCTTGGAGACTCAGGTAATTATTCATCGAGGAGAAATATTCTATTCCTCAAGTGTAAGTTCTTTTTTTTCTAGAGGACGATAAAGGTTAAATCAAACATACCTCGTCCCAAACGAAGAAGCAATTACTAGTAGAACAGAGTCAAACTTGCCACTGGACCAATCAATTTGTATTTTTTTGGCATTTTGGATTTCCACCAACTCCTGCAAATTCGGTAGTAAACGTGGATCGTCGTGTAACACCACAAGAAGTTAATTAGGATAGAATTGAAGAAGGAAAGGTGATAGCAGACTTTTCTACAACTTTTAACAAAAAATAATAGACAATATACTTAAAGACGGCTATTAATGTCTTAATTCAAATGCTATTCAACAAATATTTGTATATGATTTCATCAATGGCAATACAAGAGAAAAAGTTTTTATTTTGCTGTGTGATAATGCACATTCTGTCAGTAATATTGTATATAAGTGGACGATTTTCAGCGATAACTTTAAAGATTTGATTTCATTAATTTACAATATTCTGCTTGCATTAACTTAAAATGTATTTTTCAGTTGCAGTACTTTTATCAGTATTGGTAAATAGAGGGTCTATTACATTTTTCATCATGTGTGAATAATTTTTACTGGTTTAAATACTATTAATGAAAAGAGATTAAATATAATTGCTTTTCAAAAGAAAAGGCTTTAGATGAGATTTTGATATCTTTCCCTTTATGGGATTAATTTAATGTATGCCAAAAAACAAAGGTTTTTTGTTTTTTTAATAATTTAAAAATAACATGCATCTTGATACTTTTGATACACGTTTTCTTTTGAAAGTTTTTAGTTTAATTCTTGTTTTCTCTTTCTCAAAGTCACAAAATAGGGAATGTTTCTCCAAATTATTTTATCCTCAAATTAATGGAATACGTGTCCGGTTACCTGTTCCATACGCCGATATCTTTTGCTAATAATTTCTGGTCAGACTTCGTTGATAATCCATATTAGAACGTAGTAGTTTCTCTCATAAAATATCGTATATAATGCAGTAACGTAACTACATTAATAAAGCAACACGTTACAAAATTGCATCCTGCAAATCCTCCCTATTCTGTATTTCCGTGTACTCATAAACGTAAATAGGAAGATTTTAGATACATTCCAAACTTAGAAATCGCGGCAATCGACGTTTCAATCAAGTTGGAATTTCTCCAATGATTTAATGATCTTACAATAACTTTTGTTAGCAAATAATGTACATCGTAATATATTCGCATTTTTTATTTTATATCTCCATTTTTCTACAGTATTATTCAAAATTCAAAATTATATATCATCCAGATTCCATTTATGTTTGATTATCGAAACCATATTGGATTCTTTCTGGCAATTTTAAGAACTTGAAATGCTTATTTTAAATATTTTTTATGATAGAGGAAGAAAAAATATAATAAGACACCCTACAAAAAAAAGGAGAATAGGAGAAAAAAAAATGATAATTTCCCCCATTCAAAGTCATTTTTTTATGGCTTCAATAAAAATCCTATCAGAAAAAACTACTGTAGCATAAGATTTTTTTTCATTAAAAGGGTTCTTGACCTACTTCCCCTCTTCAAGGGATTTTTTTTAATGGTTTCAACAAAAACGCTATCAGAAAAATCGCTCATGCTTGAATTCTGTCAGGGGAGGGGGATACTTGACCTGGGAGAGAATCCCGATCCTTACTTCTTGCCTACTTCCTCATCACTTATTTTATCCAATATTTTGCTATTCCGTGCTAATATCTACCTATGAGGGTGGGGATACCAAAGGGGGAACATCGCTTTTTTTCTTCTCTTTTTTTCTCTTTTTCACTCGAATTTTTTTTTTTTTTTTCTAAAGATACCTTTTAAAATAGACGAAGGTAAATCGCACGCTTCTGTTTTAGTTGCACGACAGCATAAAACATTTACACTAAATACTATAAATATTTCATCGTAATAGATTTCTCAATGCTGATCTCAACATTTCTTTTTCTCTCAGACTTTATTTTTGATTTTATTTTCTCAGTTTGCAATTTATAAAGTGATTCTTAAAACCTATTTAGCCCTTCCCTGCACCATGTGCCATATCTGGTACATACTAAACATTATGAAATTCGTTATGCACCATGAATTTGGCTAATATGATCTCTGTCCTTGATCAAAAACAATCCAAAGGATGGAATAACACTTATTTTGTCCATCCCACATGGCTGCATCAGCCAAAAAATTAAAATTTGTTCTTCGGAAACAAAAAAAAAAAAAAAAAAAAAAAAAAAAAAAAATGTATATCGATTAAACTATTAAGATAAGGTTTCGATTAAGGTAAGATTTACTTTCATTATTTTTACTGAATACTTAAAAATATTAATAGAAAAAAGTTACAGAGTTTATATACTGATATTTAGTTTACTGAGAGATATATTTAGTTAATATAAGCTCATTTAGTTGCAAAATATAGCAATGCAATATTTTAAAACCGTAACTGTATACATATGGCACACACCATAAAATATTAAATTTTACCAGAAAATTTGAAACTTAATTCTTTTTTTACTACTTTTCCCATTATTAGGCTGATATACAGATTTCATTTTTTCCCCTTAGAAGTAGAAAAAATTGTCCGGTGAAGGGTTGACATGATTAGAGAATGTATTTGTAACACGGAGAAGAGGCTATGAAATATGAAATTTTAGAATTCAATAAATCATTTAAACACAAAATATGGAATTTTAGAATCTTATGTAAAAATTAAATTTCATATATTTAACATGAAATTTATTTTTCATAAAGTCTCTTATCGACGAGTAACATATGGGAAGGGCGACACTTGACAAGATAGTGAATGCAATCTTTACTTCTTTTCTACTTCATAAAAATACATTTTTTATCCAACATTGTATGGTTGCGTGCTAATAATTACTTATTCGGGTAGAAACAGATTAAAAAATATCATGCTTATGTGGTTTTTTTTTTTTAATGTTTTCTATTTTAGTTGACAGGACCCCCTCCCTTTTAAATACCTTTTAGAATAGAAGAAAGAAAACTGTGCACTTCTATATTAATTGCACAAAGAAATAAAACAGTTACACTAAACACTATGGACAGTTTATCGCAATCGACAGAGTGTTTTTTTAAATCTACTACGAGAAATTGGCGAATATACTTTTAATGAGTTTAGATACATTTATATGATATGAAAATTAAAAATTAAAAAAGAAAGTCACACTAGTAGCTAATCGTGATCTCATTCATATGAGATTCCAAGAATTGTTGTTAACTAATTAAGCAACAAATTCCAATCCCCCCTAAAATTAAACAAATACTTCGATTATTTGAAAAGGAGAATAAAATTATGGTACTAATTAGTTATCCAGTCTCACAAAACCTGAATGATGATAAGTACAGGAATTACTTCAAAGTCAAAATTTCAAATATCAAAATTAATTTTTGAAATAAAAAATGCGTTCTCAGTCCGCCCTCTTCTTTTTGTCTTTATTGAGGCATTTCTGTACCAAATTTCACAAAGGCAGGATTTTCCGTCACATCATTCGGTTTTACACAGTCAAATTATTTTACAGTAAAATCATAGATTAAACTCTAAGTTGTAGCTTAAACTGACCTAATATTTGATATCGAGCAAAGTTTGCTAGTCTCAATTTAAAAAATATATGCATAATCACATTTTCAATAAATTAAAATGAATAATTTCATAAAATAATAAATTTTACCACCATATTTATTCAATTATCAAAGTTAATCCTTTTTAAAACGAGCATTTGTAAAACTATTACAATTTATTTTATTTATTTTTTTATTTTTTTATTTATTTTTATTTTTTTTAATTACAAAGAATTTCTAAAGGCTGTTCTCAATTGTTCAGCTCAACAAGCACAAAACGTTTTGACAAATTTAAAAATTTATTTTTTAATGGAAGATATAAAATTGGAAGGCCTGACTATGGAAGAGATTTAGAATTGAACTGTGTTTTCCATTTAAAGGCTATTATAAGCTATTTTGTAGTGAGTTATAAACTATTTTGATCACATGACAAAGATTTTTTTTCACACGTGTTTGAATGGTTATTCTTTTTTTCAAGCAGAAACTCGGTTTACTCCCCCCCCCCCCTCCCTCCACCCCGACACTATTTTCTAAAAATTCCATTGCATTAAAAAAAAAAAAAGGAGGGGGAGGAGGAAATGAGTGAGATTAGATAGTTTCTGAATAACAACAAATGCTAGTTAAATGCATTTCCGAATAAAGATAAATTAAATCTGATGTCATAAAGTTGCCCTGTTGGATTTAAGAACAGCCTTAAAGAATATCCCCCATTCTCGCAAGCATATATTTCGAATCCATTCATTCCCAACTGTCATTTAAAATTCTGATATGTTACTCACCAGGGCAATATTTTCGGAATTTGATTATGTAGTTCTAGTGTAGAGGGGACGCGATTATAACAAGAAAAAAAGTAAACAAAATTATTCTCATACTTAATAATAAAGTATGTTTCTTAAAGTAAATAGAGATTCAGTAACACGCAATAAATATTAATTAATTTGCAAGGAAAAGTAATAAATTCGTCTAAAAATAATTAACAGAAATCTAAAATGAAGAATCAAAATTTTATATAAAAGAATTTAAACATTAAATCAAATAGACTCAAAAACTTTGAATACAGTAGAGTCTCTCTATAACGAAATTCCATACATCGAATTTCTCTATATAACGAATTTTTTGTAGGAACGGTCCCCTTTTTGCATAATTACATTAAAAACAGTCTCTATATAGCGAAATATCTATCTCCATATAACGAATTTTTTCATAAATTGGTCTTAATTTATTCAGTTTTAAAAAAGCTTCGAAATCATATGGAATCAATTTTCCACCACTTATTTTTGATTTATTGTTCAGTGCTGATTTTTTTTTTAATATTACTTCTCTCCTTGTTCTTTAAATCCAACGAATTCATCCCACTTCCCACACACCTTTCAACATCCTTCTCAAAACAGAGTCAATTAGATTGTTATACATATTAAAGAGGAATCAATGAGAGGCACATAAGAGAGACCTTCAAATGGAGGAAAATGTTAACTGCAATTTTTCATCCCTTGCTAAAAATTGAGCTTTTTTTTTTTTCTTTTTTTTTTTTTGAGAGCGTAACAATTTTAAAATCAAAACAACAAAAATTAAAGATTTTTTCGTCTGAAATTAATGCAAGTCTTCCTTATTTTATTTGCATTAACCTTTAAATAAATGTCTGTTCTCTTTTTTGAAACTCCTTAAATAATGAAGAAATAAAATGTTAGGTTAATATTTACTTTTAAACATTTCAAATTCTTAATTAAAAACATCAAAAATAATATTTCTTCAAAATTTACACATTAAATACGATTTTTAATATCATTTTCTATATAACGAATTTTTTACTGGAACGATGGATTTCGTTATATAAAGACTCGACTGTATATAGTTTTATAGGAATACATACACATAATGTTCGTGATTTAAAAACTTTATTTCCTAATAAATAAATCAGCTTACTCTCTCTGCTTAACACAAGTTTATTATTATTTGTTATTATTTATTACTTTTTTATGTAATTTGTTTTTTACACCATGCATGTACGTCTGTCTCATATTGGCAAGCGTAAGACACCCAGATTGAAGTGACTTCTTGTAAAATAAATTGCAAGAAATAAAGACACAGATCGCAGTAAAATTAGCATTAGATTCTTCTGAACAGGTAGAATAATTTGAAACATAAAGTTAGAACATACAGTGCGCAATATAATTAATATCATGAAATAAAGCATGTTTGCATTATCTAGTTGAGTAAAGAAGTATGTGTAAGTGTGGGGGGAGGATGGGAGGTAGTGTTTATGAAAGCTGGGGGCACTCTGAAATTAAAAGCCTAAGAAAAGGCAGTTAGAAAGAAAAATGGCTAGAAAGCGCTAGAATAAAGGATTTTTTTTTTCTAAAAAAAGGTAAGATAAGAAAGTAAAGTAAGAGGAAGATAAGAAAAGACGCCATGAGACCCTTCAAAAGGTGTCATGGCACCAGGCTGTGCCATGTTGGACAAATCTGCTCTACACCATAACAAGGATTTCTTTCCGTGATCAGTTATCATAAAATTCACAACTTTTTTCTGGTGGTTCAAGGTAAAATAGCAATCTTTTCGCTTAAGGTGACACAGCACCTTGAAATTGATCAAAATATCGATTTTCTTTTTTTAATATTAATTAAAAGCTTGTTTAATTGTGAATATTTTGACGCCTCATTTTTATCTATATGGTAATTATATCGCGAGATACTGTAAATTTTGTTAAAAGATCCAGCACAATTGTCTATACAAATGAAAATTTTAAACTGATTTTACTCCTTTCGTATATTTTTATAACGTCTTTATTCGATAAATACTAAGACTTTTTTGCTAATCTAAATATACGTTTTTTTTTTTTTTCAAGTTTTTTACAAGGTACTTAATGTTTTTGTTCATGAATTTAACATTCAAGTTTATGGTTATTTAAAAAAAAAATGTTTAAAATGATAGTCTTTGAATTCTCACTATTTTTTACTATACACGAGAGAAAGAAAAATCATATTAAGTGTAAAATGCCATACATCTAAAAATCCATGCACAATTTTATATAGCATATTCTATCGGATGTGTAAAAGAAAATCGAAACAAAAATATTCATATTTATAAAATTAGTAAGGATTTTTAAAAAGTTATAATTTTAAGTATTTTGCAACTACACATGTTACAGTATTATTCAAAATTGAAGAAATGGTTTCAAAGGTACTGTGTCCTCTTAATGATATTCACAATACCATCTAATACCTAATATAAATAAATGAGCACAGTTATAAATAAGCATGTAAATATATTGCTCATAAATATAAAACAGAAACACATAAATATTACACAAACTCTTAAGCAATTTCTAGCATTTGTAAACATCTCTATCTTTAATATGCAACGAAAATGCAATTCAAAATACTCTCCACTCAAATCACCGAACAATGCGCAAATATTTAGATTCGAATTTATAATCAATAACGAAGCTTTAACAATTTGTACTATAGTAATAAATGGTCAAATAGAATTTCCGAGGGAAATTACGCCTTTTGCTTCGCCACTCAGTAACCATGTATCCAATTAGGGCGTTATGAGCGTTCTAACAACAATTGTGTGGCACTTAACTGACCACTTGGTGGCATATGACACCACTCGGAAGCGTTTATCAACAATAAATGACAGCGTGATTTGCATATAAAGCTCGCAGACAGATTTAACAAGGGATTGCCCTCAGAAGACTAACAGATTAGAACTTAAGTGGGCACAGAGGTTTCGGCCATTCAGCTAATAGTCTGAGGCGCAATTTCATCTGATATTAGAGAATATTTACTTGAGATGCACAAATATTTCAATCGATAAATTATCGCTTATGTTGTCATGCATAAATTACAATTGCAAAGTTCTTAAAAAAGAAAAATAGGCATATTTTTAAAAAAAGTAAATAATTAATCAGCAATTAAATATAAAATTCAAATATATAAATATATATTTGATTTTTTTTTTTTTTCAGCAATTGCAAAGAAAAATCATAGCGAAAATTTTCGGAACTTCAGAAATACACAGGGGAAAAAATACATATAGAAAAATTAAATTTATAAGTATAAGACGAAGTGTAACGATACAGAGAGAGCACTACCAAAGCTCTTCTTGGCTACATACAAGAAAATGAAAACAACGCGTTTTGAAGGAACAAATTTTACTTCTTCAGATCACTATTGCAAATGTAGAAGCAGGGCAAGTGTGATGTTTCCTCACGAAATTACAGATAATTTCATGAAAGGTTTTACTCATATCAGCTCTTAAAAACAGACATATCCATAGTTCGGCGAGAAACACCTCCGAAAACTCACGAGTTTTGACAACATACTTCTACTTTTATTTCTTATTAAAATTGATTTATGACTATGTTTGCGACAGGGATTCCTGAAAATATTAACTTTATGAAGTAAATACTTTTACCCCATTTTGAATCCGGTTTGTTAAAAGCCGTGACATTTGAAAGAAAGAAGTTTCTTTTGAATAAATACAGTGAAACCTCCAAATAAAGGACACTCCGAATAAAGGACACCTCTATTTAAGGGACAAAAGTTCCGGTCCCATAGCTGTCCCTTATTTGGAATTTTCACTATAATAAAAACTCCGAATAAGAGACACCTCTATTTAGGGGACAAAATTTCCGGTCTCATACGTGTCCCTTATTCGAAGGTTTCACTGTATTTTTTTTTCTTCACTAGTTGTCTTGTAAGGCAGAAAGATTATAAATAAGATTAGACTAATGTCATATATTCAAAGCTTAATTTCTCAGTTAAATTTTGCTTATATATTTCTTGATCAGCAAATTTTTTACTTGTCAGGGGTCTCAAAAACCACTTTTTTTTCTCTACTACAATAAAAAAAAAAAATATGCGTGACAGATTTCTTTAACGTGGCAATAGAAACCTGCCATAAAGAATAATCTTTTAAAACAATGGTAGAGAAATAGGAGATCGATGTTACCCCTATCTTAAACTTAAAATTTAAAAAACCAGCAAACTTTCCAAAAAATAATCTTGAAATAAAATTAAAACAAAACAAGTATTTTTCTTTATGTAGAAATTTTAAAAATATAACTTTTAATAACATAAAAAAGGGAAACCCTTTTATAGATTTTCCAAAAATCTTTTGTAAATATAGCAAGCTTGAACAATGGGA
The DNA here is from genome assembly GCA_964019185.1 of Maratus speculifer. Taxonomy (NCBI): domain Eukaryota; kingdom Metazoa; phylum Arthropoda; class Arachnida; order Araneae; family Salticidae; genus Maratus; species Maratus speculifer. The sequence goes on along the minus strand of OZ025297.1, from coordinate 299,361,163 downwards.
TTTAATTTATAGAGTTACTGAGATGCATGAAGAATTATGATGACAGTTATTGTGAAATCAGACAATTATACATAATGCAGTTGGTCCATTAATCAGAGGCAAGGCACCGGGAAGTGTTACATGAAATAATTTGTATTGTTCATCGTTTGAAACTCTTTCTTTACAAAATTCAGAAATTTAATAAGTCCTGTCATTTTTTAACGCATGTTTTACCTGATCTTGCTTTCCAGAAAGCAAGTTCTTTTTAATTAATCATGTGGCCACACGAGAAAGAAAAAAAAACAGCACAGACATTTTGCCATTAACTTTTAAAATATCCATGAAGCCAAAGAAAGCCCCGCCCGCCCACATAAGAATCGTCAACAGATAAGCAATTTAGGTCAAGCAGCAACAAGTTAAAATAATATATACGCTAAAATAATTTCATTTTACGGGAAATACAGAGAATTGTAATATTATGCACTTATTCATAAAACTAGCGGCCTTCGCCCGCTACGCTGGTCGGTTTATCTAAAGAAATCTTGAAGAAGTAGTTAGATAAGGTTCAGACATACATTAAAAAAAAAAAAAAGCAAGTCGATCATTCAAAAAACGTTGGGAAATATCAAATATTTACTGTAATTTTTTAAGAAAAACAAAGTTTCGAAAAAAAAAATTAAATCGAAAAAAAAAATTACACTGACATATTAATGCAAGGAAATTTTCCCAGAGAGAAAATTCGCCTTGAATACAATATTTCAAATTCTTTTAATTGCTTATAGGCGTTAATGCCAACATAGTGAAAAAAAATTCCATGCTGGGAATCGAACCCGGGCCATCAGTATGGCGCACTGACGTTCTACCGACTAAACCACATGGAACGACAGCCAGCTTGAAACTTTCTCATACTTAAGTAGACTGGCGAAAACATAACGATAGCGCGTTTTAAAATCGCACAGTGACATCTATTGGATTTTATATGTACTAAAAAACGTTATGTACTAAAAAACGTGAGCAGCGCACCTAATAGTTTCTTTTGTTTCTTTTTGTTACTTTTTTGTCTGTTGTCCGATTTTGATGAAACAAAGCCTATACACTGCCCGGGAGTGTGCATTCTTCATTAGTGAAAACCGCATAAAAATCCATTCAGTAGTTACGAAGATAACCTCGAACAAACAGACAGACAGACAGACAGACAGACAAAAAATTCAAAAAATTTTTTTTTGTGTTTCATTGGTTTTCTTTTATCGCCCTGACTCCATTTTTGTCAATTATCTTCAATGTACAGACACACCGGGTCCTACTGTTTTATTATATGTATAGATTTCAAAACTAAAGAAAGAAAGAAATTGTGGTTTTTGAGATAACTGTGCGTGAAAAACAAGATTACTTTCGAATACATTTTGAGAGGTACGTGTCTGAAGTTTGGCTTATATGAAATATTCAATACTTTTGATGGTAGACATAAAAATTCGGATTACAGCAATAATAATAAAAATAGTAAACAGGGGTCGATGCACGATTATTTTTCTTTTATCTCATTTTATGAAAAATTTTTGTTTTTGTGAAATTGAATATATTTTGATAAAAATGAAATTTTGTAATGAAAGATGAAATCCATTTAATAAAATTCCAACAATTATTATTGTTATTATTAACTTTTTATGTCATTTTATGAAAGTTTGCCTTTCTGGTAAACTTGCTTTATTTTCAAACTTAACTTTTTAAATTCTAACGAAATGAAAATAATTAATGAAGAGTAGTTTTTTTTGGAATAGAATTTTAAGAAGCCGATTTTATTCAGAGAAATTTCGTAAAGGGGCCTACTTCATATGAAGGAATTCTAAAAAGGACATAAAATTTGCTTGGATCAACGCTTGATGATGATGATGATAGTAATAATAATAGTAGTAATAATAATAATAATAATTAGTGTTCACTCTAGAAATAAAAAGGGCATGGTGCTATTCACTAAAAAGGGCACTACTGCAGCAGAAAAGGGCACTTTTGCAAGAAAAAATTTAGTATTGCCTTTAGTCTGTTTAAATTCTTAAACTTAGTAAAGGCAAATACGTGAGAAAATTTCATATTTATAAATTAAAATCATTTTAAAAGAAAATTTGGTTTTTATAAAATATTACGGCATGCTTATAATGAATAGGCTTAAATGAATATTAAATTTTTTCAGATTCATTTGTAATACTTGATTCTTTTCTCTTAAATACATATTTCAGACAATGTTTCAAGCAATATAACAACTTTAAGCTGCCAGTATAAAGACTAATACATTAATTATTGTAGTCTGACTAATATTAATTAATATATTCTAAAAATTCAATAAATGTAAAAAAAATATAATATTTTAGTTTAATAAAAAGTTAAGTTTTATAAGAAGAAGCAATTTATGGAAAGTTCAGATTTTAAAAAAATCTTCAACGACAAAGAAAGAAAAAGTTCACCATTTTATAAAAAATATGCATGAAATTACGGTAATATATAAGGCAAAATTACTTGAAGTTACTTTTCTTAATAGAAGTTATTTCATTAAAACTGTGTTTAAGACAAGAAAAAAGTTTAATACTTTCCTCATTGATATCTTCGTTCTAAAATGTAGTTCAATATTTAAATTAATATTAAAAGTATCAGTTAGAAACAAACAGTGCATTATAATATTCCCCATTAACTAGTAACATTATTTAGTCTATAAATGTTTTACAGAAAACATAGGCAAATCAAAGAAAAAATTCATTATACAAAGGTATCTAAAGATTTATATTTCTTCTGTAATCTGTTCTACGTCAATTTTATTGTAATGGAAAAAAAAAAAAAAAGTAACACTTTTTTTTAAATAACTTAGCTGTCGACAAAAAATTGACGAATAATAATTTTAAAAATTTAAAATTACTATTAAAAACAAGCATGCATGAAAATAATCTTAATCACCTAATGACATAATTTCGTCATACTCTGATCGTAAATTGTTCCCTCCGACATATTCCTGTTAAGGATTATACTCCTAATAAAATTTAACTGGTTAGCCAAGCAATTGAAAACCTCTCGATAGCCTCTGCTCTTTCCGACGTAATCACTAGAGCACCTATTATCACCAGATTTGCGGCCGGTCCACAATCGCTGGTCAAATGACGCCTCATTGTAGTGGACATGACTGGACAAGGGAGAGGATGGAGAGAGAGAGAACGAAAGCGATCGAAGTTGTTCGGCGGGAAAGCCAGAAATGTATTAATTGGGGTATAAATAACAAAGTCTCATTCAAACAGATGTAATGCCAAAGCTATAGCGAGAAATGGTTTGGAGAAACGGTGCGATAGAGAGCATTTGTTATAGAATTTAGAATATATATTTCAAATATTTGGAATTATATAGGGATATTGTGAATAATGTGCGATGTAATGAGGGCCAAGAAATTAATATTTACAGAATAAAAAATGAAACAAGACAGTTATATTATTTATAGAATCACTTGTGATATTATAGTTTGTATCTCGAAGCGATATCTTTAATGGGCTTTTATTATTTATTTATTTATTTTATTTTAACTTAAAATTTATTATTATAGATATTTCTAATTTATTTATGTATTTATAAATGACAACAGTAAACTAGTAACATCGTATATTTACCGATGCAATATAGTCATGGTATCTTCTATACATATAAATGAAACGTTTAATTCTATTAATAACATCCAGAATGTTTTTTTTTTTTTTCATTTTAATTGGAAAACACCGTAACTTTGAATAATAAATAAAAGTTCTTCAATTGAAATAAAATAATTTATAATAAATAATAAAATATATAAAATTAATATTTGGGGGAGGTAGGGGTGTAAGAGGAAGAAGAGGTTTAAATTTGAAAAGAAAAATCAGAATACACACACACACACACATATATATATATATATATATATATATATATATGAAAAGCATAACCAATATATTATTTCATTTTAAACCACAGTATTTTTTTAGAATGCTTTAATTTTTAAACTAGAAAAATGAGTTAAAATTTATTTTTCTAAATTACTAGAGGATAAAAAAAAAATTCTGAAGCATTGTAACTATAACATTGACTAATGGATAAATAAGTTGTTATTGCCCCCTGCCACTCTTATCCAGCCAAATGGATCAAAAATACAAATACAATAAAAAGTATTTTTCTCAACAATATAGATAAGACACTACTAAAAAAAGTAAAGCAACATTTGAATTATTAAACAAAAATCTAATAAAATTAAAAAATAAAATTATTTAATTGTATGAGATAATTCTAAATTATTGAAGTAATTACAGAGATAAGTAAAATGAGCATATTAAAAAATATATATATATTTGTCTGAAGACCTAACACTAAGTGCAAATGGTACCGTTCTATTAACGAAGAAAAGAATCTGTGTTTATAACAATATTTTCTACACCTGCTTTGTTCGACACTATTGTCAACGTTTAGTACTCAAATTACATTGAAAGTACTTATAATGAGGTCGAACTTAAATTCAGCCTCACTTATTTTAGAAAGTTGTGGGGAGGAGTAGGGGTATTTTTCCTTTCTTGCATAATCTCAAATATATTTTATATACTTTTACTTCCGGCGAATTAATTGCGACGCTTATAAGAAGTAAAGGCCTCAGGTCCACTTTTTAGATGCGTTTGTAATTATGTAAATACGTGGCATCTATAGTCATCGCTCATTCCGTCTGTCTGTTTGCCTGTCCACATGTAACAGAGCAAAAACTACTCATACTAATCGTTTTAAATTTAAAATATACAATTGTTGCATAATTCTGTCGAGTGATTTCAAATTTTATGAAAATCGGATGTATAGTTTTATTACAGGGACAATGAAAAGTATTCATTTATATTACGCACAATGGTAAAAAATAGTTCCAAGTGCATTTAAATGATGTTAAACTCTTTCGAACATACTAAAATTGATATGCATCTATAAAGTATACACTAAAATATACATTCTGTACAATCTATGGTGCAAAGAATAGTTGTTATTAATTTACAGAGCCACGAAAAAGTATCCCATTACATAATGGTATAGGGAGAAACATCGTTTGGGGCATGTTTCAATTGTATTAAACTATTTCATATTTTATTAAATTGATATACGTTGCTAAGGTTTACTACCAGTTACTTCCTGTATAATAGAAAGCAGTCAGTATTTATAGGTAGACATAAAATATTTCGGCCACTATACTATCCGAAATACCGTACAGTATTACACCAAATTCAGAATATTTTTTAAAACTACGATTTAGTACAAACACATCTCATTTGCTACGCTTGACGAGCAATTTTCGACTTTTTATATTAAAGATGCAAAGAACTGAAATATTTCTTTCTTTGTTATATCGAAATTTGTAATATAAAAGATATCAGCGGGTTAAATACACATTTATCTAAATATATGGGGAACTAATATTTCAGATGGCTTTAGATTCACATAATCTATTTTACCATACTAATTGAGTATTTTTGCTTTCACTGATATTTCATTTAATGCACAGACTTAAAAGGGGGAAAAATGCAAAATTCGTAATTTTGCGATAATAAATTAATTAATATACTCTTAAGGGTCAATAAAAATTAATTTCTTTATTCACTTATAAGTTTTTACCAACACAAATATCCAATAATAAGTTTTGAACTGTTTCGGTATAAAGCCCATAGAGAGAAGAATTAAAAAAAAAGGGGAATTTTTTGGATATTTGAACCCCATTTTGCACGAGACTATAAACTAAATTAATCATTATAATGAAATAGAAAAAGTGGGAAAACCGATATGTGCTAAAACATTTTTCTTCACATTTAAGCTGTGAAATAAAGTAATAGCATAAAAAAACCACACATAAAAAGAAGTCTCTAGGCGCGGCATTAAAAAAATATTTTACTATTTATTCTTTTTTATGATAATTATATAAAAGGTTTTTAATTAATTACAGGATACACATATCAAAATCCAAATGATACGGAAAAAATACACAGAAATGAACAATAATTTTCACAAAAAGTTGCCGAAAGAAAAAACGAATGTGCCTGTTAAAAAATAGTGAAAAACCCACAAGTTTTTAAGAACTCTAAAACTCCCATATGTTTTTCTCAGGCAATTTTCTTCACATAAATGTTCTCTAAGGAATTAAATTGGAGTAAAAAAATAACATGCTTCGAAATGTAAATACAAGCAATTTTTTTACAGAATTTCACTCACTTATTTTTTAAATCTTAGAAGCAGCGAAAAAACAACATTTGATTAAAGCTCAGTAAACATCATAACCGAAATAAAAAATATTTTATTTCTAAACACTTTTTTTATCGCGAAAATATCAGGAAAAAAGGATATTAAAATTATTTTTCTCGTTTTTGTATAAATTCACTCACTGCTTATTTTCCCCCCTTTTGGCACTTAAAGTTTTTTTTATTAACATTTCAGTAATAATATTTAATTTGGAGTACATAATTAATTGTGATACGTACATCGAAAATAAACAAGGGATAATTAAATATAATTTATTAACAATAATAAGAAATTGTGGCGCAACACTTTGGATTTTTTGTACTATTAATGGAATTAAATTTATGACTTTTTTCGCTAAAAATGAAAAAAAGGAAATGTATTCAATATTGCATCGCAGTGTGTTATATCATAGTTTTTCTACGATTAATTATTCTCAAATTAACTAATACTGATTTAGTAATATAAATTAATCAGATCAAATGAAAAAAAAATCTCATATATAAATTTTGCAAAGATAATTGCAGATAGCTAAAAGCTAAAACATATTTTTATCTAATTCTATCTCAAATTTAATTCAAACTTAATTCGTTTGTTAGAGAACGGAATTATACCTGAAGACTCAATTGCATATAATTTTCAACATGGGCAAAGAGATAAATAAATAAATAAATAAAAATCTCTCTTCGCTACTGAATTTCAAATACTTTTTCTATACAATAAAGGTATCTAATTCGAGAAAAAACTTTGAATTGCAGTAAACTGCTATTTTTAAACAGCTACAAATATGAGTATCAGATTTCTTCGAATTTCATTTATTCATTTATTTCAGCTGCATAAAATATCATACGAGCGAATATTACTTAATTATTTGTAATCAAGAATCAACAACTACCTTTCACAATTGCTATCGCCTAAATACAAAAGAAAAAAAAAATATATATATCCAAGGTAAAATGCATTTAATTCGTTCAAATAAAGGAGAACTTAATAAGTGTGATTTTTTTTAAATGCATGCAAACAGATTAATAAGTTTTTTACATGATAAATTATTATAAAGAGATATCTAAACAAAATTTTCTTTTCTAAATTATTAAAACGAAAGTGCTTCTACATTTATGGAATCATGTATAATAAATGAATTTTTAGGTGTATAAGTTGACCGAATATTTGTAATGCTGAAACGGCGTATTTTGGGTGTGTTTAGTGCATGCGTGTATAATATCACAATTGAAATAATACAAATACAAATACAAAAAAAAGCGGAATATCTATATTTGGAGTCACTATATATGAAACATTATAATACAATTTATTCGTATGGATTTAATAGTGAAATATTCAACAGATCTTTTAAAGTATTTTCCTCTGTAAGTGACACCATTGATTATTCTCCAATTTATCCTATTTTAAATCATCAATTAAATCGTAAAACTACACGGAACAAGGGAGGCAGATATTCTTTAACATTCATAGTTTGCAAAAATATATAACTAAACAAATAAATAATCTCCATAGTAATTATTTAATATTTTTGTTTTAAAAAGAAACAAGTTATGCAATATTTCAATATATTTAAAATAATTTTCTCGCGAATGAAACAAATTCTTTATTTATTTAATTTAAAAATGTCAAGAGAAATGCAAATGCTACAAGGTTTTTTCTGGTAGCGATATTTTTTCTAAAACTTTAAGGGTTTTTTTTCTAGGGTTTTGCATATAATATTAATTATAGGAAATAACCATTGTATCATATATTATTGACCAAAATATGCCGAAGATTTTGTGTATCACACCAGTACGTAAAAGATAAATCCAGGCTTAAAATTCCCTAAACCTATGCGCATTTGTATCTGTAGTTATTGCTACAGCTATAAACCGCAAATTTCAAATATCTGATTTTACATCCGGTGTACATATCGACCACTAAGTCAGCTAGACAGCTTTACTACTTAACATTATATTCAAGGATAAAAGAATGAAAAATGCTACTCATTATTCATATTTTCTCGCTATTAAAAACAATGCATTTAATTGAACAGTACTAGACATCTGAAGTCATTTCACTCAATATAATTTGAAGAAAATACCCTTAACCAACTTGTTTAAGATTTTATTGCTTGTAAATTGGCATATACTCGTATATAAGAATATGTGATTTTTCCCCCCCTATTATCCATTCTATGTAGAAATTGGCAGCTTGAATGTCATTTTTAGAAATTGACTGTAAAAAAAAATGGTTAATTTCTAATTACGTAATCAAACTTAAGTTACAAATGAATGGACAACAAAAATTTCCTTAATATGAGTTTATATGAATATTTCTTAATATACTAAATCAAGTATTAAAAAAGGCTCCGATATTATCTTACCATTCTTTGCTAATGTATAAATGTATTTTTCGATAGCAAGGCACGTTTGAATTTGGGCTATGTTAAGAGTCAGTTTGATATTTTGCAAGTTTCACTCATGCTTAACACGGATTTACAAGAAAGAATTTAATTGTAAGACTTGTAAATTGTTTGAATAGACAACTAGAAGATGAATACAATGATACTAACATCTTAATTTATATAAATTTCAATAAGATATTTTAAATAAAAGAAAATTTTGGAAATGAACTTCTTAAATAAAACTTAACTGTTACAAAACAACATATAAATTTTACAACAGAGCTTATGACATAAAAAAAAAAAAAAAAAAAAAAAAAAAAAAATTGGATTATTGCCATGTAAATACTGGCATTTGAGACTAATCTAAAACTATAAGACAATGCATGACAACCTAATACATAATAATTAAACAGAACATTTTTCACAAGAGAATGAAATTGTTTCACTGACAAACAAAAAGTAAATAATTAAGCATTTGGGTACATGCTTCAGCATAAAATATTTTAAAATAATTAAAAGTAACACGTAGTGAAGAAGAAATATACGTGTAATTTATAATTATCGTTTCCAGGAAAATTATGGTTAACTTCAACTAGAAATAGAAAGGTTTTCTTTTGCCTGGATGAAGTTCTTTTTGGTGTATTGAAAATTTCAAAGCACCTAATCATTAACACGGAACAAAAATTATCGAGTAAGAATTTTAACAATCACGATTAAATATTTTGTGCGAATGCTCAACCATCATAATCTTAACTTTTGTCGAAAGTTTCAGAAAAATTTTGTAAATGAATGACAAAAGATTTTAAAAATTTAATGTTTGTATTTGAAAATTGTTAAAAATATGTGCTGTAAAAATAAGCTGATTGTGACCCACAAGCTCATATGTGCCTTTATAATAAATTTCTGGACACGCACTTATTGTTAAAAACTAATAGTAAAATGGTAAAAAATATTAGTAAGCAATTGAATGATAAGCATGCACATAGATTCTAGCTTCATACGTGATATTGTATATTAGTTTCTCACAGCTTTTACAGGTGCAATCAAAGTTTGTCAATACTTATTGACTTATGTGAAAAACAGTTCATTTAAAGGCTTTTAAAATTCTTTTTAATAAACAGATCAGTATTTTTTATGCTCACAACTGGCGATATTATTAATATCAATACTGTTAATAAAATCTTTTCTAAGAACTTTATAAACAAAAACCCCTAGTTCACAGGCAGAATGAAATCAGGTGCTTTAACCCTTCCAGGATCATTGGTGCATATATGCAGCTTCAAAGGGTGCATACAGAATATATGTTTAATATCAATAATATATATATATATATATATATATATATATATATATAATATTTACCTTAGTTAATGAGATCATTTTTTGGAATTACAAAAGTAAAGGTAACTTTTAAAAAATCACTGGTGACAAGCGAATTAAATTTGTGTAACAGAAACTGGTCCCAAAGGTGTTAATAACAAATGGGTAATGATCGCAGACTGCACAAAGGGTTTCGCAAACTGCTAATTTATAATTATTAAATCTTTACATAGATATTACAGTTAATAAATTTAACTTAAAAAATTATAAAGGGAAGTTATTCATTTCAATTAAATTAAAAATGTTAAAATCATATTATTTAAATAAAATCAAAAATTCTAAATTTTTTGAAAATTCGAAATTAAAAAAAAAATTAGCGGAGATATACATAAAATTATAAATTTCTGAAAACGAAAAAATTTGTTTAAACGAAATTAAAAAGGCAGAATCAATACTAAATTTCAATAGTTAAAAAAAAAAAAAAAAAAGAAAATTAAATTCCAAAAAACATTATATATGCAAGGGATATATATATATACATAAACTCTCAAATTGACAAAATATACGAAATTTCTTTTAATAAAATCCATCCTAGTATAAAAATTTCAAGTTACAGCATAGGGGTTCGAACTAAGAACCTCTTATTTACTAGCGAGATTCTGTATCTCCATGCTATGATATCCACGCGAAAAACGTTGAAATTAAGGTTCTTTTTCAAAATTTAAAACGTAAAAATGAACGAATGACATTGATAAAATTTACTTAATTAAAGTAATAGAATTTTGTAAATTTTATATTTTGTCGTGTGGCCCGAGTTATATAGCTCTAAGTACACAAAATTTTAAGTCTCTGACTTACACAATTCTTGTGTGTGGACACTATGACGGACAGACAAACAGAGAAATAGACGAATATTGGTTCGTCAGATGAACGAAGACCTAAAAATGGTCACCTTTGAACGTAAATTACTTTAGGCTATTATTTCTTAATTTACAAAGCATCTAAAGAAATTCTAGATAAATAAAAATAAGCTGTATCATTCTATATATTCTTTCTGAGCTCTAAATTTCTATTGATTGTCTTCTGCTATTCACTCCCAGATAACCATTTATATTAAAGCACCCGCTTTTTTCATACCTTTGATCTCATAGTTTTTGTTTATCAAGTTCATTTTTCATTTTTCAGTTTTTTTTTTTTTTTTTTTTTTTTTTTTTTTAATAAGAAAATATTTTATTTATCAGTATTTATATGGATAATTCACCTACTATTTGTATGAAATATTATAATAGGTTTATTAAACGGTATTTATAAGCCTTTAATTGTAGTTAAGATAATAAGTGATATCCTTTCATAATAAAAATAAATTTTCACATGAAATAACCATTAATGTAAAAGATAGGTTTCTTTCTAAACGAAGCATACCTTCGAAGTTCAGAAAATATTAAAAAAGCAAACAAGGCATACTGGATATTTAAACAGAATAGCTAATTGTGTAAAGAAAGTTTTTGAGCATTAATTAACCAAATAATTAAAAAAGAGAGAGAGAGAGAGAGATATAAAGAAGAAGAAGAAGAAGAAAGGATGGGCCATCATCTATACTTGAGGACTACGTAATATGACTTGACAACAATACGGCTTATAATTCTCCTAATAAGGTTATAAAAAATATGCATATAAAATTCAATGCCCCAGATATATATATTTTTTTTAATTAGAATTGTTTTTCATTATCATTATACTTTATTTATCGCAGTCAAAATTGTTATTTTTCAGAAATAATTTATTAACAGCGAATAAACAATTTATAGGATTTCTGAAAAACTGGAAGACTAAACCTTTACAAGTAAGGTGGTCTGGTGTAATAACGCCAGGCGGGGTAATAACGCCAAGTGCTAATATTATGCATAATTATGAAATAATCTGGTAAATGACACCCATGTGCTCTGCGCAGAAGGGTTTTGAGTCATATAAATCGCAAAAAACAGCTTCAAGTTAATTTGTTTCATTTTTAGGTCTTATTGTTTTTACAAGCAACTAAAATTAACGCTTGATCTAAAATTTGCGAGATACGTTTTGTGATGTGAAGACTATTTTTTTATTCGGAAATACTTTGTTAATTACATAAATTTGTAGTACATTTCATGGACTTTCAAAATGTTGTTGAAGATTTTGGATATCTTCTCGAGATAATTTGTAATTTAAAATGTACAGCGCAATAACTATAACGAGGTAATAACGCCAAACCTTGGCATAATTACCCCGGTTGATTTCCGACAGTGGCCGAGCTACATCCTAAATACTGATTCAAATAAACAGTTAAAACTGTGCAATGTTTCTAATAATTCTATTTAAGCGGTCCTTTTCAAGCAAAAAGAAGCTCACGGTTTGATATTATTTTGCCTCATCCTCCCCCCCCCACACACACACACCTTTATTTTTCTTACACTTTCACAAAAAAAATGAACATTTTCAATAGCTTAGAATGCAATTTGTCAATTTCTAAGTTTGTAGAATTTGTATTTTTAGAATTGGGCAATCTACATCCAATTATTCCATCTTATTTCACAGTTTTGTTTGCATGGCGTTATTACCCATATAGGTGGGTAATAACGTCAAATAGCATTGGCCAAGAAATAACGCCATTAAATTTTATGAATACATATCTGTTAAATTATTTTTTTTATATAGATAGTCAATGAGTTGCTGTATCAAATCATATATTTGTTTGAAAAATACAATCTAAAACTGAGCCGTGAAAATTGGTAGAACCTTAACGTGGCGTTATTACCCCAGGGTACCTTACAACAAAATTTAAAATTAAAAAGAAATATATTTACTTTGTTAGTTTACTGTCAGTGCATATAGTCTACACTTTAACCAGTAGCTTAGCTAGTGTTTATACTTTAACCAATAACTGCATTTAAAAGTATGTAACTTACTCTACAAATATGTACTCTGTCTTTTTGAAAGCCTTGCACCTTTTAAGTGTGATACAAAGAGTCAAATTTTACTATTTTGTGTACATGTTTTAAATAAAAGTTTTTTTTTTTAATAAAATGTTTAAGAGAAATAAATATCTAAAAGAAAACTAAAACTAAAAGTTTTTCTTCTGAAATAAAGTACAACGTAGTATGAATAATAATAAAAATAAATGAAATTTAAAAGGAAACATATAATATATTTTATTAAGCTTATACTTGAAACTTATGTTGGGCTCACGAGGAAATCGATCTACCTAAAACACTGACTCAAAATTTTTATCTCCCGCTGAAACAACTTTATACGGAAACGCATTGTGAAAATCCTAAAACTAGTGATAGCATTTTAGAACTTTTAGAGGCGTTCTACCAACACATTAAAGGAATGCTTCACTATCTGAAGTAAACGTTCCCTCGATCCGAAGCAACCAGCAAGAAAATGCTTCATTCCTTTAATAACTAATTTCAAACAGTTAAGGGGTTTCAGCACAAGCTACTAAACAAATCTCTAATCTTGAGTAAGTCGAGCTCTGCCCCCCCCCCCCTTCCCCTAACAATCGATAAAGAGCATGCCACCTAACGCCTCCTTTTCCTTAAAACAAGATCGTTTTAAGGAAAAGCTCTCTCGATGCTGAAGATCTGACTCTCCAGTTAGAATCAGCTTAGAAAAGAGTTCAGTGATACAACAGCAACCGAGAGATGGATGGAGTGAATAGGTCTTGTAAAGAAAAGAAATTATAAATGGAACATGTTGTATTTTGGAAGTCAAGGTCTCTTTTTTGTGCATGTCAGCCAACCGACCAATGATGTTAGCAAGTTAAATCGTACAAATGAAAAAAAGAAAAAAAAAGGATTTATTGATGCATTTTAAGCACAATACTCGCAAAAGTATTATAAGTTTAGATTGAACTAAAAGACATTTTATGACCACAATGATTCTACAATGATCCCACAATGATCTATGTAGTTACAAAAAAGTCATAACCTTTTCAACTTTTTTTTTTTTTTTTTTTTTTTCCCTTAAAGAAAAGTTTTGGTAAGTTCTGCAAACAAACATGCTTACAAGAAAGTGGTATTTAGTAGTCATTTTCTTTCCAAGTAGTCATTTTCTTTCCACATTATTCTATATATCATTATTAATGATGGTAAAAATGTTGGAATATAATTTTAAGATAATAAAAATACAATTTTAATTTTTGAGGGAGAATTATAAAATTACAAACATTTTCATAGATTTTTACTTTAGTTTTACTTACAAACTTTTAATATTAAGTAAGGTACCCTGGGGTAATAACGCCACGTTAAGATTCTACCAATTTTCACGGCTTAGTTTTAGATTGTATTTTTCAAACAAATATAGGATTTGATACAACAACTCATTGACTATCTATATAAAAAAATAATAATAATAAATAAATAAAAATAAATAACAGATATGTATTCATAAAATGTAATGGCGTGATTTCTTGACCAATGCTATTTGGCGTTATTACCCACCTATATGGGTAATAACGCCATGCAAACAAAACTATGAAATAAGATGGAATAATGGCATGTAGACTGCCCAATTCTAAAAATACAAACTCTACAAACTTAGAAATTGACAAATTGTATTCTAAGCTATTGAAAATGTTCATTTTTTTGTGAAAGTGTAAGAAAAATAAAGGTGTGGTGTGTGGAGGGGAGCAGGCAAAAGAATATCGGACCGTGAGCTTCTTTTTGCTTAAAAAGGACCGTTTAAATAGAATTATTAGAAACATTGCACGGTTTTAAGTGTGTTTATTTGAATCAGTATTTAGGATGTAGTTCGGCCACTGTTTGGAATCAACAGGGGTATTAATGCCAAGGATTGACGTTATTACCCCGGTATAGTTAATGTGCAGTACATTTTAAACTACAAATTATTTCGAGAAGATATCCGAAATCTTCTACAACATTTTGAAAGTACATGAAATGCACTACAAATTTATGTAATAAACAAAGTATTTCCGGATAAAAAAAAAAAAAAATAGTCTTCACACCGCAAAACGTATCTCGCAAATTTTAGATCAAGTGTAAATTTTAGTTGCTTGTAGAAGAAATAAGACCTACAAATGGAACAAATGAACTTTAAACTGTTTTTTTGCGATTTATATGATTTAAAACCCTTCTGCGCAGAGCACATGGTTGTCATTTACCGGATTAGTTCATAATTATGCATAATATTAGCACTTGGCGTTCTTACACCAGATCACCTTATTTATGAAATAATTTGATATATGTATGGTATTTTCAGTGAATTAATGTTAAATATTTAAATTTAAAAAAATTAATTGAATATTATAGGTTTTTTTAGGCAGCAAACAATGATTTCGTATATCATATTATCATTATCATTATCATTATTATTTCGATTATTATTGGTCTGTTGTTATTTAAATTTTCAACTAAGTTTCAGTTAATAAAAATTCTTATGATAACACTTATTTTCCTCACAAACAACGAGCTACTTAATACAATAAAATATTAAATTTTGGAAATATCTATCCATGTACTAGTATTTTATAAAGATCTCTAACGAGCCGAACGATTTTTATGAATGAAATTTTTCATACTTTCAAATTGTTGGTAGATATTAAAAAGAAAATTTTGTTTTAAGAAGGTTTTAAACTAATTTCACCGTTCTTTTTTTAATTACGTACATTTACAAAAATAATTTCACCTAGCTTTTACCAAACGACAAACAGCGATTTTGGTCTACCTATTATTATTATAATCAGTATTATTACTTTGAAATCAAGTTTTGGTTAACTAAAAATTTAATAACAGCTCATATATTCACATGAAACAATGTAATATAATAAAATGTTCTAATTTTGAAATATTCTTCGATTTGTCAATATTTCATAAAGATCTCTCCCGAGCTAAAAGATTTATTCTTTAAAATAATTAACACTTTTAAACTATTGGAAAGTGTTAGAAAGAAATTACTGTTTTCAAGAGATTTAAAACCGAATTCGTAGAAAGCAGCCATAAAAATTTGAAACATTCACAAAGAAATAGAATGCATGAATGCAGACGAATCATGCTTTTATAGCCATTCAATTCATTTTGAAAATTTAAAGAGCTCTCAGAGAATTTCAACAGACAATGACGGTTGATGTTTTAGTGATAGTAGAGGAATAAAAGCAAGTACATTTCATAGAAAATTTCAATAGAATATGATGTTAATCATAAAATGTAAGCATGCTAATATCGAATAAAATAGAATTTTTATATCTACTTCATAACCATATCATGATTTGATAAAACACCAGTTCGTAATGGGAATAAGTTATACTTAACTACTAATACAATGTAATGCAATGCTACAGAAAATAAATGGGACTTATAAGAAAGATAATAGTTTTTTAACGTGAACATTATTATAAATTATCGTAACTGTTACGAAAACCGAATATGATTGATGATGTCTAAAATCATACAATTATAGAGGGGGGAAAAGTACTATAGCAATGATATTTATATGCAAATCATTTGACAGATATTACAAATAAAATTAATTTGTTTAAATAAGTAAATATAAAATGGTTATATTAAGATTTTTTTTCTCCTCAGAAAATGGCTATTTTTATTATTTCATTTCATTTTATTTTTTAATCTAATATATTTTTATTTAGAAATAAAACTTTACAGAAAAAATCGATAAAAAAATATGACGCACTGTCAATTTATACTAAAACTTTTAATTAAACAAATATACCATTCAAGTTTTCAGTTTATAGGATGTTTAAATATAATACATCAGATTTTTATCTTTTTCGAATGTGATATAAAATGTAAGTTTAAACTATTGATTTTATTCGTAACCGTTGGTATTTTTATGTTTCTGTGAGATCAAAAAATCAAGGTAAACAGAAATATTTTTCGGTTCAAATTTATAATCACAAGTGATATATATGCAATCATAAACATCACATGGTATTTTTAATTACAATTGTCAATCCACCATATATATACCATATAGAGAAAATATATCTACTAATTACACAACTCAAATATAAATATAAATTATAATTGTTATTACGGTGCCGTAAGCAGTAAAATATTGTTTACAGAATAATAATAATAACTCAAATTCATCATTAATATCTTAGTCAGAGTACTTGTACAAATGAACATACATTTGAACAAAGTCAAGGAAATGAAATATGTGAAAAGAAAGTGACGCAATAAAATTAGGACTATTTGGCACAGATCAGTAATTTTTTAAGTTTTTTTGTTTCATGGAACTCTCAGATAATCAAATGAATGTTAGAGATATCCTCACTGAAAAGTACGATCCTGCCATATGAATCAATAAACTTTGAATTTCAATCTGGGTTTTAATCATTTTTTTTCTTTTAAAGGACGCTGAAATTTACATTTGATCTACAATATATATATATATATATATATATATATATATATATATATATATATATATATATATATATATATATATATATATATATATATCCCTCAGATAAAAAATGAAGGTTACAGACTCCCGTACTCATAACTACGGTCTCTCTATATGAATCCATAAACTTTGTTTGAATTTCAGTCTAAAAGTTATTTTAATCAAAATTGTCTTTTATAAGACACGAAAATGGACATTTGACCTACAATATATATAATCAACAAACAACACTGCTACATTTAGGTTCATTTTGTTGAAGTAGGGGAAGATTTAAAAAAAAAAAAAAGTAGTAATGTCAATCCCCATGTATCATATATACATGAAATTATGCGCCTCCTTTAAAATATATTATTAATGTATTTTTGCATCAAATAAAAATAAATGAAAAAAATTCAGAATTAATTAGCTAATTTTTTATGACAATCTTTTTTTAATTCACCAACGATAGGTTGACGATTTAAAAAAGAAAACGCCTGAATTTGCATCGAAAAAGTGGTTGCCTTGCAGAGTTTTTGGAGATTTTTTTTTCCGTTTGGATAGCACCCTTACTGCATTGTAACTTAAATCTAAACAAAATGATATTCCGGTTGTCTGATATGATGCAGTTCACAAATATTTCGTCATTGTCGTAAAAAAAAGGATGAATAATACCATCCGTACTCAGCAATAATGAAAAGAAAATAATGCAACACTTAAATGGTAGCAGGGCAGGAGATTAATGAAAGCACTTAGAAATGGGCGACCATAATGATATACTATGACAAAAGGACCTTTGTATGAGAACTTGAAAAAAAAAAGTGGACCTCAATGGAGAAAAGGCAGCTGTAAAAAAAAAAAAAAAGAAAGAAAGAAAGAAAGAAAGAAAGGAAAAAAAAAAGAGATTTCTTTGGATATCCCAATTCTTTTTTACATTTTTCAAGTCCATTTACTTATTTTTTACACAGTATGTTCTTTTAAAATCTGGTTATTTTGTTTACATTAATGTAATCATGCATTAAAGAACAAGTTTTTAACATTGATTTCTTTAAACAGGAATTTAAACTTTAATCCTTTGAAATGCGGAGTTATAATATTAATATCATTAAATTTTAAACCCGAACTATCACATCTCTAGCAGAACTTTTGAATACAATTTTGTTTTCATAATGAATGTGAAAAAAAGCATTTGTTTATTTTGAAATTGATTTTTCTTTTAATTCTAGGGATTTTCAATTGTCTCAGCATTTTATAATAAAATTATTTTGCCCCTGTAAAAAATAAAATAAAATAAAATAAAATAAAATAAAATAAAATAAAAATAAAATAAAATAAAATAAAATAAAAACATTATCAGTATTTTTAAAAGTAGTCATCCTGATTCTACACACTAAAATTTTACTTAATTTTTCAAAGCAAACATATTTATGAAAAGAATAACAAAAAAAAAAAAAAAAAAAAAAAGGTTAAAATCTGTACAAACCTGAATTATAGAATTATAGTATAATGTGCCCAGTTATGCATAAACTTCCTAATTATTAATAGATAACTGTGATTGAATAGTTTGATAAAAGTTTGTAACTAATAGATTTATATACTAAAATTTGTGTAGAAATTTGAATTAAAAAATAAAAATAAAACGCATTAATAAAACACATTATAAGTCTCAAAATATTTTTCTGAATGAAAACACACTAATATTCTTTCGCTCAGTATCTAACATAGTAATAAAAAGTTGCAATACTTTTTTCTATAAAAAGTAAGTAGGGGAACTGGATAGTTAAATTAAAATATGGTGATAACTCTATGATAATTTAAGAATTTTCAATATAAATAAAAACAAAATGCAGTTTTTAAAAAATAATATAGTTAAAAAGCTGTCAATACATTGACGAGATGAAATTAAAATTAAATTGCTCACTATATAAATAGTGAAATAAAAATGGATTGCAATAATACCTGTTTTGTTACTTTATTTCTTTCATATAAATACTTTTAAAAATGCAGTATCAAACAATTGTTTTATTTAGATTGAAATGTAATGCATGTGATAAAAAGTGTGTTACATTAAAGACGCATATATGTTTAAATAACAATACTATCGCATTAGAGAAAGACTATACTTCTCTATTCAGCTCTCTTTATATACATTTGTGCATATTCCATATCTACCTAATAATTATTTCTGTTTAAAAAATACACCTAAAATATCGACACTACAGATATAAAATACAAATACATTTAATTAACTATGATTAATTGTAATCCGAAATCCTAATCCCATTCTTCCACAAACATTATTTCATTAAAGCACACTCTATACGCAACTCTTATTTATCCAAACATTTTAATTAATAACAATTTAAATTCTGAAATAGTGAATCGAAATTTCAAGAAATTCTCATAATATTCATCAAATAATCGTGCATTTACATAGCCGAGGTTAATCTTTATAGAGAGTAGAATACATAATTACGCAACCGTCTGAAAGCGCTAACTAAATGACTGTCAAATATCCCGATTTAATACAGTATTGGGTTAATGCATACAACGCAGTTCATTCATGAAATCGCCGATTCATTCATAAAGTTGCGAAATAACAACTGAATGGCACACAAATATAGTTTCTATTCGTAAAGTATATCGTTTATAGTCAGTTGGGTAATATGAAAGAGAATGCACAATTACCGGAAAAGGAATGTGGTTTTGTAATAGAGTAACCTAAAGATTATTTGGGATTTTGGGTGACTGCTTTGAATTTATTTATTGTAAATAAATAAAAAATATTCTTATGGTAATAAGAATAATTACATGTATGACAAATAATGAATTAAAATAAGTATTCTGACATTTAATTAAAATACTATGTACCTTAATTTGACGTCAATTGCAATCATTAGTTCAAATTTGAATTAAGATTTTAAATTTTTTTCCTCTTCCTATTCCTTAACTCAGATTTGCAATTTTTTTTTTTTTTTTTTTTTTTTTTTTTTTTTTTTTTTTTTGCAAAGGAAGAGTTTTTGGAGATGTTTGGAAAGTATCCAATTACAAAAGAGTTTAAGGGATATTACAACTTTCTAATATTTTCTGTGCTTTATCTCACATGATTAATTCAGAAAAGTAACCTATATTTTAAATTTAAAGAGTGAAATACATCTATAAAATAATGAAATCGGCATCGGTTCAAAGACAAATAAACAAACTTTTATTACTATTATTAAATGTCAAAACATAAATGAAATCATATTGACAAAAGCATATCCATATACTATACTTTCTATATGTAGAAATTAAATAAGTAATTGTTAAGACAAAATAATACTACATAAAAAGACATGTACTATTAATAGTACGACAGACGTGAAAGGGTTAACACAAAATGGAATATATATGAAAAGAGGTTTTAAGCAATGACAATGTAACACTTAAAAAAATTATTAGTTTATTTCTCAACATTTAACACTACAACTTTTGATGATTAAGATTTAAATCATTCGCAGTTAAAATCCATAATTTTTATGAAAAATTGCGTTTCAGTAAAAAAAAAAAAAAAAAAAAAAAAAAATTACTAATAACATTTTTTTTATAATTAATATTATCATAATTAACTTCTATCAGAACTTATAATTTAAGTAAATAAGTAATTGAAGAACTCAGGTAATAAAGGTGGTAAGTGACACAAGAAAATGTGCTGTAAAGCTCCATATACCTATTTGCAAAATATTGTCAAATGCCTTCTTTATCAATTAAAATCTCTGCGAATATTAGATTTTATAAATTAGTAATTTAAAAGATAGTAGAGGAGTATTGATTGTCTTCAAATCTCTGATTAAATCTTTTTGTGTTTGTGTATCACATATCACTTTTATCAAACAAGTTATTCTATTATTCTTCCTATTTTAGACTTACATTCTAAACATTGAAAATTTGATGAATTATATTTAAAAAAAAAAAAAAAAAACTATCGCAATAATTTTTTAATTAAATGCTTCAGTAAACAAAGAAAACAGCATTTAATCTTTTCGAAATTAGTGTCACTTATATGTGACGTGTAAACTATTTGCAATCATTTATTCTTCCTGCCAATAATATTAAACTGAACATTTTACATATTTTTTTAATCGAAGTATTTCTCTGATTCAATTAAACAAAAATTCCCATTCTTTTAAAAACCGGGGATAAAATATTAAAAATTCTGTAAAGGACATTGCTCGCGAAAGAATTAGTAATTGTATATTATATGCTTTCATATAAAATCAGTTCAAATTCTGAACACACACACACACGCGCGCATAACTAATAATAATAATAATAATAATAATAATTAATAAAAGTGTATGAGAAAAAGATAACAGAAAACAGAAACAGAAAAGGATATAACACAGAACGCTATTTATTGTCAGAACGTAAAATATGTTAATAAAAATTATCAGTATTTATTTACTTACATTTTGCATAGATAATCGCAAATATTAATATCATATGTAATAATTTAAATCTAAATGGTTCAGATAGATTTTCAAAAACTTTATCTGCGTTTCGCATAATGCGAAAATTATTAGAAAATGAATACTGCAACAATGAACTCAGAATTAGAAACACTGACAATTCTTAAAATAAGCTAAAATTACACAAATTTCTCCTTAAATAAATTTTAAGTGCGAGATAAATGATCTTCAATTGCAAGTAAAATTCTATGCAGGGATTTCATGAGCATTTGTAGGAACAGCAATTTAAGTGATATAACATTGCACTACTTAAATTTATTATCAAATTCATTTCGTTATAAATGAAATTTTAAATTGTATCAGACTTTTGAAAATACTAACATGATGTTAAAACTTTTTAAATACTCATATCGAAATAAGTTGTAACATTTTAAGTGGAATAGAACGCATTAATTCGATTACTGAAATTTGCAAATAATGTAATTATATAATTATATTCTGTCGCACTGAATTAAACATCGACTAACAAATCATAAAATCAAAATCGAAATATTAATTTTATAATGAAAAGTTAAGATTATTTAAAACATAAGAGAGCATTAGATAGTAATAACCTAATAGTATTAATCAGAAATAGACAAAGTTATTTATCCAGACCAAACATAAGCGTATATTGAATTAAAAAAAAAAAAAAAAAAAAAAAAAAAAAAAAAACTGTAAAGGTACTAAACATCATCTAGGAAACTGGTATTCCAAGAACTTTTCATGTAATGGTAATAGGAAAAATCCATGTAACCGATTCTGAAACTTGAATTTTTGCTGTTAAGGTTACAAAAATGTTCTTGGAATCCCAGTTTCCTAGAAAATGTTTAGTACCTTTACAGATTTTTTTTTTTTTTTTTTCAGTGTAAAGAGGCTATTACTTTGTTATAAGTGCGCCTGTGATTTGGCAAATATCGGACTATTTACAAATTGCTAAGATTCTTTATACTGCATGTAGTTGACCTTTTTTTTTCAGAATTTGAATTCATTTATCTCAGAATGTAATTTTCAAGATTTATCACATTAACAAAATGATATATTTAATTTTCTTTTAAAGCTGAATCACAATACGTAGTACAATGGTTTTCAGTTAAATATTTTCAGTTTTGAGAGTAAGATTTAAGAATTGGTTTATTTAATAAGCTATGACGGCACTCGAAAAAAATATTTTTTTTCCTATTTAGAAATTATACTTTAAAATTAAAAAATAAATATTTATATATATATATATATACTTATAAATGTTAGCGAAAATGGTTATTTTTTAAGAAGATATATAACATTTTAAATATGACTAAAATTTGAAACTTTTAATTCCTAAAATTGAATTTTATAAAAGTAATTTACGTTTGAAAATAAATTAATTAATAAGTATAAAATTCAAGTGAAAATATCGGCATGATTATTTATAAATCAAAAATATAAAATTTCGCATTTTAAGCGAAAACGCGGAAAATTAAAAGCTCTCATATACAGAAAAATTTCGAAATCACGGAAGGCTATTATTTATTTAATTCCATCACTATGATATTTATATTATTATTTATTAAAAAACGGTGTTGAAATTCACTGACATAACAAGTAACAACTATATAATAAAATGGAGGTATAATGATGATATATTTAACATTGGATATTTAACGAGTTCCATGAAAGTTATTGCATAAAAAAGATTCGCAAAGTGCATTTTTCCACAGATAAAATAAAAAAGAACGAAAAAATTAACTATAAAATTAATATTTTTTTCTGTATCAGTCTTTAATCATTGTACACTTTTATAATAATAAATTGTTAAATGATTGTTCCTCCTTATTTTTAAGTCCACTTTATTATTTAAGACTTTCATAATGTATTCACATTACATAAAATTCACATTGCGTAATTTTTCTTTTGGAAAATTTTATTTTACGAACTCTTTATAAAAAACAGTTTAAAAAGTCATTGTTATTACTAGTAGGTGTGTCAAGTAGCATAAAAAGAAAAAGTATCTAGTTAAAAACAGTGGTTAGCAATTAAATATGATTCATTGAGGCTATTAAATAAAGCTCCTTACATGAAATTAACAAATCATTTTCTAATAAAGTAGGGTTTTTTTTTAATGAAAGATGCGTTAAATCAAGTAAAAGTTAGGTTCTAACGTACTGGCATACATACTAATTTAAATAGTTTCACGGGATTTCACTTATCGCCAGCCCCCCCCCCCCCCCAACTACTTGAAACGCATCATTAAGTTTATTATATATGTCAAGGTTTCTAATGCTTAAAAAAATATAGCAGTTTATATATAAGCTTTCTTAGAACATATAGCTTGCTGTTAGCAGAAGAGAAGAATAGAATTGCTTTACAAACTAATCTAATAGTTTAAGATAAAATGTATATGTTCTTGAGAAAATTGCAGATAATATTATACATTGAATGGGTATTAAACATATATTCTAATAACCCCAGAATTTTCAATCTACACATTCAAAATTCTATCCGTAATATATATGTATTTTTAAAGTGTGCTTGTGTCCAATATTGTTATTCCATTTGATTGTCTAGTCATGTTTAAGTTCATACTACAATACATATATACAATATATATATATGTATTACTTCTATCACATGCTAACAAATATTATTTGTAAAATGTACATTAGTTACACAAAGTTTGATTTCTCTATCTAATTCTTTATTTAAACACGCTCAAAAGTCACTAAATTTTTAATATAATTTTATCTGTGAATCGAACCCAGTCCAAAAAGACCGAAATATTTTCTTCAGTTTCATTAATAAGAATAGAAAAGAAGAAAAATATTTTTTATAAATCCTTTACACATAATTTTTTATATAGCTACAGCCCTTTTATTCCACACAACAGTTTTATTTTTATAAATATAAAAGCCCTGCAGATACATATTAACTGTTCTTTTTACATGGAAAAAAAAAAAAAAAAAAACTTCTAAGACATAAGTTAGTTTACTTTATGTTTAGCATCTAGATCACATTTAAGAAACGTTAAAGTTGCAGTAAATAATTAAAAAAAAAATATGCTAGTAACAGTTATTTGAGAGAATAACTAAGATTTTTATTTAAGCTTTTAAGAATTTTGTAAAGATATGAGTTAAAATAACATTTGTTTGGCATCAAAAATTACAACGAATAACAAATTCCTTTAACCATTAACTTATCTTATGTAAAAATACATAAACATGTCAAAAAAATTATAAGAAAATGGATGAAAATTTTTAATTTAATGAAAATACTTGAGTATTAGTACATTTTTCTATCCATATTTCAAATTGAGGGAGGAAGTACTATGCACTAATATAATAAATAATTTCATAATTAAACTTTTTTTTTAAAGAAAAAAATCGCTATGATAGAATGCGTATTTTATTCTAGCCAATTAAAAATTTTAAAATGCTTTGGAATATCCCATTTAACTAAATTCTAATATTTCATAACATGCACTTTTCTATTTTCTGCTAATGCATCAGTATTTAAAAAAATTATTTTCATCACACGATATAAGCCTTATAAACATTTTTAAAGATATTTACTAGCCTTTTTTATCCTAAAATCAACCAAAACAAAATGCTAACACAATGTTTACACAACGCAAAGATTTTGATACACCTTTTCACGTTTAAAAAGGAATTTTTAGGCATTTTAGGGTATTTTAATGAAAATACGCCGTGAGTTTAACTTTCAATTAAAACTGATTAAAAAAATTCTGAAAGAAAATTAATTCTCCACCTTTAATTTTAGGGCTTCTAAAATATTAATATTCTTAAAAATTCTAAGAACAGAAGATACGTGGAATTTCCTAAGTAATCAGAGAGATTTTTCATACAATCTTTAAAATGCAAATGCGTTTATAAATCTTGAAAATTTTCAATAAACTTTTAAAATATCCATTTTATTAAAAAAATAATAACGAAGACACTTTATACGTACAACATTAATTATAGTTTGTTTTTAGAAAGCTAATTGAAAATGAGTGGTGTAATATTTAAAAATGCGATAACATTTTTTGTAAATCCGAAAAATTAATTTACGATAGTCGCATCAAAAGAAATGAACCCAAATAACGAAAAAGTATAATTAGAATTACTATGAAAAATCTGTTGATATTTTCCTTTTAACAGATTTTGTGTCACTATTTTAGTACAAAATGTTAAAAGTGTGTATTTGAGAACTTAAACGCATTGATGGTTTTAACTATACCTTACTTAATCATATTTGACAACATGTTAAGTAAATCAATGCATTATCCATCTATTAAAACACATATTCAACGGTAAAATATATCAAACAAAACATGAATGTAAAATAAAGAATAAATGAATAAAGTTTTTCTTCAAAGTACTGTAAAAAAATGACTTGACAACAACTTTTAAAGTTTAATCAATGTCTACCAAGGAAAAAATGCAGTAAAGTTTAATTGAAAAAATGTTCTTTTTTCTTTTTTTCTGCCCCCCCCCCCCCGTTTTTTTAATAATAATAATTTTTCAGAGGTACTGTCATTACAAGCAGTTAAAATTTGCAAGTAGTGCGTATGTGTATGCAGAATATATCTAAAGATTTAAATATATTTTCAATAAAAATACATGTAAATAAATAAATAAAACAGTAACATAAAAAAGTCAACAAAATATAAATTAAGAAAATTATAAATAAAGTCTAATTGAATGTTATCTATTTCTTTCTTTTAAGGGAGTTAAAAGTCCAATCCCCAATCCTCTCGCTGAAGTTAAATCTATGAGGGAAGAACGAATTTGTATGTTTAAAATATTTAGTCAAGAAATCTGTATTTTTAACAGTATTTTTTATCAGTATTTTTATCAGTATTTTTTTTTTTTTTTTTTTTCTTAGATGTCAAAATATTTCTAAAATATATGCATTTAATATTTTATGCATTAAAAGCTGATGAGCTGTGAGTAAGGTTTTAATACCTCGCATAAAATTAAGTGCATATTATAGAAATAATTTGACAACAAAGAAAAGACGAAAACATTCATTAAGAAGAGTACAAAAAAGATAATATTAATTTTTTGAGAAGATATTTTAATTATACGAATGCAATCCACGTCCAATGCTTAACATTAGCGAGGCGAATTAGAAAGTTGACTGACTACCAGCTCGGTTTTATTAAAAAAAATTAAATTCAGAATGCTTAACAAGCATTACATATAACAGTTTAAATATATTTCCAGTTAAAATAAGCATGAAGATTACCGCAGTAGAAAATAAAGCAATGATCCAAAGAAAAAAAATTATAAATTTTCCTGTTCATAATTTTGAAATTATTATAATCCATTAGAAATCATTGCGATAGATGGCAGCTATTAATTTCGAAATTTAATATAATTTGCTTAACATGAGCAATGTCAGAAATCTCACAACTGAATTAACAGGAAAATGAAGCTTCTCAACAGCTTTATTAACTCAGAACTGCACAAATTTGATTGAAATTTTAATAATCAATTAATTATTTCAATGCAATGCTAACAGTGATTGTTCCATTTAAAATTTTATGATACATGCATTAATAATATTTGAGGATAAAAAGATACTCTTTGTTTCCACATTTTTGTTGGCAATTAGTTAGAGTTACGTAAAGCACAATCAATTAAAAATATAATTGCAGGTTATTTCACGGAAATTTCAAATTAAAATTAATAATCTGAGATAGCTGAAGGGGAGATTTCGATCTCTAAAGTTTTAAATAGTTATATGATTGAAATATATGTTATTTAAAAAAAAATTAAAAGGAAAATAATAATAATAACATAAATTTCATTTGCGCAAAAATTTAAATGTTTAACGAGTTACTAATAAAAATATGGTGTTTTTAAAAATAATTTTTACGTGATAAACGAAAAACAAAGCAAAAAAACGTCATAGCATTATGTTTTAGAATTATATTGCTAGACATTTGTGGCGGTAGAAATCGAATAAAATATTTAAACCGCACTATTTTTAAACCGAAATCTGCATAGTAAATTCCTAAAGGACAGTAATCTATTACGGAAAATTCTGTTTGGAAATAATGGTATTCAAATATTTTATGCCATTTTTCTTTTTCATGTAAAACATTCAAGCTTAATGACAACATGATTCATTATAATGTATATTACATAATAACAACAAAAGTAATTTTATGATTTAGAGTTAGTTAGAACTTATACTATATAATTTATTAAAAACTTTAATTGCAGATTATTTTACAAAAATTCAAATAAAAAAAATATATAATTGTGACTTCTTGAAAAAATAAGGATCGTGTTATCTTAAAATATAATATATATTATTCTCTTTTCATGCTCAATTTAAAGGTAGGAAATGCATTGCTTTTAATTTATATTTTCTATGATCGAATGTTAAAAATTATTTTAAAATTAAAAATCTACACTACAAAAAAAAAAAAAAAAAAAAAAAAAAAAAAAAAAAAAAAAAAAAACCGTTAAATTTATTTAAAAAAATGCTGTCAACATTGTTGATAGCAGTTTTTGTCGAAAATATCCGTAAGGATTTTTTTTTTTTAGAGTGTACCATTCATATTATAATTTATAAAACAAAAATAGAAAAAAAAATGAAAGACAAAACTGATTTCATATTATTTAGTCTATAGATTTATTTATTAAGATGTTTTTTAAGTTTTTTTTACTATGAAAATTACGTAAAATATTATTACATGTCATCTTTAAGTTAGAGCTTTAGTCATTTTGCTATACGAATTTGAAAATTAACAGTTGAAATAATTGTATGATTAAACTTGAGTTACATAAAAAATAAATAATTAATTAATTTACTGGGCATATTTTGTTTCTGAATATCATTTAAAACACCACAAAGTTTATCCTCCTCAGTCCTGATGTCGCTTGGAGGTGAGACTAAAAAACACCCTTTAAATTAATTAATATGCTTCTAGAATTATTAAAAATGCATCTAGACTTTTAAAATAAATGTATGTATATTAAAAGCATCGATATATGGATTGATGCATCTATGGAGATGCTTTATAATAATTTTAATCTGGTTTTGTAGTGCCATGTAAAATTTGTTTCAGGACTGAGGGGGTTAAAATCGCATAGCAGTTATTAATATTTATGATTTTACTCATAGCATATTTCCTATAAAATATCTTGGATTGTTAGAAAGAATTTTTATTCCTTTGTATGCATATTTTTTTCAGAGATAAGAAATACAGAATACATTAACGATATAATGAATATACACTGTTAAAAATCTTGTCCTAGTTTGAACCAAATTTTGATCAGTACCTCCCACTAGATGGTGAAACCTTGACCAATATTTGGAGCATAGTTCTAAGAGTTGGACCGAGGTTGAAATAGTAAGCTGCAAATGTTGGTATGAGATTTCCCCATCTTATGGTGGCAGCTACTGAGCACCAAAATTTGGTTCAAACCTGAGCAAATTTTTAACAGTGGCCATTAACGATAACCATTAACGTAACGGTAACCATTAACGTAGAATAATATTTTGTAGTTACACTAGAACAATTTAATTGATTATACATAACATTTTCCCTTAAGGGTGCACAGGACCATTAAACTTTCAAAAAATCAGTTTTCGGCTGTTGTTTAATTCTGATTTTTAAAAATCTTCTCAACATTATACAAAAAATCCCATTCAAAAATCTGCATTTCTTTAGTGATGATCATTTATAGACGGCGAGTGCAACTGAATGTCCGTAAATATTGATACTTTAAAACGCGTTTCCTCATATTGGTAAATGTGAAGTTTGCGCTCACTATTACTTTCAAATTACATAAATTACAACTTAAAAAAATAACCAAATATATGTTTCTTTATATTCTTCATGCTAAAACCAAAGAAATTCAAATATTGTGGTTATTTATTTTTCTTCCTTTGAAAAATATAATTTTATTTATTTATTTATTTATTTTTAATGCTAAAATTAAGTTTTAAACAAAACTTTTTGTATGTATTTTGGTTTGAATTTAGAAGTAGGTATATTATGATTCTATTTTGTTAAAAAAAATTTCTATGTGCACAATGGAAAAATTTATCGCATGTGCAGCGCTTCATAATTTTAATTCACATATTAGTGAAATGAATATTTAAATTTTAAATTTAAATATTAATTTTGTATAAATGACATTTCTTATAATATAACTAAGAGTATATACTTTAACAAAAAGGCGAAAAAACATCATAACTTCATATTATTTGTATTTTGGTATTTTGAAAAATGCGACATAGTTGTAGTTTCGGCAAACTCAAAGATCCTGTGTGCCCTTAATTTAATCCCAGACAATTTATATTTCTGATTCCTTAACATTCGCGAGGGTTTGGCTCCACGAATGCCAAAACCGCGGTCCGTAAAACTGCTATTTTTATATTTTGTCAGTACCACAATTTTTTTTTTTTTTTTTTTTTTTTTTTTTTTAGATAGATCTTGCGTTATATTTTTCATGCAAGTGTTTTCAACACCCATGTAAAATAGTTTTTTTTTTTAAAGTGGTACGAATGTTGAAATGTTCTGCATTTTTTACTTCAAAACTCGCGAATGTTAAGGGATTACTGTATAAGTATTTTCAATCCTGAAGAGAAATATAAACTAGTGAATTTCCTAGTTTATTTCTTTTTAAATTTTTAAATTCTAGTAGTAGTTAGTGTAAAAATAATTGTATTAAAATTTTAATTACCTCCATTCAAGGAATTCTTCATATACTGTGTTACAGATTCTGCAATTTAAAGATTAAAAATATTGTTTTAAAATCATATATTAGTAAATATTTTAACATTTTTTATTGTTAGTAAATTTATAGAAAAAATATTACAAAGAGTTGAAAACAATAATTTCGATAATGTTTTCAAAATACACAATTATACATGAGAATTCTTTACAGAAAATAAAAAGTAAAAAAAGCTTTCTAAGCTTTAAATTTTTACCAACAATTTTCTACAGTTTACCGGTCATTTGACCAGTATCCAGTGAAAATAATTCGATTCCAATAAAAAAAATGCTACATAAAACAAATAAAATGTGAATACCAAAGAAATAATTTAAATTAAAATATTAAAAAGTTTCAAACAAAAATCATGATTATAAACATTTTTATAAAACTTTAAAAAAGTCTCAGTGTGATTAGTACTAACAACTTTATTATCCAGTATAATAATCGGTATTTCATTACTGTCAAACTTCTCTTCAATGAAGTTTTCTACTTAAAGAAAATTCTTTGCTCAGTCTTGACCTTGAAGAGTATTATCAAATTAATCTCTATATTTATTCTATATAACGAAGTTTATTCCACTTTCGTGCATGTAGAATATTCAAATGGAGAGGTTGCTGTTGCGACGGATGTATGAATACATTTCAGTGAATTGTTTGAAAATGAAATTATTTATTTATTTAATCATCTCCATTCAAAAGAAGAGATGCTAAAAGCCTTTGATGCAATGAGAAATGTATTCCAGTTTGAGGAGAATGTTACAAATAAAATGTTCGGGAACTTATAAAAATTAGAAATTGTTTATGAGCAATGTATATTTTTATAAGAAGCCTGTACTAAGTAATACTACAGATATTTTTTAAGTTAAAGAATAGAAACAGTGAGAAAAAAGGAAAACATTATCCTATGCTTCAGTTTCTGTTTATCTCTCTTTATCATGAATTTTTTTATAGATATTCTAGTTTTTTTTTTTTTTTCATATGTTACATTTCTTATAAAAGTTATGTAGATGCTGTAAAGATTTTTTAATATTTCCAGTTTAGGTGTGTTTTTCGTTTTACTCACGTATATTTATTATACAGCTTTCATGAATTTGAGATTATTTCTATTTAACGAATCTTCTCCATAAAGAAGTGTTTAAGTGTAACACGAGATTTCGTTAAATGGAAGTTTAAAAGTATCAACTTCAACTACAAAAATAAATAAAATAAAATGAAATAAAATAAAATTAAATAAAGTTAATATTAAATTGCATTCAGTTTGATAACATTTATATGGGTTCTTGTTTAGCTTGATAACTATTGTGGTTACAGTTAAAATGCTTTTGAACACTAAGAGGAATTTTAAAGATTTAGTTTTTAAAATATTGCATATAATACATAATTGAATAATATTTTTTTCTTCTTTTAAACAGACAAATAAACAAATTTAAAAAAGAAACAAACACTTTTTAAAAGAATGTGACAAATACTCAAACAAAAACAGACAAATAAACAAATTTAAAAAAGAAACAAACACTTTTTAAAAGAATGTGACAAATACTCCAAATAGATTACAAATACTGAAACTATCCTTATTGTATTTCATAAATCATTTTATTGCATTTTAAACCAATATTAATCAGTAAAATAATTTTTTTTAATGTCATGTAATTAAAAATTATTATTATCCAACTTACCGGACTCTGCAGTACACATCGAAAAAAAGAAGGTAGGGGCGGATTTTGTTTTGAATAAATCAAGAGCTCAGCTGATAAAAGTGGTAAATGACGAATCACCATTTTAAGAAAACACATTTTGAACCACATTTATCCAGTAAAATTACAATCGTTTTTAAATTTAATATTATTATTACTATTATCATTGTACAATGTCTCCTTTATCAGTTTAAATCCCTATGATTATTAAATTTTTCCAAACAGTAATTTTACACGACAATTGATTATCTGCATTAAAATAATTAGCTCTTTTTTTTTTTTTTTTTTTTTTTACATATTTTCACAAGCTTTTCAAATTTCAATCAAAAAGTGTGTAAGGTTATTAGGAATTTTCTAGGAAACTGGGATGCCTAGAACTTTTTATGTAGTTGTATTCCGAATTATAGACAAAATTTTAGTAAGATTATTATAATTTTAGTAGATTCTCCTGTAAAACTTACAGATTTCTGTAGCTTTACAAAAACTAGTTTTGTAGTTTTACATCTTTTTTTTTTTTTTTTTTTTTTTTTTTTTTTTTTTTTTTTTTTTTTTACAGTGTACAGATAAAATTTTAGTAAATTAGATTTTTTGTATCTTTATATCTGTAGAAATATAGATTTTTTGTTTGTTTGTTTGTTTGTTTCACGATGAATAAAACTGCCTGGATGTTTGCTTTCATCGCCGCAATATTTATGCTTTTTACATTGTCACAATTCTTTGGCATTAGTTAATAAAATCAGCCGAAAAAAGGTTCGAAAATTTGTTTAAATAGATTAACTGTATTAAATACCTAATATAAATACCTATTTTTACGAAAATCTATATATTTCTTAGGACAGCGGTCTATAAAATATTCGTCAAACCAGTGCTCAGTCGAAAGAACCGCTTGAGAATTACCATGTCCAGTTACTCACGCACAAACAAGAATACATAAACAATAATTACAATACTTTCCTTACATTATGTGCTTGGAAAGTAAAAATCTGTGTTTAAGTATTTACTTGTACCAGTAATTAAATGTTACAATTAATTATTACAACCAGCAACCTCTAATAAAATATGATGAACAAGAATAAAACATAACTTGAATTTAAATTACTTATTATTCTGATATCTTATTATTGTTCTGGTACTTATTATTCTGGCATTTTTGTGTTTCTTTAAAACTGTATTCATACTAACTAGTCACACTATATATCAATTAAACAATCTATAACTTAATTAAAAATAAAATAATATTATATCATAAATCAAATAATATTACATTGTAAATAAAATCATAAGATGAAATACAATATTTCACCTTGACTCAAAAATAAAAAAAGCCAAATACTAAGAAGTTTAAATAAGATGTATATTTTTAACGCAAAACTTGTATATTAATACTATTTTGCCGCCTTTTAAGTAACATGGTGAGCTTTTTCAAGCTCATGGTATGTATTTTATAAAATTTCTTTATTTAAAAGAAAAGTAGATACTTTAAGGAAACGCAAAATAAATAAAACAACTTGCAATTTTATAATACATCTACTATTTAAAACTTTAAAAATTCTATTAAAATTTTGTGGAAATTCTCAGTAATTTAAACTTTTTGAAATTCAAAACGTTTGGCAATTATGATAGGCAAAAACAAAATAAAATATAAATACAAAAACTTAAATCTTTCTAGCTGCTTTTTATTTCGTTTATTATTAAGTAGACACGTTTAATTTTAATAAAACTTTTTTTAAATAAAAAAATTGCACAGTATCATATTATTTTAGAGAAAATAGCTAATTTGAGCAAGACTTATATAAATAATATGTAATTATATCATTATAATTAAATATTATTTTATATAACTATTATTTACGATTCAAACACCGTATTGGAAATGTTTTAGCCATTTTGATTAATTAAAAAACTCATGAATTATTAATAATGTTGAAAATTATTATTAATTATTAAAAGTTGAAATTAACTCAAAACTTCAAATTTTACGTTGTAATGATCAAAACCAAAATAGAATATAAATATAAAAACTAAACTATTTCTAGCTCTGTCTTATTTAGGTTCTAGAAAACAGATTTGAAACTGTAACAAGATACACGAAATTCTAATGTAACATACCATAAACTAATGTAAAATTAACACAGTATTACATTATTTCGAAGAAAACTAGAACTTTATTAAGTGTTAAATAAATAATATGTACTAATCATGTGCTATAACTGATATTTAAACTGATATTATTTATATATACTGCAGTTATTTGTATCACTTTGAAGCAATGGAAATTTATAGTAACAAAAATTGTGTAGTTTAACGATTAATTATTCTATTTGAAAGCCAGATATATTAGTTTCTAAAGTAGTGTAATTTCCTAAATAGAGTTTTTATATAAAAGAGGATTTCCAGACACCGAAAACTTCAAATTATGCCATTCTTTTACAGTAATTGGTAGAGAAATTTTATACCTCAATTACTTTGTATCTAGTTTTTACTTGTATGTGAGCTAATGCTCGGTATATTGTAATAAGTGACTTATTGTTTGCTATGAAAAAGTTGTATAAATAATTGTGAAAACAGAAAACAAATATGTTGTTTGCGTTATCTTTTATTGGACGCTTTTCACACTAGATGCATTAAATTTAAATTAAAAACTATAATCGATTAATAAACACGAAAAAAAAATCTTCATTACCAAAAAACTTATTTAGCATTATCGAATTTCTTTTCAAGAAAAGTTCATAATTTAAATAACTGTTAAATAAACAGCATACAATAGTGTGATAATTGATATTTTAATCTCAAAACATTATATTATCTACATTATTTCGCAGAAAGGAAGATTTATGCCCGCGTAGTGTTAGTCCGTAATCTGATTGGTGTTACATATAATGTTTTATAAAGAGTGGAATATAATAATGTTACTCTGTTAATTGGATTTCTACATAAAAATGGATTTGAAAATTTGGAATTCATTTCTAGTAATCATAATTACTAGCACTATCTTATATCTCATCAACTTTGTTTCAAGTTGAACTTATATGAAATCCAAAGCTGTAATTAGTGTATTATAATTATTAACTTCTTGTTCGATACAAAGAAATGATACAATTAATTGTAAATATGAAAAGGTAAAGAGATACATTAATCGCTAATAAAAACTATTCAAACTAAGTAAATTAAAAAAAAATAACAAATTAATAAATATAATGAACTTATTATAGTTAAATAAGAACAAATTTAAAGTTTTCTTTTAATGAAAATTTTATAATTTAAATAATTATTTTAATAAAAGTGGAGTCACATTTAATATTTGAAAATCAAACATGTATATCATCATTACTTTTAACTAATGTTGATTTTCTATATAGGAAACTATGGATACTTTTTCTGTTTCTTTAGTGTATAAGATTACTGAAATCAAACAGAGTATTTGCTATAACATTACATTATGATTGTGTGGAGAGTAGAATTACGGATTTAAAAAAAAAATAATTTAAATTAATGAAAACATTCAACTTTGGAATTTCTTTTGAGCAATCTATAATTGCTAGGAAAGTTTTTATCTCAGTTATTTTATATCTTATATTTTACTCATATCTGAAACTAAAGATGTAACATTGTTTATGTCTTCTAGAATAGGAAGGTGGGGGGGGGGGGAATACAATAAGTTGTGAACGCGAAATTGCTAAATTAATTTTCACATCGGCTTATCTACCTTTGATTAAACAACATTCTATCTATAACGAAAAATATTTAATTGAAATCAAATTAGCAAACAAAAAAACTAACTAAAGTATGTATTACAAACTAATTTAAAATTAACAATTTGTTATTATATTAATTTTATAACACGTTAAAGTGTAATTTTTAAAATAATTATTATTTTCATTGTTACTACGCAATACTGAACATTTTTAAATGCTCTAAATTTGATAATGAAATACAAAAAAAAGTATTTTATTATTTAGCAGAATAAATGCATGATCAATGTAAACTAATTTCTGAAAATAAGCAGTTACGTAAAAAACTATTGAAAGATTCTAAAATTGAAAAGGAAAAATCAATTACGTGCTATAACTTTGTCAAAAGCACTTATCAAAAGCTTTAAGAAAGATATGTTTTATCGAGAGATAAGACTATATTCCAATTTTATAGGGTTTTACGATTAGCATTAGATTAGATTCTTGTGCATTAAAGTTTTTTTGAATTACAAATGAGTTACACTGGATGTCAGAACGTTAATTTGTAATAAGATTTGTATGCACTGTATAGTTTTATGTTTAATTATTCTGTGGAATTTCAATGGAATCAGGTTTAATCAGGCGTTGAAAATTACTAACAGAAAACAATATAATAATGTAACTCTGCCATTGCTAAATTAAAACTCATACTATCTACAGTACAGTAATTATTTAACCCTTCATCTACCGACGGTACTGTAAAATTTCAACCGCATAGTTAAATTTATTCATGCAATAGTAATAAAATAATTGTAATATTAATATTAAAATGAATGCTGTTCATTTATCATTTTGTCTGTAAAACATGTTTATTGAACATGAAAATATTTATTCGAGAATGTATAGCATCAGAAAATCTGTACTCCAGATTGAGAAGAACAGTTAACCCTTTGTGTCCCAAATTATGAATTTGTGAAAGTTCCATCATCTAAAGCACTTTTTGTGAATTTTTAGAAAAGCATTAGACGATTTACACAACCATTTAATAAACTTTAGAAGGATTTTGTCAATTAAAATTCTCTACCTTAATCTTTCAATGTCAAAAATGCTTAAAAGAAGGAATTGCAAAATAAATCAACCTTTTAATTTTTTTTTTCAATCAATAATGTTTTTGGAACAAGATAAAGTAAAATATCTATAACTCAGTCTAAACTATATTGCTACTTATTGACGTGTTAAATGAATTTTGCAGCAAGTTATTTTAATGGTACTTTAAAGTACCGTCGGGGCATAAAGGGTTAATAAAAGAGAAAATATGAAAGGTGGATAAAAACGACTGAGAGACAGTTCCGGAAGTAAATGGTAGCAAGAGAAAGCTTGTTTTTTTCAAATGCACTTTTAAATTTCCAAAATCTAATTGTTTGTAAGGTTTCTAAAGTTAAAAACGCGTTTCAGAACCATTAGTAATTAGAAAAAGGTTGTTGTACATTTTCGTTCATAGCTATGTTCATTTTTCTAGATTAAAAAACATCTCTGTTTTTTACAGCGTAGTACTAGCTGCTTAACTGAGGAAATTTGTTATAAACCTTAAAAATCTTAGTTTTTTTCATTATAATTAAACTTGAAACTGAATAATTTGCAGTATACATTGCATGATTACGTTGAATATAATTAAGCTTAGGAAACAAAATAAGAATTTAATTATCAACAAAATCAGAATTTAATTATCGTAACTTCAAAATTAAAAGACTATAACTCCTCTTTTCTAGCTGTATTCCACTCGTGGATACATACGGAGTTATTTCATCAAGGAGCGAAACAAATTAAAGACTCTTAAATTTAAAAAATCTGTGAATGCTTTGTAGAAA
The DNA here is from genome assembly GCA_964019185.1 of Maratus speculifer. NCBI lineage: Eukaryota > Metazoa > Arthropoda > Arachnida > Araneae > Salticidae > Maratus > Maratus speculifer. Next base: position 299,323,383 of record OZ025297.1, on the reverse strand, counting down.
TTTTGATTGCCAAATATTCAAATAATAATAATAATGTAAAATAAAAAAAAATACGGAAAATATTTGCTTCTGAAATAAGGAACCATATCTAAATATCTATATACTCATTCATTAAGCGATATCAGGGTTCATTTGTTTCAGGGAATTTTTCCAGGAATAAAATGAGCAAAATTTTGCCTTATTTTATCAGGAATTTTCAATAAGAAAACAGTAGTACTGAAGAATATCCTGCTCAGTAAATTCCAGGAGGCGTACGTACCTTGTAAAATCTTGCGTTGACGATTAGAATTAATAAATACAATTAATGGTAGGTCAATCTGAAAAACGTCAAATTGATTTTTAAAATTGAAAGGTTATTAAAAATGAAAGTGGATTTTACTTCCTAAGTATAAGTAAACTTAGCAACAGTAAACTGCAAATTATTCTGAATCTGTCCCAATCTTTGAAATTTGAAAATTTATTAAAGCAAAATGTTGATGTTTTCATAGTAACGTGATATTTAATTTGTCATCGTTAAATAATTATCCCAACAAAGAAACAGTAACTATTGAATTACACTGTGCCTAAAAATTATGAAATTAAAAGATAGAAGTAATTTTGAATCATGTTTATGCAGTTATTGAATATATATATATATGTGTGTGTAAGATACTAAGTGAAAGTTAACAGTAATATGGCATGTAACACGAAGTAGAGTAAGTAATATTAAGATATACATACATTTATTTATTCAGTATTACACAGTATTTATGTTTTACATACTAAACTATAATTAATTGTTTACATTCTGTTTTTAAGATTTAAAATATATAAAGTAATTATTTCATGCAAGCCATAAACAGTAGTACATTAAAAAAAAAAAAAAGGTATATCCTATGAGTCAAAATATATAGCCTAAAGTAAATGCTATAGATGGATTTCAGAAATCGATGGAATACGGAATTCCTTAAAAAAGTCCAGAAGGTATACACTCCATATATCTGGAGTCACAAACTACAAAACTTGAATATAAATTTGAAGGAAACGATTGATTTACGTATAAAGTTTAGTACACAATGTTTAATTGCTCACAGTTATATATTATTAGAATTATAAATTAATGTAAGTAAACTCATCCCGAAATATCATCAATTGTTAATTTAAAAAGTGTTTTTTTTTTTTTTATATTATTAACATGCGTGTACTTTAAATATTGAGTATGATTAACTTATCTACAAATTTTTAAATGAAAATTAATAACTATGCATATGTATATGTGTAGTGAATAAATACATGTAATGCCTCCAATTAATTCAGCTGTGTTTGTAATTTCTACATTAAAATAAAATTAATAATATTTCAAATGCATTTTTAAATTTCGTTACTCAAATTAAATAGATACAAATTAATTATTCTGTATGAACTATTTTCTACAAAACATTTATAAACAAGAATTATTTTTTCACGGGTGTTACAAATTAATTCGACTGATATCACAAATTAGCGTAAGTAAACACATTACGGAACTCTAAATATTATTAATTGTAAAGTTAAAAGTTAATTTCCCAACATCATTGACATTTCGGCATTATTTATATACTGAACATGGACATTTTATTTGTAAAATAGTAATTAAAAATTTTTGTATGCATGGTGAATTCGTACATGTAATATTTGAGCTGTGTAATGATGTTGCTTAATAATTTATCTACGTTTGTAATTTTGATATTAAAATATAACAATTATTTAATGGGGTTTTTTAATTTTGCTTTCTAAGATTAAACATTTGCAATTACGTTATTATTCTGTACGAGTTATGAAATTAAAGCTCAAATGTATATTTGCATTAAGCTATTGACTTATTTATTACACTTATATATTACATATATATTATTATTACCCATATATTACATATATTTTTTATATATCATTATACTTATTATATATACTTACAACTATTATATTATTGACTTACTTATTTACTGTTTATTAATAAGATTTACTTTTTCTCACAATAACCAGTATTGAAAATTAGTGTACATAAGCACATTATCAGATATCAGTAATTATAAAACTTAAAAGAGATTTACTTACACATTTATTGAATATGTAACTTGTAAAAATTTTAAAGACAATTAATAAGTATTTATAAACATATAAGCATAGTGAATAAATACTTATAACGCTGAGATGGTTAAATGATATTTCTGAATATTTTCACATAAAATCACAGTTTAATAGCTTTTTAAATTATGTCTTCTAATTTAAACTATATGGAAATTAATTATTTCGCGTCAAGATATAAGCTAAAAAAACATGACCACAAAAAGTACTTTATGTACTCTAAAAGTTTTTAAACTGAATTTAATTTTTCAAGTTTGAATTGCTGGAATTGAAATTTTATGCAAGTAATCTCAAAATCGGATTTTTGAACATTGAAAATAACAATTAAACCTTTTTTATTTTTTATTTTTTAATCAAATTCATGAAGTAGATATTTTGTATGTAAAATATTAAACGATCATGAAATATAGATATGTATACATCTGAATTGTGAATGAGTACATATAATGTTAAAATAGACACACATTTATTGATTATTTATATGTTCGTGATTTCATTTATTTAAATTCAATAAGCCACAGTTTAATAATTCAATAATCATAAACTAATTTTAATATTTTAGGAACTACAATAGATCAATTATGTTTCTACGATTATATGTGCATAAATTATACATTCTACGCGTGTTATAATCTATTTTGAAAATTGAACGTTATTTTAAGAGGAAACATTTGCATTAAACATCTACTTTTATAAGCAATATTTAATTTCTCAATTTGTATTACAAAAATTACATTAATATTTTCACTACACAACCTTTAAACTTTATAATTTATTATGTTAATTTTTTTCTTTATATGACTTATGTTTAAGCATTTAATAAACATTTAATGACTAAAAACGGAATGTAAGTTATAAATAACTATGAATATATACATATGTAATATAAATTAAGTAATTAATATATACATATGTAATATTCAAATTTATAAATTACTACACTTTGTTGACTATTTGGATACTGAGGATTTCAATTGCTTAACAATCAGAAATTGTAATAAATAATTTAAAAGCTGTGACAAATATGTTTTTCTAAAGTTACAAAATAATAAATTAATTATTTTTTGCAGGTTAAGCTCTGAATTCTAACTAAAAGTTTACATAAAAACAAACACTAACACATTTTTAAAAGTTTGTAAGGATATAAAATTCTCCGTAGTTAAATAATTGTTAGTACAAATTAACATATTTAATTAAATTAGGATGCTTCTAAATACTATGAGTTTAGAAAAGCAAAAACAGATTTTTTTACGTCAACTTTTGTTCTGGATAAACATTTCATCAATAGATATTAAAAACTAAATTTTAAAATTTAAAAAGTAACATAAATTACGAATATAATCTCAAAAGAAAAAATACGAAGAAGTGTACATAATTTCAAAGTGTATACATTCATTAAATGCATCCTCATTTTGGGTTTAACAAATAATACTTCTACATAATATAATCTATGAAGTTTGCATATAGATTTAGAGCTAAACACAGGTGCGTTTATAATAGTTTATAAACAAGATTAAATTTTTCCTGTTTTGATAACTATTACTGGAAATTAATATAAACAATCAAATTAAAAGCTCTCCAAATATCATGAATTGAGTAACTGAAAAATATATTTCTTGTGTAATTTTGCTGAGGATTAATAGAATATTTGTTTAATAAATGAAAAAACTACGAAAATTAAAAATGAAAACATGTATATTTCTAATGTAAAGATATGCTATTAATTTTAGTTTGAATATATGATGATTAATCATTTGTGTTGTCGTTTTGAAGATGTGGATTTTAAAGTAGGATTATGAGTAATTTGTTTGATTAATAATCGTAAACTAACGTAAATAATTCAGAAATTACAGTAAATAAAATCAGATTTTGTTTTTAAAAATTAGGTGCAAGCAAATAATCATTTTCAGCATGTTAAAAACTAGCAAACTTAAATTTGTACTTATAAAAGTACATGATCGTATTTATAAATATTTATAATAATAAAAATAACAATTTTCCACGGTGAAATAGCTAGTATTTCAACTAAGTTTAGCCAATCATAATAGTTATATTTTTAAATCATGTAATAATTGTAATGAAACATAATTTAAAACTTAATAAATTATTTAAAGTAGGCTAAATAATTATAATACATATTTTCAGTAAAACTGTTGATGCATTTTTAAAATACTTATATACATATATATAGAATCAGAATTAAGGATTTGATAAACAGATTTTTCTCTAATTACATATTCATGCATTTGTTAAACATTTTTTTCTGTTAAATAACTACTACTAAAAAAAAAAAAAAAAAAAAAAAAAAAAAAAAAAAAAAAAATTTTTTTTTACTAGTTAATAAACGTTATAAAAATTGTACTGCATAAAACTAAACGCAGACATAAACATTGAACTAGTAGTTCAAATGTTGCTAAGAAAATTATTCTTTTGCATATATCGCAAATAGATTACTACCTAAGATTATATGCATGCAAATTTATTAGTCCTTTCAAGATATAATAATCCAATGTTTCACTTCAATTTATAATTCATGTATTTATAGATTTTTTTTTCTATAGACTGAAAGTCACGAAATTTAAAATGTATTTTTTTTTTTTTTTTTTTTTTTTTTTTTTTTTTTTTTGTAATTATATGTTTACACAATTATTAAATATTTTCAAATTTAAAAAAGAAAACTAAAAATATTTATGTATAACACATTTTAGTATTAATTAATGAATGATAGAATAACTGCATAGCATAAAACTAAACGTGAACTTAATTAGAAACCAATAATTCAAAATTTGTTAGGAAAGAGTTGCATTACTTAGCTATATAAGTAAATTGGTATATTATATGTAAGTATGTTGGACTCACCAGATATAATACTTTACATTTTAAGTGTGAATTATGCGTAAGTGCTTTTATGAAACATTTTGTACAAATAAAATAGGACTTAACTAATTCAAGAACAGATTTTTCTGAAAATACAAGTTAAAAATTTTAAAATTTTAAAAATATCCAAAATAATTATACTGCATTTTTATACCAACTGTTTAATGATATAACAATCATGTTGCAAAAATTTTAAATAAATGTAACTAGAGAACTAATATTTCGAAATTTATTACCGAAATAGCGCTATTGTATAGTTATAAAAATAAATTGATATTTAAAACTACATATACGATATAACTATATTATATTTTAACTCTATGTTACATGGTAACTATATATATGAAAAATATATTATATTTTCGTCGTATAATACTCAAACACAGATTCAAATGTAAATGATGATGCACAAAAAACCAACTAGTAAAGAATTTTATTGAAATTATCATTATAAATTATGTAAGAAAAAACGTAATTATTAAAAAAGAAGTAATTTAAAAATCCTAAAAGTTAATAAAAACGATGAGCGAAGACATATGTTCTGTATCATGTTTGTTCGTAAATGCGATGTACAAATATCGAAATGTATTCAATTTTACCATTAAAGTTTGATTAAAACCTAAGTTAATTAAAACATATTCAAAATACCGTAACTAATAGAAACTTGTAAAGATAAAAAAACGTCAAACGTGAGGATATTTTAGTTCCAAAGTAGTTAAAACAGACGTTTGACAGTGTAAATTAAGTTAAGAAAATCTGTGTCAATTGTTTAATTAGGTTAAATTATTCATTATGATTAATAAAATAGTTAATTAATTAGTTAATACGGATTAAGATGTATTATTTAAAATGTAATTACGAAGTAAATAAACGCAATCAAATTTACGATTCAAGTTTCACATATCTTTTCTTAACTATATACTCCTACAAACGACTCAATGAACTTAATACATGCTGACATGTATGTTGAGTATTCAAAAAGGTAACGTGTTAGTATAATTTAAGAACGTTTAAGTATTGTTTAACTATAACTACGAACAAAACACGCGCAATGGAATTTGTCATTATCTTTTGGCTATATTTTCCTAACTATGTATTTCCGTAAAAATCTCGATGAACTGAGGAGATGATGTTATATAGTTCGAGTAATCCAACAGTTCGTCCAACGTGCTAATATAATTTATAAGTATTGTTAAAGTATAATTACGAACAAAATGAACGCAATCGAATTTCGGATGACTTCGAATAACTTAACCTAATATAAATTTCCATCAATATTCCGTTGAGCTGAGCACATGGTAATATGTTGGTTGAGTAACCAAAGGGGTAACGTGTTTATATAATTTTAGAATGTGTATAAATTACTAAATTGTAACTACGAACAGAATAAGAGCAATGGAATTTGTGATTAAATTTAGAAAATAGTTTACTAATTATGTATTTTTATAAACATCTTGAAGAACTTAGCACATTGTATGTGAGTTGAGTAGTCAAAGGGGTAATGTGTCAAAATAATTTAACAACACGTAAGTATTATTAAACTTATGATTAGAAACAAAATGAACATAAAGGTACTTATGATTAAGTTTGGAAAACAAATTCTTAACTTTGAATTTCCATAAATATTTCGATGTACTGAGCACATGGTGGTATGTAGGTCGAGTAACCAAAGGGGTAAAGTGTTAACAAGTCTTTTGTCTCGCTGCTAGGAAAAGTTAAATTAAAAAATAGTAAGTGGTTTTTAAGTAGTTTCGAACGTGATGACATTCGTGTCTGGAGAGCCTCGGAAAACCGAAAAACGTGTCGGAGAATGAAAAGCAAAACCGCGTCTCTTTGAGTTTCAAAAACTCCATTTTGAATTTTCATGGTCCCCGAAAACAACAACTACAACCCTTTAAACCCTTCTTTCCCGAAATTGCGAACTTCCTTGCGCGGGAGAATGTCAGCATTTTTAATGGCAGCCACTCCGGGCTAATCAATAATCGATACGGCTACGAGTGAAACGAGCGATAGGGAAAAACACACCCCAACCCTTTGAACACCAAAAACGAAAAACGTGCATCGGCAGCCAGAGTAGGGGAGTCGGGGGGGGGGGGGACGAAGGACAAAAAATAAAACAGAGGAAAAAAAATACCAGACTCTCACACGCGGGGAATAAAAAAAAGTAAAATACACAAACAAAAACATGGCGTCTGAAAAGGGAGATGGTGGAAAGAAAAAATTATGAATACCAAAAAATGGCGGATCGAAAGAGGAAGAAGACGATGGTGCACGAGAATTAAAATTCATTAACAGGGGAAGGCTTGTTTTAAAAAGAGAAGGAAGAAGAAGCCGCCATTATGCTGTTAAAACAAAATCGGTGTCGCAACCCTTTGAGCACCGTATTTTTCAATCCTTTGGTGCCTAAAGCATGCCGTCCCGTGGGGTGGCGCTTTTTTATTTTTATTTATTTTTTTTTTTTTCATGCAAATTTTTTTTCACAGTTAATTTTTTAACACATTTTTTTTTTTGAGAGAGAAATTTGATTTAAAGGAGATAGGACGGAATACAAAAACAAGAAAAAAAGAGAGAGACGTGAGGGCAGAGGAAAAATTTTTGTTTTTCTCTCTCCTCCTTGAAGAAGAGCGCTACTGGCAGACGATCGGAGGGAGGGAGAAGAGAAAGAAAAAAACGTCCGTCTCGGGGAAAAAGAGGGAAAAAAAACAACTAAACTCACCATGGTGATGATGTTGTTGATATTGCTGGTGGTGTTGCGGCGGTGGTAAAGGCGGTGGTGGCAGCGGCGGCGGAGGATAGTGAAAATTATTGTTGCTGTTCGGCGGCGGTAGTTGCGGCGGCGGTTGCTGTGGCTGTGGTGGTTGCTGCTGCTGCTGTAAGGGCGGCCGGTACTTGGGCTGCTCGAGAAAAGTCTTAAGTTTTTGCAGAGATATCACCGAGATCGAGCAGCCGAGGGCAGAACGCGGCTGCATCTTCGCCGGCGAATCAGTCGGTGCTGCTACGCAAGGACTGTCATGGCGCATCTGTGCGTATGCTTGCTTCTTTTCCTTCGCCCGGCTTTTCCCTCTGCTCCCTCGCTTCTGTTTTCAGTGTGTGCGGAGCGAAAGAGGTAAGGAGCGACGGGCACACACACACTCGCGCTTTCGACCGTTAATTACTTTGCTGGAGCACACCAATTTCCGCGCAGCATCAAAGGGTTAACTCTCGTCGTCACGTGACTCGTTCGCCACACACTCATACATACGCGGCGACGACTTAACGGGCATCATTCTACAACTCCTCATCTGTATTCTCTTTTTAGCTCCGCGATCTTTTTTTATTGGCGGGTTTTTTTTTTCTCCTGCGCGCTTTTTTTTTTGTTTTGTTTTCATTTTTTTCTCGCTTTTTTATTTTTATTTTTACTTTTACTCTTTTTTTATTTTAGGTATTTCTTTTTATTTTGAGACAGATTTTTTTTTCGCTGATGTTTTTTGTGCATATCATTCCAAAATTCTCTTCGTAATTTATTTTATCTCCGATTTTTTTTTTCTCTTCTTCGACAGGCAGCTTTTTAGTTTTTTTCTCAAATTGTACTTAGACAAAAACGAGTTCTCAAGGGCGATATAATTTTTTATAAAACTCGCGCTGTTCACTTAAATTTTGTTGTGATTTTCATTCAGAAAAAAGGGTTAAATGTTAAGTGTGAAGGATTTTCTTTGAAGAAATTATAATAGATGGTTTTTAGTATTTAGAAAGGTATGTATGTATCCATATATTTATAAATAAAAAGTTAGATAGCTGAATAAAAAGTCAATGGTACTTAGATACAGAGATAAAACGAATTATTAAATGATGTTTTACTCACATTATCTAATGAAAAATAAATATTTTATGCAATAAGTGTAAAAACTTAAAGAACGCTTTTTAAAAAAGTATTTTTTTTTATTTCAGAATTTATTAAAGAAAAAATTAGCGTATTTGATTTGAACCATTTATAAATCATATTTACGAATATTAAAGCTTTTTTATGAAGAAATTACATATGTTTTATCAATGAATAAAATGTATTTATTTTTCTTATTCATGACATTTGATTTTTATTTATTTTTTATATAAGAATACGAAGATAAAACTTAACAGTATATGAACGCTTCTGGTGTAAAGGCATGCTTTAAATATAAAATATACATACTATCCTTTTTTTTTTTTTTTTTTTTTTTTTTTAAAGAATGTAAGAAGAAAAAATTCTAAGAAAAATAATTTTTAAAGACAAAACTTTTAAATAGAAAGTAATTAATGAAACAAGTCAAAAATACCAAGATTAAATATTACGTAACCTAATATTACGAATATTATTACTAGATTAAATATCGGATTATATACATTGCTAATAAAAAAGATTACAATTAAACTATTAAATTATAGTTGAACATTAGAATGTTTACAAAATCAAACAAATGTTAAAGAATAAAAATTTGCATCTAAAGCAATGTAAAAACAACTATTTGATATTTTCTAAATATTTAGTTTAAAGTTATAATTTGAAAAGTTTTGTATGTTAAAAATTGTATAACACTTAAAAATGCAGAATTTTCCAATTAGATATTGAAACGTAAATTGAATAAAATCTTTAAAATATATCGATGATAAAAAATATTCGGATTATGGAAAAAATAGTTATTATTCGTTTTAACTGTTAAAAATATTAATCTATTCGAATTGCTTCAAAAATAACTATATTTTCCTTCCGTATTAGCGTAAAAAAGTAAAAGATAAAATTACAGATAAAGCAAGGGGAATACAAGACGCATGCAAGTTAGTTAGAGAGTACTAATTAAAATGTATCCATAAAATAATGATAATAATAATAATAATTATTATTATTATCATTCTCATTAAATATTGTAACTGGGGAAATTATAATTATGTAAAGAATATTGTTAAGAGATGTAACACGGGAATTCAAATGAAAAACAGTAAAATCTGCTAAATTGGAATCACGGGGAGCTATAAAAAATTCATTTTGGATATATTTTAGTCTTAGTAGATGCACGATCTGTTTAATTGCAATTTATTCTTTTCACAGAAACCAATTTTCTCATTAAGCTAGAATTCCATCATAAACAGGCTCAATTATAACAAGTTTTTCTGCATATTTGAAGTTAAAGTTTTATTTTCAAATTATTTAAAAATACTAAATCTTAAAAATTGGTTTTTTTTCCTAAATCTTCTAAACAAAATGTTAAAAATCAGTTTAGTTTGTTATTACTTAAGTACAATTCCATTGTAGAAGGTTCAACATTAACAAATTTTACTGCATATTTGAAGATAAAGTTTCATTTCTAAATTATTTAAAAATACAAAATCTTAAAAATTAACTGTGTAAAAATGATTTGAAAATTATCGTTTTAAAATATATTATCAATAAATAATAGTCTAATCACGGAAAAATATATTTTATACATTTTATCTACTACAAATTTTAGTTTGTAGGAGCAGGTCTCTGATTTCTCCTTCCACGTTATCGAAGGAAGGGAAAGCTAGAATTACAGGCAAAGCGACCGATGCGGCAAGCGAATTACCGAGCACATAGTGTTGAGAAATATTAGAATAAAGAACCAATAATTGTTAAGCAATATTGTAACAGGAAAATTCTAATTAAAATATGTATGAAGATGAATTTATTATTTCTAAAACATTTATACATTTGAATTAAAAGCTATCAGGAATCTTATATTTTCACAGAAAGTGCCATTTAGCAGTATGTTACATTTGATATTTCTGACTCCCAGTAAAACACAAATTCATAGAACTTTTTATCACTGATAGCTTAGTACCTGTTTTATCTAGCATAATTATTTTGATATTCTACAACTGATGTTTTATTTTCTTAGCGTTTAATTTTGATTAAAAAAAAATTAACTTGCTTTTTGACTTGCATCTACTGCGCGCAAGACTGTAGCAAAACTATTGTTTCTAGAGTGTCAAATAACATTGATGATAATGTAAGGAATTTTTAAGGAATTAAGAACTTATTTCGTTAACTTAAATTATAAAATTTTGAAAAAAATAAATCCTTTTTTGCTGAAGAAAAAATGCTAATTTTAAATATTTAATATATATATATATATATACTGTATAATTTGAGGTATAAATTATTTTTTGCATAAAAATTAATTTATCTGTCTAGTTTTGTAGAAATTTTTTATTATAATTTAAGAAATTTTAAGAGCAATGGATGCAACTCAAAATACATTTTTAGTTTATTCATTAAAATTAAACATTTAGAAAAAAAGTAAAATACCCATTGCAGAATATTGGAATAATTATGCTACATGGTGAAGTAGTGATGGGCGATTCTGGAAATTTTGAGAATCGATTAAAATCGATATCGTATAAAGCAACATCGATCATAATAAGAATCGATTTCTCAGTTCTAGAATCGATACTAGAATCGATATTTCGATATTTAGGTTCACACAGAGAAGATCCAAATTACTAATTCCAAAACTTAGACAATCAGCAGGACCGTAATTACCGCCTCCCCCCCCCCATCCCCATTTAGGGAGGCATAGAATTAAGCTATTGCAGATTTTAGAGTCGGATAATAAGAATTTTAAAATTTAAAATGATTGTCACTTATGGTTTTCAGTTACGCAAAAACTTTGACAAATTTAAGAGACATAACTCAACTAATAACAACACTGAGTAACTTGGCATTAAACCGAGTATAAAGAGTGCCAAGAGCGTGTAGCTAGGATGGGGAACAAGGAGTATAGACAAAAAAAAAAAAAAAAAAAAAAAAAAAAACTTTTTTTTTTTTCTAATGCCAACCAAATGTTACACGAGATAGTTTGGAAGAACATAAAATATGCCCCATTCCCAAGGGGTCAGGTAACCCCCATTCTTGACGGAAAGACGACCATAGCCCAAATGTATCTTTTGTCGAAGTTTCAAAATGAGGATTTACAATAAAACAGAACGAGAATTGGACATTTTAAAAATTGCATGCATACTTTGAACGGCCCATTTAGTAAAGATTAGCGAGGAAGGGGAGGGGGGCGAGGGATTAGAACGGACGAACTTGAAAAAAAAATAATTAACTAATAACCCAAATAACTGAGCTTCTAAACAAAAATATAGTGTTTAACTTAGTGTTGAATTCATGGGGTGGACCGCGGGGAACATGCACTCTTTGAAACTATAAAAAGTGCCAAGAGCATGTAACTAGGTGGAGAGAGGGGTAGTAACAGAAAAAAACGAGGAGATAAAAGCTTTATAACGATATGTTACATGAGATGATGTGGAAGAAACAAAAAATATGCCCCCCACCCAGGGGGGTAAGGTGAATCCCAAACGGACAGAAGGGCGACCCCGGCCCAAATGTATCTTTTGTTGAGGTTTCAAAATATGGATTTATAACAAAATAGAACGAGGATTAGACTTTTTTTTAAATCGCAGTCATAATTTGAACGAACCTGTAAGTTAACATTGGTGAGGAAGGGGGGGGGGGAGTAGAACGGGCGAACACGAAAAAAAAAAAAAAAAATAGTGGCACTCTGACAGTGCCGATAGAAGTGAAACCTTGAACAATTACGTGTGTATTTTTGAATCGTTAGGATGTATAATTTTGAATCGCCAGGAAATACTTTTAAATGAATAAAAAAAGGTTCTATAATATAAAAAAAAATATTAATGTCTATAAAAATAAAAAAAAAAAAAAAAAAAAAAAAAAAAAAGCGCGATACCATATGTTCAGCTATTGTAGTTAACTCACTATAACTACTTTCCTACATTTTAAAACGCGATAAATACACCAACCAAATTTAGACCATACTATCGATACCTTAATCCTTATCCAAATAAATCATTTTGTATTAATGCCTGTTACAATATCTGTAGATTACTTTTTGAATTATTCAAATCGGACATTCCATTCAAAAGATATTACGAATTTAAAGATGACAATCTAAAGAAATAACAGCGCTGCTGAGTACTCGGTGGCCAAAAAGCTTAGGGATTATGTGTACAATCAAACGATTGCGGGTTCGTACCCCAGTTTCGCTGATATGTATCAATGTTTTTTTTTTTTTTTTTTTTTTTTTTTTTGAAGAAGAAGAAGTTTGAAAAATAAAAATTTTAATACATTATGGGTCCGTAATGTGACCTGAAATGATGGGAGAAAATTTCTTTTGCTGGATTTGTAATGTATGAAGCATAAGCTTTCAATAGACATATTGTATCAACAAAAACCCCCTCTGCCCCCCCCCCCCCAAAAAGGTCCTATAGGGAAAACCGGGAAACTGGAAAAGCAAAAAGAACAGCGAGAAATGGTTAGCTATACTAGAATTTTTCTCATCACTGTAATTCCTATATAAGCAAAGTTATAGCCTTTTAAAGATTGAAATGAAGTGAAGAAATAAGCAAAATTAGGTGAGTGATCGACAGGGGGGGGGGGAGAATCCACAGCTCTAGGGGTGCCATGTAGCTTAAACTTTTAAGTTAAAAATGGTAGAAAATTAAATGAGCGAATTTTTAAGGTGTATATTGAGGGAGGGTGCAAGCCCATCCCCCTCAAATTTTTTTTTGTTTCTTTTGAAGAAACAAAAAAATATGCCCCCCGGTGGGGCGCAGATAAACCCCAAACGGGCGGAAGGGCGACTTTTTATTTATCTTTTGTCAAGGATTTAAAATGTGGATCTAAAATAAAATAGACCGAGAATTGGACATTTTTAAAACTATGCATATTTCGAACGGCCCTGTAAGTTAAAACTGACGTGAAAGGGGGGATTAGAAGAGACGAACGTAAAAAAAAAAAACATAATAAACTAATACTTCAAATAACTGGACTTCTAAACAAAAATATAACGATTTAACCTAGTGTCGAATTAATGGGGTGACCCGCAGGGGATTATCCCCCCCCCAGAAGTTATGAGATTTTATGCTTTTTAAATGCACAAATTGCGATTCCCCAGTGGTGACCATCCCCCTCCAAACCTAATGACGCAAATCCCCCCCCCGCAAAAAAACCCTTCATACTTTAACATCCCCCCCCCCAAACATAATACAAATTGTAAATTATATTCTACCTATAATCTACTGCACATTCAAGAGATAGCGAAATGAGAATAGCAGAATGAGCTAATATTGCCCTTATCTAGAATTTAAAGAAAGAAAACATAGGAACATTTCTGGAATTAAGTTTTGAAATATTAAAAAATTAAAAATCTCCCCCCCCCAAAAAAATGTACTTTTTCTCAAATTCCCCCCCCCCCCCCAAAAAAAAAAAAACTAAATTGTATGACGCATCTTGCGCCACCAAACCCCTCTCTGGGCACCCATGCACAAATTGCGATTCCCCCTCTCTTACAGAGCTCTAAAACATGATGCCTTTCTCCGGAGTCGCAGAAAAATACTTGCATTCAACATTGATTTAGCCTAGAAAGAAAAAAAAAAATCGAAATCGAATCTAAAGATCGACATCGAATCTAAAGATCGACATCGAATCTAAAGATCGACATCGAATCTAAAGATCGAAATCGAATCTAAAGATCGACATCGAATCTAAAGATCGACATCGAATCTAAAGATCGACATCGAATCTAAAGATCGACATCGAATCTAAAGATCGACATCGAATCTAAGATCGACATCGAATCTAAAGATCGACATCGAATCTAAAGACCGATCTTACGGGCAGAATCGATTTTACAGTTTTACTTTCTTTTGTAACTTTACAAGAAGAGAGTATTAGATTCGTGAAAAATTTTGACTTCCCGTTTTTGATGGATTTATATATTTTAGAAGGTTTTTAACACGATTTCATGTATTTTAAGAAATATCTGTCTGTGTGTGTGTCTGTCACTCTGTGCGTCTGTATACGACAAAAATTTCTGACCGTTCTATCTGAAGAACAAATGCACGGAATTCCACAAAACTTTAGATTTAGTTTGACCTTGATATAAACTGTATCTAATTAATTTTTGGTGCATATAGCCTAACAGGTGGCGCTGCTATACTGCATTTTTTGCGATTTGCGCAACAGCTATATCTGATAAACGAATGAACGGATTTTCATCACATTTTAGATCCTGTTAGTCCTTGACATGAATTGATGTTTTCTGCATTTTGATGTGTATAGCTTCTCAGATGGCGCTGCTATACTGAATTTTTCACAATTTCCACTCAGCGCCATGTGAAAGGGGGGGGGAGGCGAAAGGAAGCGGTCGTTCCGAGCACGGAAATTTAGGGGGCGCTAAATTTTTACTACTAACATCACTTCTAGCCTATCACAAGAAAAAGTTAATGGGGGGGGGGGGGGGGGCTAAATTGGAACTTTGAACCGGGCGCAGTTCTCTTTTCGCACGCCCCTGTTTCCATTTTAGCTTTATCTCAAGAACTAATGCACGGACTTTCATAAAAATTTAGATTCAATTAGTCCTTGATATTATTTGATGCTAATTACATTTTGGTGGAAATCGCTTAAGAGATGGCGCTGCTATACTGCATTATTCATGATTAACGCAATAGCGCTATCTCAAGAACGAATTTTCATCAAAATTCAGATTCAGTAAATCTCTGAGATAGATTAGTGTTATTTAGTTCTTGGTGTAAATTGCCCAGCAGGTGACGCTGATATGCTGCATTTTTTAGCTCACAGGCTATCATAGCCTGAGAGCTTATGTGCCCGTCCGTTCTGTATGTTCGTGCGTAACGCGATAACTCATGATAAAAATACGGATCCACTTGAAATGTTGTATATAGGTATATCCTGATAAGGCGCTTCCCTGATTAGTTTTTGGAGCTCATTCGATATGTATAAGGGGGAACGGGGGCTCATGCCCCTCCCCTTAATGGATATAAATGGGTTTTTCATGCAGAATTAACAGTTTTTGTCCAAAATTTAAATATAGGATCATTCTGATGAGGTGATTCCGTGACTATTATTATGTGTTCATTGAATAAGTATAAACAGGGGGAACGGGGGGCTCATGCCCCCCCCCCTTTAATTGATATAAACGGGATTTTCATGCAGAATTAACAGTTTTCGTTCAAAATTTAGATATAAGATCATTCGGATGAGGCGATACCGTGGCTGTTATTAGGTGTTCATTGAATAAGTATAAACAGGGGGAACGGGGGGCTCATGCCCCTCCCCTTAATTGATATAAACGGGTTTTTCATGCAGAATTAACAGTTTTTGTCCAAAATTTAGATATATTATCATTCTGATGAGGCGATTCCGTGACTGTTATTATGTGTTCATTGAATAAGTATAAATAGGGGGAACGGGGGGCTCATGCCCCCCCCCCCTTAATTGATATAAACGGGATTTTCATGCAGAATTAACAGTTTTCGTTCAAAATTTAGATATAGGATCATTCGGATGAGGCGATACCGTGGCTGTTATTAGGTGTTCATTGAATAAGTATAAACAGGGGGAACGGGGGGCTCATGCCCCTCCCCTTAATTGATATAAACGGGATTTTCATGCAGAATTAACAGTTTTCGTTCAAAATTTAGATATAGGATCATTCTGATGAGGCGAGTCCGTGGCTGTTATTAGGTGTTCATTGAATAAGTATAAACAGGGGGAACGGGGGTTCTAATGCCCCTCCCCTTAACTTGCATAAATGGATTTTTCGATCAGAATTGTCAGATTTCGTTCAAATCTCTGAATAGTTTTGGAAGTTTAATGGTTAAGTATAAAAGAGAGGAATAACTCCTCTTAAATTATATAAATGCTAAATGGGTTTTTATTAAGAATTATCCGATTTGCTCTGAATTTTGGATATAGATTTTTTAATATGATAAAGCATGTACTTGATAGTTTAGGAAGTTCAATGATTAAGTATAAAAAAGGAGAAAGGGGAGAGCTGTTTCCCCTTCTTAATTTTTTTTTTCGAACGGAATTAACGAAAATACAAGGCTGTAATGTACAATTAGTATGCGTAGCCTGTGAGCTCAATGCCATCAGTTTAACTGGGCAATATTCTTTTTATTATGATTTCGCAATAGCTGTATCTCGCGCTTTCATGGATTTTAATCAAAATTCAGATTCAGCTGGTACTTAATAAAAATTGATCCTGATCAATTTTTGGTGTACATCACTCAAAAAAAAAAAAAAAAAAAAAAAAAACGCTATTTTGCAAGGGGGGGGGGGGAGGGCGGGTTCTGAGGTTTCTTTAATTCTTCTATCTTAGAAACTAATACACTGAAATTTTGGAATTGGCACATTCGTCTATTTTATCTTCGACTTTTGAAGGAAAATGAAAATTATATTACCTTCAGAGAAATCGATTAAAAATTTTAAAGTATCGATTAAATCGAGTTGGCCGTAGTATCGATTAAATCGATTTAAAAAATCGAAATCGCCCATCACTATGGTGAAGATATTAGGTTATCAATGGCAAAAACGTTATGTATTTCTGTTTTACAGGGTATGAGAAATAAAACTAAATCTGACATGATGCTAAATTTTTACTGATGGTGCAAGACTCATGAGACACATCTTAATGAATATTTCTCCTTCCAAATCAATTCTTTTAATCCCGGGAAAATACACTAACAAATTAATTCAATTATTAAATAGTTTTCAAAAATGTTTCACCTATTAAAATTAATTAACTAAATTGGTATTTAACGAGGTTTTGTGGAATATTTACAACTCCACATGAATCATTTCTTAAAAGTATCGTTCTTAGTATTTTACAGAGCTAATAAAAAAGTTTGATTAAAATTGCTTTAGCAATAATTTTTTTAAGCATTGAAACTTTCCACATCATTTTCCAAGAGAATCAAGAAAACTGAAAAGAGATAAATTAACAGTTAGAAAGAAACTTAATATTTACGAAATATTTTTGCTTTGCACAATGCTCTTGGAGCAACATGGTAAAGTGAAGTACTTCCAACTCATCCTAAATTAATTTATTGCCAACCAATGCCTTAAATTAGTTTTAAAGCCAGTTTCATGCATAATACTTTAAAGTATTGTCAAGAAATAAAATGAAGGATTTTTAAAGTTTGAAAAATATACAAAAATAATTTTGATGGTAATTTTTAAATGCATAATTAAAAATGGTTTATTATTTTATGGCAGAATATTTCCTTGCATAAATATTTGAGAAAGAAAAACCTTGTAAGTATAAACATATTAATTTTTTTTAATTGAAATATATTTATAAAGCTTAAAATGTTCTCTACATCTTTTTCTTTTGCTGTTAATTACAGGGAATTGACCATTGTCCATTTTATCTCTCTCTCTAACCTATTCCCATATCTGATTGCTTAAAAAAAAATCCTGGTTAACAGATTATCAGCGATTTTTTTTTCAGAATTTTCCACTTATACACGAGTACATAGGACACTTAATTTTCTTCGAAAATAGAATTACTTTAACTACAGCTATCAATATTTATATACTGTTATCAGGAGCATTTTATATGACTTATTTTTATCTGATTAAAAATAAATAAATAAAAATGAAAATAAATGGTAAATTTATTAATCCGTGGTAAAAGTCCGTAATATTTATTTAATTGGGATTGAGTGCTTATATAGAAGCATTCTTCAAATTAATCTTTCTTTTTTTTTTTTTTTTTTTTGGTTTCTACTGACCAATTGTGTTCGAGATTTATATAACACTTATTGGTATATATATAAAAAAAAATAAAAATGAAGAGTTCAAATGAAAAAGATCGTATGTGATAAACAAGCAAATAAATAAAAAGAGCATTAATCATATGATTGAAGATAATCAATGGTCTTCTAAAATCTGTCTAGTATTTGAAAGAAAAACCTCACAGATATTTTAATCGATAAAGGAGATATACAATGCACGCAAATGGATATTTGGAACTTTATATCTTGTTTCTCTAAAATGATGATCGTGTCACTTACCATTTTTATCACAGCAACTCTTCAAATGTTCTCATAAGATTTACCGGTGCATACCCTCAGTGCATTTCGACGACAAATGCTACTTTTAGATTCAGTAATACAAATTTTATTTCACATAATAAAATGCACATATCATAAATAGAGTTTGGAAAAAATGTTTTTGCATGAGTAGGACATTAAGAATCATTTTTGTGGATACACCTTCAGCAATATTAGGAAGAAATATTACTCACAGCACGGCATTTAAGTACTAAGTATAATAATTTTAATATTAAAATACTGAAACTGCAAAAAATATAATTTTCAGTCAATATCCGCACTTAAAAAAACGGCAAAAACAGAAAATCACTGCTACAAATCCACGATAAATAAAATATTATGCTTCTCTAATATTATTAACAATAAATAAAACTATAAGTGTAATTAATTACTTAACTAAATACATAAATTTCAAATGGTATAGTTGTGTAAGACTTAGGCCATTAAAAATATATAAGAAAATATTAAGAATTACAAAAGAAAAGGCTAAAAAAATATTTAGCTGTCTATTTAGACTGTCTGAAAATTTTTGGCATATTGTAGTGAATTGTGATAATCAGAAAATGAATTAATTAAATTTAAAAAAAAAAACCTCCCAATTGTTTTTCGAAATTATCTGGATCACGGAAATTTCGTAAAATAAATAAATACTAGAAATCTAAGAAAAGATATGCCAACAAGGATTTAATGATCGGAAAACTTAAATGAAACATACCTATAAATTTCAGGATATTGAAAAGTCAGTTAAAAAAAACTAGAAAATATTTTAACTCAGGAAAAGAAATCATGTAACTCCCCGACCCATCGACGACATATGCACACATAGAGACGCACACACTAAAAAATATGCTATCCCACAAATAAACGAATGTATGCATAACGCTTGGGAAATAGGAATTGTTTCACAAAAAATTTCATTTTAACAATATAAAATATTGAAGACATTTTCTTTTGAACTACTATAGAGACTCTAATAACGAAGTTACATTTAATAACATAGTGATTTAAAATGTACTTTTTATGTTCTTGATTTAAAAAAAAAAAGTTAAAGAAAATCGATAAAATCAAGAATTATACATTGATATCACTGTATGTGTATGCTCGTGAGTTTTAAATTACAATAGTATCAAACGCAGCTGCCATAATTTAGCACAAAAAAAAAACAACGAATTATTATTGTGATATACTCTATTACATTGAAATAAATCAAACTTTGAATGCTCCAAATCGCTATATAATTTGGGTATGGCTTCAAGAAACCTTTAAATATCACTCAAACTCTAGAAATTATAGCAGCGCAAATAGTAAATTTTATGCACTAAAGCGATTAGTACTTGTTTAAATGGCTGCGATGTTCTTTGAAGCAAAACAAAAAAGCTATTCTTTATAATATCAGTAAAATACTAATTATTCTATTTGCTACGCAAAAGAAATAATAAATAAATAAATAAATCTTTGAGCTATGTTTTTATTTATTTATTTATTTAAGGAAGCTTAAATAAAAATACCTTTATTTATATTTTACGTAAGAATTATTCAAAACTCGTTTATTTGAAAGCACTGATTTTGAGCAGCTTTTTCCCAAACTGTATTGTTATGCAATCCACTTTAAACTTTAAATACTTTTCAAGACCCACCTAATATATAAGTATACACAAGTTATACATATATACATGTACACACACACACACACATATACCGGGTGTCCCAAAAATGACTGATGGATTTTAAAATTCAATAACTTGCAAACGGTGACAGCTATTAAAAATTTTTTTGCAGGAGGGCTATGTATAATGTCAGGAGTTTTTTTACCGCAATTCTTGATTTTAGTTCGAATTTCAAACAACAGATGGCGCTGATGGCGGTTGGCGGCCAGTCGACGCCGAGACTTACTTCATTCAGCTTTGACGCAAAAGAAGGAGATTAAGGCTATGGAGTACGTCTCATTCTACAGTACAGTCTTGCTCTCAGGCCCCGATTCTGGACTCATTCGATATGATTTCAATGGAATGCGTTGTTGCCATGGAAATAACAGATTGTTCGATAGTGGAATACAGCGTTCAGAAATGGGCATAAATTTCGCAAGCAGTATTTGAGTTTGCAGAAGATTTTCGTTTAGGAAGTTTTATTTTCCCGGATTAAATTACTTTTTTATGGCACGATTTAAAGAATATTTTATGCATCATAGTTTAAAACTAGATAAAGAGATTTTTTCAATTTGATGATTTTTTTATATTCTTAAGAAATTTTAGATCTTTTAAGAAAATTCGTCAGTAAATTTTTATGAATGTTCAAAAAATAATCATGAAAACTGTTGATAGTACATTATTGTGTAAAATAACTACCAAAAACAAATATTATAAGTTGCCTTGTTTAGCCATTTTCAATAGGATTAGTCCATCGTTGCATTAAAAAGGAAAAAAGTAAAATAAATGTGAGTTAATTAAAATTTATTTTCCCGGATTAAATTACTTTTTATGGCATGATTTAAGGAATATTTTAGGCACCGTATTTTAAAACTACACTGTTAAAATTTTGAAACCTTTGCTGCATCGTCACTCCTCCATTTTTATAGAAAGAGATTACTTCACTGTATTATGGAGCATTCTCATTGGTCAAAATAGAGTTATTCTATAATAGCATTGGAGTGACAATGCAGCAAAAGTTTCCAATTTTTAACAGTGTCGGTTAAGATATCTTGCTTCAGTCTTGCTCTTACACTATAAAAATCTGCTGCGTTTAGTTGTATACGCACACCGCTTGTATAGAAACGGTTACTTGATTGTATTATGAAGCATTGTTATTGGTCGGAAAAGAGATATTATATACAAGCGGCGGAGTGCGTATGAAGCAAAATGCAGCAGATTTTTAACACTGTGGGGCCCGATTCTGAACTCATTCGATATGATTTCAATGGAATGTGTTGTTGTCATGGAAATAAATTCTTCTATAGAAAAGTACAATATTCAAAATTGAGCATGAATATAACAATCTAAATCGATCTAAAATTTCTTAGAATATAACAAAAATTATCAAATTAAAGAAATCTCTTTATCTAGTTTTAAAATATCATGCATAAAATATTCTTTAAATCGTGCCATAAAAAGTAATTTAATACGGGAATTTAAAACTTCCTAAACGAAAATCTTCTGCAAACTCGAATACTGCTTGCGAAATTTATGCCCACTTCTTAACGCTGTATTCCACTATCGAACAATCTGTTATTTCCATGGCAACAACGCATTCCATTGAAATCATATCGAATGAGTCCAGAATCGGGCCCTGAGAGCAAGACTGTACTGTAGAATGAGACGTACTCCATAGTCTTAATCTCCTTCTTTTGCGTCAAAGCTGAATGAAGTAAGTCCCGGCGTCGACTGGCCGCCAACCGCCATCAGCGCCATCTGTTGTTTGAAATTCGAACTAAAATCAAGAATTGCGGTAAAAAAACTCCTGGCATTATACATAGCCCTCCTGCAAAAATTTTCTTAATAGCTGTCACCGTTTGCAAGTTATTGAATTTTAAAATCCATCAGTCATTTTTGGGACACCCGGTATATATATACATATACATAATAACTTAATAAAAGTTTGAAATTATTCCATTTAAATTTCCAAAAACTAACATACGTGTAAAAAAAAAAAAAAAAACCTTAAAAAAAACTTAAAAAACGGAATTTTTGTAAAATTATGACACAACAGAATCGACAGAATTCGAACAATAGATCACCGTGCTTTGAAACTGGAGATATTATTTTTAGCACTACAAAGATTTGAATAAATTTCTGAAGTATTCATCACTCATACTCTCTTATAAGTCCTGGTTGATTTTTCGTACAGAATCTGTCACAATTTGCTTTGAAAATAGTTTTAAAATGGATTAAATAAAGTCATTTTAAAATTAAATAAAATCATTTTAAAATATGTAGTTAGTTAAATTTATTTTATCTTAATAATACCACCAGACTACTAGGTTTATAGACATTTTTCAGAATTTTTATATTCTGCCAATGTAGTATCAATGTTAAAAATTCAATTGCTGAAATATTAAATAAGTGGAATCTATGAAATATTTTTATGGGAAGGTTTTATATTAAAATTCAAATTCACCTAAAGTAACTAATAACTGAAACACGATTAGAATAAGTAAGTTTTCTTTACGGCTAGAAAACAAAGTAAATAAATAAACGTCAATATTTATCATTAAGTAAAATATTATTCATGAAATACATTATGAAATTACTTCGGATGTATGTTTCAGCATAGCTATCAGTTTATTAGAAAAGTATGAAGTTAAATTTGTGTATATGTATGCGTTTTACGGAATAAACTTAAAAATATTTTATGTAAAAGACATTGAAGCATCTATGATATAAATGGAGTTACAAATAAAATAAAAACGACTTAGCTCTTAAAGTTCTTGAAAAATTTTAATTATTCTTTCTTTAACTTTAATTATTCTTTCTATTCTTTCTTCGGTAAGAGAATTTTCCAGTGTTGACAAACAGGTGAACAGATGTCAATGCTCTTCATCATTTTCGGTATTATTTTGTCTTAATTTTAATTTTTTTTCTAGCTACGTGATGGACAATGTGTGGTAACGGATATTAATCAATTTATAAAAAAAATAACAAGTTCAGTTTATATATATATCTGTAAGTTT
The DNA here is from genome assembly GCA_964019185.1 of Maratus speculifer. Lineage (NCBI taxonomy): Eukaryota > Metazoa > Arthropoda > Arachnida > Araneae > Salticidae > Maratus > Maratus speculifer. Next base: position 299,299,826 of record OZ025297.1, on the reverse strand, counting down.
TAAACATTAATACATTTGAAACTTCTGCGATACAAAATAAACATCTATTACATAAATGTATTTTAAAATGGAATACAGATAAATGTGCTCTTAATCTGTCTTTGGTGTGAAATTATAAATTTATATATTAACGCATAAAAAATATTTTAATGCGTAATGTAAGTAATAAAATACATTTCTCAATCATAAATGCTTTTTAAAACACCCAAAGAACCGAGCATCTATATAAATCATTTACCAATGCATAATTATATTTTGATCAATAACTTTACCAATCAACATTAATCAAAATAAAAATTTCACTGAAACCGCCAGTACATATTGACCCCGAAATTAAACATCGTTATTTTTTTTTATTTGTTTTAACAATTCCTTGTAAAAAAAAAAGAAAGACAAATGTTTTTGTAATTTAAATATAATACAACCCGAACGAAAATATACAATAATCAGTGTTGAATTCAGGGAGTGGCCCGGGGGGACATCCCCCGGAGCAATGAAATTTCCCCCCGGAAATTTTGTGTTTTTAATGGTCAAAAATTGCAACCCCCCCCCCCCCGGAACTCTATAATGTCTCCCCGGAGAAAAGTGTCTGAATTCAACACTGACAATAACTTTTTCTAAGTTACCTATAATTTTAAAAATAATTCTTTGAAACCGATGTATTCTGCAAGTGATTTTCGGAAACATTTCGGAATAGTTTATATGACACATTATTCAGTTTTTCCAGACGGGGATGATGCTTTTAAATTTGGATTGAAAATTACAACTGAGTAATTTACATCAAGCATGTGTAAATTCAACTGAGGTGAATTTACATATGCAAGTGTAACAAAGTATTGTTAATTTAATGCTGTTAACGCATCATGTTTGTCTTTTAAATATGTTTATTGAGTATTATTTAAGAATAGATAGCATTAAAAAAAATCTGTATTTTGGGTTGACAAAACTGATTAATACACTATAAAACCTAATCGAAAACGTTTCTAAAAAAAAGTGGCAATAAAATAAACCCTTTTTTATATAAATGCTTTTTTTAAAAATCTGAAACATATAGTGGTTTCCGTGGTTTCAAAAGGTAAAGAACGCTGTTTGAAATCGTATTTAACTTGGGAAAAAGTTATTGCATATTTTAATTTGTAGTTACATAATATTTTCCTATATTAAGAAACATTTACATTTACTTTTTTTTTCAGTGCACAGGAGAACAAAAATTTTTAATGAATAATACTTTGCAAACTTGTTTTTCTATAAACGTTTAATAATATAAATATAATACACGTGTTTCGGAAAAAAAAAATTGGAGATAAAACAATAACTAAGTATAAATGTTACAACAGAAGATAAAAATGCAAGATATTTTCTATTCAGTTTACCTCAAACTACATGCAATATGTTCCAAAGTCAATGCCAATAGAATTTTTTATTCGACAACTTCATATACTAACAAATAGTTGAACAGCTATCACTCCTCTTTGTCACTTCCAACATTCACTTGTTTTAATTTTGAAGATCACTTTTTTTTTTCTTTTTTTAAATCTTAGCACACAGCATTTTCATATTCTCTTGTCATTCAAAAAAGATTCAGAGCAATATATTTTTTGATTTTTTGAATTCCTTCAACTGTTTCATTCATCGCAGAATGAGGCAATTGAAGATATTACTTCATTCCACACTGAACTGAATTAAATACATGTCAAATGAAGTGAAGTCTTTTGAGCCTTCGCGTCAGCAGCGTTGAAAAACTCCGCCATACTCTACGTGCGTTTTAAACATTACGGAATAGTAAATGTTTGGTGTTGTGAAAAAATGGCCAAATTTTCAATAAAAGTATCAGAATATGTAAAAAAAATTCTCATTTTTATTTATATGAATGAAATTCAGGCTTTTTAATTCTGAATGTGTATTTGTTTAAAAAATATATTTATATTTGCAATTATTTCTATTCATTTCATAAAGAATCTGTAAAAGTTTTGAAAGTTTGAATTACTTTTCGAAAAACACCAATCTTCCCCAAATAAAAGCGTCTCAGATAATATTAATAGCAGTATAAACACTGAGTCACATTATTTTTGTAAAATAGCTTATACTGCTTTGAAAGAACTATTCTAAAAAAATATGTTTATGTCTTATTCATAGAAATAAAGGCGCGATATACAAAAAAAAAAAAAAAAAAAAAAAAAAAATCATGATTTTTCATGGCCTTTTCTACAGGTAAAAGAAAGATACATACAATAAACAGCTTCAGTAGTATTACAGATGAGTTCTCTATGCTCTATCCTATTTCTCAATTTCGAGTGTTGAAATTCTTTAATAAAAAATATAATTTATAAAACTGAACATTTTTTTTTTTATCATCATTATACTACATATGGTAACCCCTTATTTTTTACTTGAATTTTATGAAATTTTGAAATAAATAAATTTTTAAAAACTCCGCAAAAAATAAAGTAAAAGAGGCAGAGCATTTTTATAAGTGCGTATTAAAAACTTAAAACATTGTTTTGTTTTTTAAATATTTTGAAACTAAACTTCAATCTTTTTTTATTTTTTTTTTTTTTATTTACTTAAGTTAGACGAACAATGATAATTATGAACGAAAATAAAGGAAACTTTTTCATGATAAGAAAAAATCTTAAACTAGGCCATTAAAAATTTGTTTATTGTATTATCATGTTTTACCTTTTTTTTTCATTTTTTTTAATAATTTATTTCTCTGCCTGTTTTTGACTTATTCGTTTACGATAAGTTTGAGAATAGGTATAAAATGCATAAATTAAAAAAAAAAAAAATGATTTATACACTTGTTTCAAAAGTTTTTAGAGAAAATTTATTTCACTCCACAGAGAACAACATTTTTTCATAAATATTTATTTGATTTATAAACAAATAAAGACAAAATAAGCAAAAATTTACATTAATTGTTTTTTCACGTAAAACTTAATCAGAAACTTTTACTCAGAAATATTTTAACAATTTTAGCCAGTACATTTAGGAAAAAATCATTTGCTAATCTAAATTTTTTATTGTTGCATTCCACATATCTTTTAAAATGCTCTTGCATTTGTTCTGTCAGTAATCAAAGATTGCAATATGTCCGATCATACTAAACTTTCATGACATTAAAAGCTTCAAACACGACAAAGCAATTAATAAAAAAGAGGAGAAAAAATTACTTGTCTGCATTTGAATAACATTTTCAACGATATGATATAGGACATTCTGAAAACTTTTTGCTAAATGAATGAATTTTTTAATTATTTTAAATACTCTCGAAAAGGAACATAGTTATAGCGTTTGTTGAGTCAATAAAGTAAATAATTTTCCGTTTCATAATTTTGAATTTAATGAATTTGGGCATTTGTAAGTGCATGATGAATACCTAAAACACGAAAAACAAAACAAAAGATTATAATGTTCTAAAAAAGGTTTTATTAAAATTTTTAGAAAAAAAATATATATATATAATTACGTCTATTCAAGGATCTACTAAAAAAATTGACTTTTTTAATGCACGATAAAGTGCACACTAAGCTGCTTATACATTTACTTAATCAGTAATCAAGTGTATGATTTGGTTATACACAATTTCAAATTTACATGGCGTCATAGCTGCTATTACACAATTAAAAACTAGTTGGATGTGCCAATCCCAAAACTTTCTTCTATCTCATACGTATATTTTAATATTTAAAAAAATAGTTACTCGTTTTAATGCTTTAATAATTTTAATTCAATACCATACCAACTTTGATTTTTAACTTACATTTCTGCTTCAATCAATTAATCGAAGTAAAAACGAATTTCCGTCTCTGCACGAGCCGATGGACAATAGAATGATAGGCAGAATTTTTTTTTCAAATTTAGGGAGGACCTACTTGCCTTACCAAAAAATAATCATATACAAAAAATTTAGTTCAGTTCTAGAACTAACTTCATACACTTTTAGGTGGTGCAATATTGAAAATGGCATAAAATTCGCTATTGCAGCGCCCCCTTCCGGCGGATTTTTTTCAGATTCAGGGCGATCCAACTAGCCATAGCCATACACTTACACAAAAAATTTCGTTCAATTCGATGCATAACTTCATGTACTTTTGGTCGGTACAATATTGAAAATGGCACAAAAATCGCGATTGCAGCGCCTCCTTCTGACGGATTTTTTTTTCAAATTCAGGGAGGACCAACTAGCCATAGACATACACTTACACAAAAAATTTGGTTCAATTCGATGCATAACTTCATATACTTTTGGTCGGTACAATATTGAATATGGCACAAAAATCGCGATTGCAGCGCCCCCTTCCGGCGGAATATTTCAAAACTGAAGGAGGACCTGCTTGCCGTAGCCAAAAACATTCACAAAAAATTTGGTTCAATTCTATGCATAACTTCATGCATTTTTTGATGTTAGAATGGCGACATACACACAGACACACAGACAGATAGACATTTTGTAAAAACATGTTTTTTGGAATCTCTGACCCCTAAAACGTGTAAATCCGTCGAAAACCGGAAGTCGAAAAAAAATTTCGATTACAATACTTTCTTCAATTGAAGATAGAAGAAAGTAAAAAATTGAAATTGTAAATACTGAAAATTAATGCTTTTAAATATTTCATAATTTTTTTCTATAGTGTCTATTGAACTATTAACTCCATTTTTGACAACTTCACTGAAACCTTCCAAACATGAGAACTAAATTATATTTAAAACCCATCAACAATCAGACGATAGATGCGTCAATACGCTAAACTTAAATAAATTCATAAGTGTATAATACACGAGAAAATAAAAATTAAAAAAGTAGAATGTAATAATTAGTCTAGTTATCCCTAAATATTTTCAACGATATCTATCAAATAGCCACTCAATAAACTTCGTTATGACTTTATTACGCACTTGACAACAAGAAGTGTGACACCGTGATCATCAGTCTAAATTTACATTATGTGAAATGTACATAATACAGGATAAAATAAATATTAAAACGGATAGAAATTCAAATATTTTTAGGTCTTTTTGAATAGCATTTGCAACTAGAGCAAATAATACAATACTATTGCAATAGTATTTCTACTTACGCAAGCTTCAATTCAATAAACTGTTTTATTACTTCAAGTATTCCATAAAAAGTATATAAATTAACCATTATGCATTTGGCCACGCAGAAATCAGTCAATGCGATATAACTCATCAGCATTCTGCATTTGTATGACACGAAAAATATGTAACACGTGATGAAATAATAAATATAGAAAGAACAGAAATTTAAAAAAAAAATTACGTGCTGTTAAATAACATTTTCTAAGCTACTTATGCAAAAAACTACTTGATATATTTTTGATGATTTCAAACACACCGATATATGCAAACTAAAAACTGCTTGCGTGTTTAGTCAATCAATTATGGGGCAATTTGTTTTGATGTTCTAAAACGTCCCTAGAAATTCAGATTCCTCAAGCTATTATATCCATGCAAATATCGACTAAATAAATCATTAGATTACTTTAAATGTCTTATAAAATGCAGACAAATAACCCTCTACGTATTTAACCACTCAATAATCAAACAATGATAAGTTTCTTATGAAATACATCATAACTTTTAGTAAAAATAGTTGGGTGTTAATTGCTTATATTTTGATAATTTATGGTTAGTGTAGTAGTTTCGTAAAATGTAGGAGTGTAACAATCTATAACGAATTGTGAAAAGATATTTGATTTGCATATAAGTTAATTATTTTGGAGAACGTTTTGTATCAGGCATAATTTTAATTTTTAATTAATTTTAATAAATTTTTAATTTTGTATTAGGCATAATAAAACAGTAATATGTTAATTTTTAATTTTTTAATGAATAGTTTAATTAAAGCTTTTCTTGAATCAGTGAGAACTCATTAAAATACTATCTTCTGTTGTAATCACATTATGTAATACAACAAAAAAAAAAAAAAAAAAAAAAAAAAAAAAAGAGGAATTTAATAGTTTTGTATCATATGTATTTACGACCTTTCCTTTTTAAGTATTATATAAAAAGAAAAAAAATATGATACATAATCTTAATCTAATAAGAAGAAAAAAATTTTAATTAACCCAAAAGCTATTTAATTTAATAACATGAATTAAAGTTTTTATTAACATTTGTATTAATTTTAGAAAATCATGCATCAAAATGTCCAGTTCTTATTCACTCATTTATATTGCATGCGTAAAAGTATCTTAGAAAACACACATAGAAAGCTTTATTTATATGTACTTTAACAATTTTTAAATACATCATTTATAAACTTAATAACTTGAGGCTAAATTGATAAATACTACCACTTAGAGTTTAAGAAGTGGAAATAAAACATTAATATCAGAATGAAATACGCTTTGGCAACAAATAGTTTCGGCACGTCGTTGGAACACAAGAGATTTATTATATGTCTGAATTAGTTTGTATGAATGCCATGAAGAGTGTTATAAAATCGCGATACTGTTGTGAAGAAGTGGCTGTAGTCTCCGATGCTGCAAAGATACAGCACATACGGCCAGTAATCGTAAGATATTGGTGCTCGACTCGCAGCTTGAGGAAGCTGGATTTTCTATGAGTGTTTTAGAATGATGAAGCATCAAATCATATTGCCCCACAATTCAATGGCCGAACGCGTAAGCAGTTTTTAGTCGGCATTTTCACGGCGTGTTTAAAGTAAAGTCATCAAAAAATGTATCGAGTGAATGTTACCATAGGTGGCTTTGAAAACATTATTTAAAGATATCTAAACAAATTTTTAGTTTCTATCCTTTCTGTATAATTTCTATCTTATCACGTGTAACGAACTTTTGCAGTCATCCAAATTTAAAACGATGAAGCGTGAAATCACACTGTTTGATTATTAAGTAGTTAAATTCATAAAGGGTTATTTGTCTGCATTTTAAAAGATATTTAAATTAATAAAATGATTTATTAATCGACATTTGCATGGATATAATAGCTGGAGGAATATGAATTTTCTATGAGTGTTTTAGAATGATGAAGCATCAAATCATATTGCCCCACAATTCAATGGCCGAACGCGTAAGCAGTTTTTAGTCAGCATTTCCACGGCATGTTTAAAGTAATGTCATCAAAAAATGTATCGAGTGGATGTTGACATAGGTAGCTTTGAAAACTTTATTTAAAGATATCTAAACATATTTTTAGTTTCTATCATTTCTGCAATTTCTATTTTGTCACGTGTAACGTACTTTTGCAGTTGTGCTAATTTAAAACGATGAAGTGTGATATCACATTGAAATAATTATTTTCGTAACTTTTTTTCCCTGTTTTTCTTCAGGTCTAGTTTAAAAGCAAATGTGCTATTTTTAAAAATTTAATTAATTAATTTAATTTGCGGTACATTTAAAGGAAAATATTTCGTTTCGTTTTCGGCTTTCGTCCCTTTAAATAATTATTTTTCTGTTCCTATTCATCAGAAAAAAAAAAAAAAAAATCTTGTTTTTTTCGCCAGTTTCCATTTGAAAGCATGTGTATTATTATTTTTATTATTATTATTATTATTATTTTTTTTTTCGGTTCATTTAGTACGAAATGTTTTCCTTTAAATGCACCGCAAAGTAAATAAATTAATTAAATTTTTAAAAATAGCACATTTGCTTTTAAACTAGACCTGAAGAAAAAACAGGGAAAAAAGTTACGAAAATAATTATTTCTCATGAACCGGAACTAAAATAAAAACAATTATTTAAGGGAACGAAAATCAGAACTGAAACGAAAGATTTTATTTTAACTGTACCGGAACAAAGAATAAGGCTTGTGCCCAAAGTAGAACTTCAATCAAGATCTGAAGAAAAAACAGTAAAAAAAGTTATTTCTGATGAACTGGAAATAAAACAAAAATAATTATTTAAGGGAACGAAAACTACAATCGATACGAAATATTTTATTTTAACTATACCAGAACTAAAAATAACGTATATACCCAAAGGAGAGCTACAAGCGAAAACTGAAAAAAATACAGGGGAAAAAGTTATTTCTGATTAACTGGAAACGAAACAAAAATAATTATTGAAGGGAACGAAAACTGGAAATAAAACGAAATTTTTTATTTACACTGTACCGGAACAAAAAATATTGCATGTGCCCAAAACAATTTCAAACGAGAATTATTTCTGAGGAACCGGAACTGATCTACAAATACTTATTCAATCGAACGAAAACTGTAATTGAAACGAAATTTTTTATTTTAATTGTGTCGGAACAAAAAAAAACATGATTCGAATCGTTAAAAAGGCATTATGTAACATTATATAAACTAATACAAAAAAAAAAAAAAAAACGTTATTTATAGATTACATAGATAAATATATATGTTCTTTTCAATAAAAGAGAATTAAGGGGGGAAATACAGAGGAGAAAGGATCTAAAATATGGAATAGATTAATAACACATGGTCGCAAATATTAAGCTGTATTATCATGAAGTTTAGGTGTATACCATTTTATCCAGTCCTATCGTGTCAATGTAAACTAAACTAGAGAACATTCATTAACAACGCTAAAGAACCTTGAAAACTATCCCACATCTTGCGCTAAATTTGACATGCAACATCTAGAGATCATTAAATCTTTCAAACATTCAAAATGAAAAGGATTAAACCCGATTTTCCCCCCCATCAAATAGCGCAAAACGCACAAAATACACCTGGATTTTCGCGCAACAGTCACATATTGCAATTAGTAAAATATTCAATATTTACATATTCTAAGATTAAAACTTTTTGAAGTGTCAAAATGATGCGGAATCGAATAAAAAAAATTTCCATAAGTGGTGGAAAATGAATGGTTTGATCCATGGATGCAATGAAATGAGGATAAAAATTATTTCCTATTTGTGCCTATGTGTTAGAAGTTAATATCTGCAAATACCCGGATCAGATGATGAGGTATTTATATTGATTTTAAGCAATGTATACTGTTAATTCAGCGTGGACTATGTAAAGCCGATAATAATAATTTTTGAATTAACGTTTAGCGGAGTTGAATTATGGATATTATAGATATGGAGTATCAAAGATGATCATTTAATTAGTTTGCAAATATGTAAATGTAAATTTATGTTAACGAAAGAAAGTTTTTGCATTGAAAGCCGAATGTTGTTGCGGGAATCATAAATTTTAGTAACTGATGAGTAAAAATCAGCGAGATTTGATTCTGTAGTTATCGATAAAAAATTTTCTTTGAAACTATTTTTATAAAATATTTGTAATAGATATTCATTTAATAATTGTGGGTGAAATTAATTGTAAATGAAAACTACTATTTACCGGAACCTACCATAGCAATCATAATTTAAATGGCACGAAATAATTATCGGCATTTTAAATTCGTGTAATTTGTTTAATTCTGCAATTAATAAAACTATCGTATAATGACAGTATGAAATGTGAAGGAGAAAACTTATTTAAACAAAAATTTGGAATGCCGGTCTGTTAATGAACCAAAGGAAAGAAAGAAGATATTGCTGGTTTTTCATGTTTTACATTACTTAAATCATATTACTTTAGGATTTTTCTTAAATAGTTACACTGAAATACAATTGCCGGGAAATTCTTCCACTTTTATCTATATTAGGAGAATTAACTACGAGGGCAAAATGAAACATTCTAAAAAAACGGCAATCACAAAAACGAGAGCCTTAAATAGTCATTTAACCCTTTATGTCCCAAATTTTGAATTTATGAAAATTTCATGGAACAACATTTGAAGACAATTCAATTATAAAATTTTACATTTTTAATTTATAAAATTATGTAACTAAATATTCTTAAAAAGAAAAAAAACATTTTAAATAGACTATTAAAAAATGCGTTTAATGATTTCTCAAATCTTCTAGCATTTTAAATTCAGGAATTATGGTTAGGAAGGTGAAAAATCAATTTATTCATAATTTGGCGCATAAAAGGTTTATGTTGAACCTAGCTTTCTTTCCTATTAAAATGCACTTTTAATCAATAAAACGTCATTAAAACATTACACTCAAACTTAAGGTGATATATATAGGCACCTTTAAATATTGTTTTTATTTTTATTTTATAATTTTATAATCCCTTACTGATGTGTTTTTAAATGGTTTTATGAAAGAACAAGAGGGAAAAAATCATGAATAAGTTTACATTATAAATTTCTTTGTGAATACTGGAACAAAACTTCGCCGTTTAATAAGATGAACGGTGATGACCAGATAAATAAATTTGAAAACATTTAACATATCTGAAAATCCAATTTAAGTAATTACCATAAACAGTCGCAAAAATATCTGAATTCTTTTATGCAACCTTGTATATCATCTATAGATTTGAATATGTACTATATAGGATAGATTGGGTGAAGATGACGTTGTTTTTGATTTAATTGTTTTTAAAATTACCTGTTGATTTTATGTTATTCATTTATTTTTATTAAAGTTTGAACACTTATATACGATGTAAAAACATGTTTCATTTTACAGATATTATAGAAAACTTGGAAAAGTTTTGTTTTCGTAAACATTTCCATTTCGGCATCTTACCCCAATTATGGCTAACCATTTCTGTTTTTCTGAAAGGACAAGTAAAAGTACTCTCTAAAATCATCAGATTTATTGTTTTGGTATTTAAATTAAGACTTATATAAACAAATAGAGAAATCACGTAAAAGATTTTGCACATTTACTATATGTGTTAAGACGAAATAGCAATAAAAAAAACCACCACAAAAAAATTGTAGAAAGAATGCAAACGGAAATTAAAGTATCAGTAGAGAACCCTCTTGGTTGCAACTGAGTGGCACGGCGTTTCCCTACAGAACTTGCACGCATGAAAACTACGTGATTCGGCATTTTGTGCAACACAGCATCCCACCTCAAGTTACTCTTCTAAAATAATTAGAACATAACGCAGTTGAAAAATCCGTTAGCAATTTCCATCAATAAGCAAAAATGAGTACGAATACCTTTGTGAAGCCCTCTATATAATCAACAGAATACATACATTCTAAATAATATGCAAAAAATTAGTGAAACTTAAAAACGCATACCGCAATTGAAGCCGCACTTCAATCAGTTATTGCTCATAAATAGTACTGGGTACTTACGTATTAACGCCACCGCAGCAGAAGTTGCGCTAATGCGCCAATAAAGAGGAACCTTTTTGATCGCTCACACACAAAAAATGCCATCAAAAAATGAGCAAAAAAAAAAAATTAAAATTAAAATAAAAAAGGCACTAAAAAGCACTAAAAAATGGCGCCAAAAATCAGTAAACAACAAGGCAACAAGGAATCCAAAAGATAACTGCGTACGCGTACGAACTACAAGATTGCTTTTTATTGGCACTTTAGCGCAACTTCTGTTGCGGTGGCGTTAATATGTAAGTACCCAGTACTGTGACACAATTCCTTCGTGCGACCCTGTAAGTGAACGATAAAGTCTGTGTGCATCCTATTCAAGAGTAAGCATCTAAGTGATGTTTATTAATTTCAATATGTTTGAAATTGTGTAACACCATTATAAGACATTGCAGCCAATTTTTCTCCATACACCATACTGTAACTGATACCACTGTAAATGAACTATAAATGCTACTCACTTCATTTTCAGAACCTATATATTATAAACCTTAATAAAATATTTCAATAACATGGTAATCCAAATATATTTACGTGAGTTAGAGTGCGATAAGATAGCAAGGCAAACCGAGCTCATAAATACTTTTCACCTAATATTAAAAAGTGCTAAAAATAATTTAAACCAGAAAAAATGCAATTCTTACGGTAAAATTTAAAAAAAAAATTAAAGCATTTTAAATCATTTTTTTGAAATAATCCCTTTTTTTTCTTTCTTAGAAGTAAAACTTCTCATAAATCTAAGATATTATATGCAAATATTTCTATATACTTCCTCGCTAAAACTTAATTTTTGCTTTCAACTAAATTTAATCTATAAATTCCATGTTTTTTTTTGTTTTTTTTTTTGGGGGGGGGGGGGTTGACATAAATCTTGTAATTTATATAAGCATTCTAAAGACACTAAGCGTTTTGTCTTTCAATTGTTCTATTTTTACAAGTGGAATAAGCGTTTCTTAACGTAACTTAATGGGATATATAATCTGATACATAAATATATATGAAATACGTAATGTTCCATTACATAAAATATACATATATATTATGAATTTTTCTATAATATATTGATGTAAAGGACTTTTAATATGATGAAGAAATACATTTGAAACATTTTTCGATATTTATCTCTAAAATTAACAGTTGAGGAATTAGTTATTTAACATCAATTGTAAGGGACATTCTATATAATTATATACATATAATGGGAATTTTTTTCGCAAACTAAACTAAAAATTCTCCACTCGAATTTTTCCAATTCCTCCAAATATCAAAAGCATTATTCTGCTGCTAACAATAAAGTAACATTTCTCTGTTCCTCCAGCTTTTGTTCATTCAGATACTTAAAATAGTTACTACCACAGCAAAATGGAAATGGCATTACTTTATTTAAATTCAATTTACTCGATTCCTTTTCATAAGCAGAAATGCTATAAGAAATAATTCCTGACCAATATACGAAGATTTAACTTGTAAGGTGTTATAAGGATCTTTCGTCTTAAAATTGGAAGTTTAATATTCGAAAGTTGTTAATTCATAACTTGACATTTAGTTTTGCATAAAATGAGCTTGGGATATAGAATTCAAACTCAAGATTTCAGTTACGATATTGCTACGTCAATTTTTGTGTTGTTTTCTTACATTTTATAATTTCAATAACAAACTGATTACATATGCCAATCCCAAAACTTTATTCTATCTCATTTATGTTGATATGTTTAAAATTGACTATCACAGTGAAAAAATTAAATGGCAATCTATGGCCATCATGAATATTTTAAAGGTATAGATTTGATAAATTGTAATCATCGCATGTTTGAAGCAAATCATTAAATTTCGGCACCCACCCTCTTAGAAATCTCCAAGAAAAGTTTCTAGCCCAAACAACATTAAAGCGATACCTGTTGGACAAAATACACTTGGAGGAACTAATAAGGATATATTTATGTGAAAATGAAACGAAACAGAAGTTTGATTAAACTTAGTGCATCAGTTTTTCAGATATAGCAAAAGCATAATATCAGCACCACCTGTTATATGATTTACATAAAAATCTAATCAGCATCAACTCGTATCAAGATTTAACAGAATATGAAATTTTATGAAATTTGTTGAATAAGTTTTGAGACATAACTATCGCTAAAATCCTGAAAATTCTGAAAAATGCAGCATAGAAGTGCCAATTATTATGCGATTTACAGTAAAACCTAAACAGCAATAACTTATATCAACATATAACTGAATCTGAAATTTGATAAAAATCCGAGCATTTGTTCTTGAGATATAAAGCTATTGCGGAATCGTGAAAAATGCAGCATAGCATCGAACATCTTAGATGATTTATGCCAAAACTAATCAGCACCCCTTGAAATCAAGTTCTACTTGAATCTAGAATTTTATTGAAAAGAGACATTATTGAAATTGAGCGCCCATAAAATTTTTGTCATATATAGACAGACTTACACACTCACAGACAGACATTTTTCTAAGAACAATTAAATCGCGTTCAGGGAATTCAAAAAAGTATAATTCCTTCGTAAAACGGAAGTAGAAATTTTTTCCGAATCCAATAAAAAAGTATCTATTTAGAAGTATCACGCACAATTTATACCTCGGTAGAATTGACTTAAGTTTTGATAAGTTGTAATTCATGGTAATTCATCTTGGAAAATGGCTGTTTTGATGCTATGGAGCTAAGACCAATGAAAGATCTTAATTCATGTTATATATATCTACCAACCTTAACTCTGAACTGGTTATATCAATTTTGATCTTATGTTTTTTAATAAAATAATTGGGATTATTTATGAAAGTTCGCTCGAATGATCGTAAAAGTAACAGTGGACGTTCCAATATTAAAATTTCAACTAACTCCCCCCCCCCCCCCCCGGAGCCACATTTCCATATAACTTGAGCTTGATCATTTGAATAAATTTTAAGTGCAGGATGAGGGATTGTTAAACTACAACCACAACAATGTCAATATTGAGGTGAAGTAGATTTTATAAATAAAATTCTAAAAGACACAATTGAATTACAGCTTTTGTTTGAAAAGTAATGAACACGTGGTGCATAATTGTTTGAGAAATTCGATGCAATTCCCTAAAAAGTATTGTTTAAAAATTTAAAAATAATATCATTTTGTCATGAGATTTTTTCTTTTGAGGCGCAGATTGTAAACTTTTTTATCATTACATCATTTCACATTAAAACAAGAAGAAAGAAAGACAAGAAAATAAAATGATAGCAGGTTTGTTATTTGAGAATCTGGCTTTGACAACATCATTTTCAGTGATTTGTTTAACATGGAAAAGTTGTTTAACGTGGAGAAGTTAATTCAAAATTCAAAATTATTATTTTTATTACTATTATTTCATAATAGGTGAATTTTTCTACTTACACATTTAAGAGGATGTCGACGATTAGCGTGGAAAAGTTAATTCAAGATTTCAAAATTATTATTACAATTATTATTTAATAATAGAAAAAAATATTCTACATAATAGTAAAAAAAGTTAATTCAGGATTTGAAAATTATTATTATTATTATTATTATTATTTAATAATAAAATAATTTTTCTACATACACATTAAAGATAATGACGCTGTTTAACGTGAAAAAGTTAAATCTGGCTTTCAAAATTATCAATATTATTATTATTTAATAATAGAAGATTTTTCTACGTTTTCTACATTTATGTTGATGCCGCTGTTTAATGATGAAAATTTAATTCAGGATTTCAAAATTATTATTGTTATTTTACTGTTTCTCAGTCCTGACGCTGGTGAATTTTCCTAAAATCACGATCACCCACAAACTTCGAAAAAATGTTCTTTTAATTTGATCTGCTGCCACCACCTATTTTAATAATAGAAGAACTTTTCTACATATACATTTTTAGGTAATGTCGCTGTTTAACGTAGAAAATTAATGCAGGATTTCAAAGTTATTTCATTTTATTTTTTTAATAATATTTATAATTATAATAGAAAAATTTTCTTCATCCGCATTTAAGGATTAAAGGTACAAAAAATTAAATGTGAATAACTGCAAGATTTTCCTACATCGATTCATTAAAAAATGGACACGAGTATACTAAAAAAATGGGAAATAACACTATATAGCAAATTTATCAACACCTTGGAAAGAATTGAAAAACAAAATTTCTCAAAATTATAGTACCAGTTTCATCAACCAGTTTATTTATTTCTTTATTTATTTTTGAATGGGTGGAGATAAAGACAACTTGTATTATTACTACTACTCCTTTATTTTAATAAATTGCAGTTAAAAAATATGCAAACGCGAAAAACCTACTAAGTATTTAATTGCCTAATGATTTTCAATACTCATTATTATATACATTGTAAAACATTTTTTATGAAATACTTAACGACCTTTATACAGATTCTTGCGGAAAAACCACTATAAACCTTAGTTGAGATAGATTTTATAACATTCACTGAGGAATTGCATCGTTTCTTCATCAGCATTTCCATTCAAAGACTTCCCATAAAACCAAGTTTGAGTGTGAGATTTCATTTTCTCCCATTGTCAACATAACAGATTAATACTGGAAGACAATAAAAAACAGCTGATGTAGACACACTTGTGGACTAGACATCACTTTTTGTAGTTTTTTAATGACACAGAATCAGTCACATGCTTTTCTATTTAAAGCCACAAGCGTGACTATTAGACAAAATACAGTGGTTTATGTCAAAATACATTAGAATTGCATTTCTACTGAAAATAATTAAGAAAAATCTGTCTGTTGTGTGGTATAAATTAGATTACCATAAAAATCCAAAGACCTTGGAATGCAGGATGTTTATGTTAAATGGGAAGTATTTTAAGAAATTCATATTTTCTATTCCCATTTTTCTTTATATTTTATTCCTTATAAGACACTAATTTTTATTTCAGCTTGCATTTTAAAACTTTTATGGAAAAACTCTTGAAAATTGTTTCTCAATTTGTCTGAAGAACTCCATTTTTTTATGATTAATATTCGCAGTCTTAAGTCTAAAATTCAACAAAATGACAAAATAAATAATTAAAGAGAGAAAGCACTATTTTAAAAACGTCAGCAAACATTTCAAAGCGTCATTGATAAAAAATATTGTTACAAAGTGTTTCAGAAATGCTGCTCAAATGTCAAATATTTGGTATTTTATTTTAAATTTATTTTTGCTAATGAAAAGAAATTAAATATTATAAAAAAATACTGTAATTTTTTAGAACCTCTGGGAAAATAACCTCAAATTTCAATGACAATCATATGGTGCAATTACATCTATATACAAACAAAACATGTAACAAATTAATTACGGTTTCTTAAGTTTCTTAGTCCGAAAAAAATTTCTTCAAAACCTTAATCTCTGCAATTGCAATTACAAATTCACTTCTATTTCTTCAGATTACCTTTCATAAAAATAAAAAGCTGATATCATGTTTTATTAAAAATAATAATTAAAAAAAAGTATGATGGATAGTCTAGCATGCATCTACAAATGAGAACATCTATTATTATTCTTGTGACCATTCGAGTAATTTTTTCTAAATACTTCCAATTATTTTGTTTAAAAATATAATTAAGATAAAAATCGATATAACCAGTTAAATACCCTTATAGTCTATTTTCATAAAAATATCTCATTTATAACAAAATATATTTTTCTTGTTTATATAATAAATCAAAATTTTGTTACTCTTGTGATAATCTGATTACAAGAGTAACAACATTTTGATTTAATATATAGACAAGTAAAATGGCTATTGTTACAAATTAAATATATATTATGAAAGTGAAACACAATGGAATTGAACTGGTTATATCAATTTTTATCTTAATTAATTTTTAAATAAAATAATTGGGATTATTTATAAAATATGCTAGAATTGCCACAAAATTTCTGAATGGATGTTCTCTAAATCTGATATAAAAAGCATAGACACTGACAAACGCGTGTAAATATATTGTGGGGCTTGGTACGGATATGAATTGAGCCTTAGCAGATTACGATATGTGCGCTATGCCATATTCCTGTATAATAAAGGGCAAAACTGAAAAGTATCTTCAGTGGTCAGCGGCAAGAAGTAGTAATTTTATTTGCAATCTATTTTTTGTGCAAAAGTGCGAAATAATATCTTTTTAAAAAACAATTTCGATAACAAACTTAAAATAAATAGTCCGAATAAATAAGTTAATATTTATATGTTCCTACAAGCAAAAGTAGAATCACTGGTAGTACACAAGAAAAATTTTCTCTCCTCTTGTAGAATAATATTTTTATAGGGCCTTTCATGAGGCCACTCAAAACAGGACCTTATGATTTTTTACTAGCTAAATTTATCGTTTATTGGCCCTGTGGTCGGTGGCTGACACTAATTTTGTCCCTAACTTTATAATCTAAATTATGCATATTTTTTAGATGAATCAGGTTTTCAAGGGATTGTTTTCTGCTTAGGGTCTTGTACAATTGTGCCCGGAGTCCTCCCTTGGGTACTTCCTTGGCTGCTGGAGTTTGTTTTTCTATTCAATAATTTATTAATATATTTTCGACATTTGTGAACTCACGCAGTGCTCACTATTTAGAAGAAAAATATTTACTCTGATTCAGAATTTATTTTATATAGATCATATTATTAAAGAATTCTATACAGAATTTATCTAAATATACAAATCTGCAACAGAAAATAAAAGATTAGCAATTTAACAAAATCAATGATAATCCATTAATTTCTTTAAATCAAAAAAAGTAACAACGGCTTAAGTTAAAGTAGGCTTCCTAGAAATCTAAATATTGAATTTAAGAATTTCGACGAAACTATATCCGCCCAAATCTAAAATTATAAAACTATAAAATAAAATAAAATAAAATAAAGGCAAGTTAGTATGCATTATGGCACAAAACAAAAACAAAACAAAACAAAACAAAATAATTTTGTATTTACCATAGGGATCTATGATTGATCTTTCCAACTCAACAGGGTCAATGTAACGGGAAGCTGAAAATTAAATAAGCACTAAAGCAAAACGAAAACCAAAAGAAAACGCAACAAAAGCATAAAAAGCAAAAGCAAAAATAAAGAAAAAGAAGACAGGCCCAGAAGCAAATTTAAGCGAGCATGATAAACTGGAAAATAAGTATATCATTAATTATAGGCACACAAGTGAGTCATAAACAACCAAGGAAATCACCAATAGACAATTTAAGTATTAAAGAAAAAAGCACTAGGCAAAATGTAGCAGGTAGGAAGAAAGCTATTTAAAATATAACAGTAAAATTTGGTCCTAGGCCTGATAGAAATTAATTAAATCAATGCAAAATCATAATTAAATGAATATAAAACATAAATATAAAAGAACAGATTCTAACATAAATAAGTGGAGTGAGATGAATTTTGTAGAAATGCTGGCAATTCCCCTTCCCCAACTCTCCTCTTCTTCTATTAGTTGTGGCAGTCTGTTGTGAATTTTAAAACAAATTTTAAAAATACTTTTTATCTTATTGCAATGTTCAATGGCTGATAGATAAAATAATAAATAAAAATAAAAATAGCTATAAGGGAAAAAAAAACATTCGGTTTAATACAGCGGTAAATTTCAAATGCAACACCTTAGTTTTTTTTTTTTTTTTTTTTACGAAATTTTAAATGTAACACTTTACTTTTCTTTTTTTATAATGATTAAATATATTTTAAATAAAAAAATGTATATAAATACTTTATACAAAACAAATAAAGTGCAAACATCTAGAAAAGCGCAAATTATTTTTTCGCAGAACAAAACACGTGTAAACTCTGCAAGAGATTGTCCATATTAGAATACTACATAACAATGATCATACCAGCACAAATTTAACTTACCCTAATTTCCTGCGTATAATCCGCGGATCAAACAATTCTTTTTCGACCCAGAATTTGTTTAAAAAGAAATGTAACTTGTCAGATCGCCGTAAGTATTTGTCTTCAATCACTAAATAAAATTTCTGGGTCAAAAAAGAATTGTTTGATCCGCGGATTATACGCAGGAAATTAGGGTACATATCAAGCTTAATGTTGTTCAAATTCTTTTTTCTTGTGTTATTATGGATTGGATTGCTCATATCTGACTTATGAAGAATTTTGTTTTCGGTGTAAATGATCATATATTCAGGTTAATAAATGGGTCATTCTTAGATAAAGGGAAATTTTGCCTTTGAAAAAAAAAATTCTTTTGTTTATAATTTTTTTTTTTTTTTTTTTTTTTTTTTTTTGTAATAATGGAATGTTTGCATGTCTGACATTATGAGAAAAATATCAGCAGAAATATTTAGCCTTATTTATGGCTTTAATTTATAGAAACCCAAACTAATTACTTTATAATTCAATTTCATAAAATTTAAGTACACTAAAAATTTTAAAAATTATGTTTAATCATTGACCCACTAGTTATTATCATTCATGAAATAAATATAAACATTAATAATGTAAAAGAAAAATCAATTTTGTTCACAAAGATAAAGGAAAATTATTGTTTTGTAAAATCGGATTTAATTAATTTTTAAACAGTAAGTCAGTAAGTTTAAATCTTTATAATAACTCAAATTTATGTTATTAATAATAATTTTAATGAATTAATATTAGAAAATAGAAAGAGTCTTGAAATTTCTCATTTCCGTGGCCTGTTGGCCATTACCATGTTTGCAAAAAGACATGGTAATTACTACCATGGTAATGACATTTTTAATGTTTAACCTCAGAGTACATTTACTTTCAAAATAGTCCTAGAGATTTATATAATTCAATTTATACAGTTAATAATTTGTATTATTATATTTTAATAAAATAAAACATGGTAATGACATACAAAAAACACACTGTTCTCAGTTTTTGAATAAAAGTATCAAAATGAAACAGTGTATACCTATTTCAAAAAAGTTAGACGCCACTGCTTGTAAGAACATGAGCTACCTTACACTACAGAGCCTAAAAGTGTATTCTAGCGCCCTCTAGTGATGAGCTATGAACGAAAAAACTTTGCACCATGGTAATGACCATTAACTCCTGGGACAAAGTTTAATTAATTAAAATTAAGAGGAAAAAATGTTTTGAAGCTAAAATATAAATTATATTATATGTAGAGAGATAATAATTTATTATACTGTTGTTGATTTTGCTCAAAGGCTTTCCAACACTTCAAAATATAATTTTTAATTATTAAATTTGAAGTTAGGGACATGCCATGGTAATGACATTTGTAAATTTTTATTTTTTTTAATATTCAAATTATTGTTTTTCCCATGTTTAAACTGTTGCACAATGTAGTTCTTTATTTATTTTTAAAAATAACATTAAAACATTCATACTAGACTCATTAATTTTTTTTTTTTTTTTTTTTTTTTTGCCAAGGACATAAAATTTCCTTTTTTTTTTTTTTTTTTTTTTTTTTTTGAGAATGACCCGAATATGCATGTATAAGATTGCTAAATTCATTTAGTTACATTAGTCCGTTATATAATTTTAAAATATACATATATATATACACACATACTACATATACATCTACTCATACACATACATATATATAACCATATATTTCTGAAAAATGATGACTGAAGTTGATAGAAAAAAACAGAATAAGGAAATACTGGCTTTCCGTATTGCATTTTAAAGAGCACTTATTTAGATTGTGCAGGCTCTGTTCACAAGTTGGGACAATATGATATTAATGCTTTAGTAAAACTTCAACAGAGAAGTGGCATGTAAGGAATATAATTTCTGACGATATTGTTCCTTGTAAATTAAAGGAACACTATTTTGTGATCTTAAAACAAATCTGAAAGAAAGATTTAAAAAAATAGCAAATTTGTTTTTAATGCAATTTTGCGCCGATCTTTTATAAATATTAAGTTGACAATTTACATCCTAAATTATAGGGTTAAACTACGTATACAAAAATGTGTCGTTTATGGTTATTACACATGGCATGCACATTCATGTGCAATTTACACATTAAACTTCATATTTCAGAATTACTTGATAACTTTTTTACACATTTAAGCAGCTTAATCTATTATTGTTAAAGTATATAAAGCAGTGTATATTTTGAAACTGACACACGAGATGTGTATTTGGCAATTTACGAATTTATTTTTTAAGTATATTTAATTGGGTATACTTTAATTTCAGGGAAAAAATCTAAACACTAAACACAAAACAAAATTAATAAAGTACAAACTTCGATAAAACAAAAGGACAGAAGACTAGTATTTGGCAATTATATTTAAATATAATTTTCTCACATTTTCGTCTTCCAATACACAAAAATTCTTTTTTCCTTTTTTATTTGCGTTGTAGATTAACTTTTAATTGAAACTTATGGATTCCAATATATGGTTACGGTTCTATCTTCTTATTTATGTAGTTGTAAGGAATACCATGCTTCATTCTGAAAAGAGGGATTGACGGCTTCGAAAAGTACTGTTTTTGCTGTGTTTTTTAGTAATTTTTTTTTTTTTTTTTTTTTTTTTTTTTGTAAAGTATTTCAGATACAGTAATTTAATCTTCGCTCCGACGAATCAACTTATAGAAATGGATAAACAGTAATCCTTATCAATATCAATGAATAAATATTCTAAAATAAAAAAAATATGTTCTTCGGTAATTTATATGTTTAATACTGAACAGGCACACTCACTCCCATGCAGGGAGAAAAACAGAGAAAACAAACTTAACAGAACATACTCTGTTTTCTTTTTCTAAAATGAAAATCGAACTACGTACTTTGCATGAAAATAAATATTTTATATTTGAAAAAATAATAACATTCTCGCACCATTTATATTTCGATCATTTTAAATAAATTAAAACTAAATATACACTCTCTGAAATCGTTACTATACGACGAAGAAATTTTTTTAAAGAATGAAAATATTACTTTCTAATCATAATTTAAACTTATAAATACTCAGGAAAACATTTTTTTTTTTTTTTTTTGAAAACATTTCCGATAACGAATTGAAAAGAAAACGTTATTTGTTGTTACAGAAAATATGAGATAATTTATTGTGAAATATTAAGGTCATTTCAAGATTTAAAGATATACTGCATAACATTATATAAAACGTAATTAATGAAATTGTGAAAAGTTATATAATTCGTATGTTATGCTTTACTTCCGAATTTTTCATCTGTATTACTTAAATTTCACATTTCTGTGGTATGATCACAAGCTCCTGTGTAATTTCTACTGTTCTTACAAAATTTAAGTAACATCGATAAGTATGCTGAATTAAAAGTGGCGGAATTTTATCTTTCATGCGATAATTTTTTATTTTGATGTTTGGTCAAAACTTAAAAAAAAATATTTTTAAATGTTTAATTATCAAATTACATAAAATAAGTTTTAAATTCGTGGCGTTCAAAAGTTTAAATTTCATAAAATTAACTTCACTTAATCTTAAATAAACCCAAATGTTAAATGATAAATATTTTTACATTTAATATTTTCTAGTTTCGGAATAAGTAAATTACATTGTTTCATATAAAAGTTCAACAATTCTTCAATGATTTCTTAATATTAAATATCAAATGGCAGAACCACACCATTTGGCAACATACGTTAACCAAAAGTTAAGAATTAATTTAGTAGTGATATGTTAGTCTCCTAGCTTTATTTTTCTTTTCAAATTGCTATTTTTTAGAAGGTTTTAAAAGTTTAACGTATTGTTATGTTTTTAAATTACCACGTAAAGAAACGGTTTTAAAATAAAATAGCAAGCGTTTTTCTGTATACCTTAAATGATCGCATGAGAAAGATAAAAACAGAAAAGTGTTTAAATGACTAAATAAAGTAAATGAAATCATACAGCTAATCGAAATTTTAATAAAAAGAAGATATTCTTATTTATTTTTTGCCGTTTTTATAAAAGAGTTATTTGCAAGCTGATGGTAAAATAATATTACCATAAAGTACCGAAAGTAAGCCCCCATCCTCATATATTATTCAAGCAATATAAATTCTACTAAACTTAAAAATACCAAATAAGGTACCCTGGGGTAATAACGCCAGACGGGGTAATAACGCCAAGTACTAATATTTTTCATAATTATGAAATAATCTGGTAAATGACACCCATGTGTTATGCGCAGAAGGGTTTTGAGTCATATAAATCGCAAAAAACAGCTTCAAGTTAATTTGTTTCATTTTTAGGTCTTATTGTTTTTACAAGCAGCTAAAATTAACGCTTGATCTAAAATTTGCGAGATACGTTTTGTGATGTGAAGACTATTTTTTTTATCCGGAAATACTTTGTTAATTACATAAATTTGTAGTACATTTCATGGCCTTTCAAAATGTTGTTGAAGATTTTGGATATCTTCTCGAGATAATTTGTAATTTAAAATGTACAGCGCAATAACTATAACGGGGTAATAACGCCAATCCTTGCAATTTTTACCCCGGTTGATTCCTTACAGTGGCCGAACTACATCCTAAATACTGATTCAAATTAACACAGTTAAAACGGTGTAATGTTTCTAATAATTCTATTTAAACGGTCTTTTTTAAGCAAAAAGAAGCTCACTGTCTGATATTCTTTTGCCTCGTTTCCCCACACACATACCACACCTTTATTTTTCTTATACTTTCCCAAAAAAATGAACATTTTCAATAGCTTAGGATGCAATTTGTCAATTTCTAGAGCTGAGAGTTTGTATTTTTAGAACTGGGCAATCTACATGCGATTATTCCAACTTATTTCATAGTTTTGTTTGCATGGCGTTATTACCCATATAGGTGGGTAATAACGCCAAATAGCATTGGTCAAGAAATCACGCCATTACATTTTATGTATTCATATCTGTTAAATTATTTTTTTTATATAGATAGTCAATGAGTTGCTGTATCAAATCATATATTTGTTTGAAAGATACAAACTAAAACTGAGCCATGAAAATTGCTAGAACCTTAACGTGGCGTTATTACCCCAGGGTACCTTATATCCCCCTCGCCCTCCTATTTGGGCGAGGTAGTTTAAAATATTTTGAGCAAAATAGTACTATCACAGAAACATTATTTTAAAGAGTATTTGCAATGAAATGCCACATAGCTGATACTATTGCATTACTACTACCAAAATATAATACCCCGATTTTAGGGATATTTCATGCCAACACTGCTATTACTGACACAAATACGGTCAATATTGGACACCATACAGCCAATTATAATCCTTTTGGCTCCGTATTATCTTGTTTGTAGGGTAAAGTTTAATTTTAGAACTAATTGTGTAAAAATGGTAAGGTAATTTTAACGCAAAAATTCTAAAATTACTTTAAAATTTTAAAATGCAGAAAATTTTAGAAGATTTGTTTTTTTTCCTTGAACGGGAATAAACGGTACTCACATACATTATTTCTGAAACATTCCTAATACTATATCGCCTAAGAGGAAACTGAATTCATACTTGTAATAATTTCTTTAATTAATTTTCAATCAAAAAAGCATGTAATTATTATCAACCAGGAAATAGAACAAGCCATGCACGGACCTATAATTCAATTCAATTTAAAATGTAACTAAATTTATTTAGTTCTCCATTCTTTAGTCAGTTGTCTGAGGAAAAAAAAAAAAGAAAAAATCAAATCTAAAGTATCAAAACACTCGGAAATTCATTACGAGAAACATTAATAAATTATACATATATCAGCAAAATTCAAAGTATTAGCGATTATTCAAAAATAACGGAATCTCATAAACTTGTTACACAAATATAACCCACAGAAAAGAAAGTTTTCTTAATCAATAATTATTACATCCTTAGCAAGAATGGAAATATTTCCCTTTCACATTAGTATTGACGAAAATCCATTAGCGGAAACAAAAGTACAAGAGACGGTTAGATGATTGCGAGTGCATTTTTTGCTGGGGGTTAGTGATTAATTGTTTTCTGAAAGCGAGATACCGTTTAATTTTGAACTATTAAATAAATGCAAAAGCGAAGTTTCTAATTTTATCATTTTTGTGAGCACCCCGATGAGCATTAGAGAATATGAAGGACGAATGTAGATCAAATGTAATTTTCGAAGCTTTAAAAATCGAATTTCCAAACGTAATAGGAAATTAAATGAATGTTTAATGAGTAAAAACAAAAATGAACGATGATATTGTGCAACGGTAAATGACATTTTGTATCACATGTTTGCTTTTTCAGTATCGATTTTTAAACACGGAAAGGTTTAATTTAAATTTATAAAACGTTAACATCGTAAAAACTAGTAATTTATAACTACTTTAGATCAAAATAAACATGTTTTGATCCCTAAACTATTATTTAAGAAAGTAGATATAGATACAAGCATTATAAAAACGTGAATTCTGGAAATCTGTCTATAAAGTGTCAAAAATAAAATCATCTTTTAATAGTACTCTTGGCCATACATATAAATATGTTGAACAATTTACAGATTGCAATAAAGTCAAATTAAGATAAAGCGCTAGTACCAACATAGTTTCTGAAAACAGAAAAATAATTCAAAAGATAATTAAAAAATAATTCAAACTATAATTTCCGAATATCAGATCAAAAATTTCCCTATCGAATTTCAAAAAATAAACGACATAATCTCAAACAATGTAACAGTAAATATTTCCTTCATGATGCAAATATTTTTGTTATATTTATTTAACTCATTTCCAACTACATAAAAACAATATGTATTACTTCTTAAATTATACCTCAAGTAATGTATAATCAAATTTAACCGAATTTCAAAAATAAAATGATACAGTCCTAAATTTTCTATTCACGAAAAATAAGAAAGAAAAGCTTGGGGTCCTTTATAAGTATTTATCATTTTCTTTAAATTTACTTAAAATAATTTAAAACTTCATAGATGTTAATTTAATCGAATTCCAAAAGTAAAATGACACATTCCTTAACGATATTTCATAAAAACAAAAACACAATTTTTATAATTTATCTATAATTTTCTTTTATAACCACTCAAACGGGGTTGGGGTGGGGTGTTTGTCACGTGATCAAATTAGCTTATAGCTTAATGGGCAATTTATTGATCAAAAAATGGAAAATTCATTTCGATTCCAAATTGCTTTCATATTCAGGTTTTCCAATTTTGCACGTTTCCGATAAAAATGAATTTGTACATGTGTCAAAACATTTTGCACTTGTTGAGCAGAGCAATTGAAACCAGCTGTTCTTAAATCAAAAGGGACAACTTTATGACACAAGTTTTAATTTGTTTTTATTCGGAAATGCATGAAACTAGCAGGTGTTGTTGTTCAGAAATTACTTAATCACACTTATTTTCCCTTTTTTTCCCCCAAATAGAATAGATTTTTAGGAAAATTGTGTCAAAGTGGCAGGGTTGTGTTTCTTCCGGAAGATATCTATTTCTTCCAGGGCAGTGGAAGAAAGTGGAAAAAACCGGAAGAAACTAGAAGAAATGGAAAAAACTGGAAGAAATGGAAGAAACCAAAACAAATGCTCAAAGTTAAAGTACATTAACTATGTAAAAGAATTAAAGTATAATTACATGAAATCTAAATAGGAAAATTTAATTATTATTAAAAATATTTTTGCAAAGATAAGTTATTTTTTTAGTAACAAACTTCAGGTTCAGCAGACATTTTCAGGTGATGGATTTTTACTATTCTAAAGGTTGAGGGGTGGTTTTTTTTTATTAATTGCTCCATTTATATATATTAAAAAAAAGAAAAGAAAAAGAAGCTACCTGCAAATTGTTTATTATTCATATAAAAATGTATTATTTTCATATAGAAGTGCATTATTTCAAACTGTGCAACACAGTAAATAAATAAATTTGTAATTTTTTATATTTTTCATCTAGCATGAATATCTCAATGCTGATTTCAAAAGATTAGTATTCTAAAAATATCTATGGGTATGTCAAAATGCTTTTAAACTATCATGAAGTGTAGGACATAAAAAAAAATCTTCATTTTTTGTTTTCATCCAATTTAAGTTGAGAAATTGATTGCAGCATCCTACTGCTATACTATGTTGCATTGTACTAAAAAAATAAAGATTTTAATGATTTTTTTTTTTTTTTTAATACTAAGGATAGATTGAAACAGGTTTCTAAGATCAAAACTGAATTGAAAACGATAACATCCAAAAATAATTTTAAGTAATTAAATTGTATGTTTTAAAGTAATTAATACATACATAAATGTAAATTAATTATATGTATAGTATTTATTAATTATATACAGCTGTTAATAATCCCAAAACTTTATTTTCATATACAATAATACGTAATTAATTCATCCATGACACAGAAAGATTTTCTAAATATATGAATTTCATTTAATCAAAAAAAAAAAAAAAAATAGTTTTAGGTGTACACAATTTGATTTTTCATCTATAATGTTTTTTGTAAATGATCATTTGTTATTCTAGAACTTTCTCAAAAAATATTTTAAATCTAATGCAGTTTAAGCTAAAAATTTTCTATGTGATGATTGATAATTCGTGACTGGTAATTATAAACAATGAAGTTCATTGCAATACATTCATTTGAGCCGATACAGTTCAATCAATGACTAATGTTGAAAATTTCTGAAAGAAGAAAAAGGATTTTTGGAATACTGAGTGTTTCGGTCTGGTCAAATTTTCACCCACATTTTTGGCAAAACTCAGATTTTGGGCCGAACACGAAATCGTATTTTTGGTTGATCTCTATTTGATACAGTAATTATTATACATTACTTACATTAATAAATTGATGTAAATTAAAATCTTTTATTTAAATGGATTTCATTCTATCATTAGTAAAGAATCTCTACTATTTACTACTAGTTTCAGAAATTTAAATAATAAAAAAATATGTTGGTTAAATTGAAATGGATAACATTCAATTGATTTTGTGTATTTTGGATAAAATTTCTTTTCACTTGGCCAATGGTTGAAGATCTCTAGATAAGTGTTGTGTGTGATCTTGGCTAAAAAGCTGATGTAATTATTAATTTAGCATATATACTTAATTAAATTTGTTTTAGTCCAGTGAAATTAGTTTATATAAGATTATAGGAAGAAGATATTTATTATATTTTACAAGATTGAAAATATATGGCAAATTCTTAAAGAAAAACAGTTTCTTCCATTTCTTCCACTTGGAAGAAACCTATTTCTTCCGACCAGTTTTTTCCATGGTTTTTTCCGTGATCTTGTCTAAAAAGCTGATGTAATTATTAATTTAGCATATATACTTAATTAAATTTGTTTTAGTCCAGTGAAATTAGTTTATATAAGATTATAGGAAGAATATATTTATTATATCTTACAAGATTGAAAATATATGGCAAATTCTTAAAGAAAAACAGTTCCATTCACTTGGAAGACACCTATTTCTTCCGACCAGTTTTTTCCATGTTTTTTTTCCGCGGTTTTTTTCCACAGCGGAAGAAACTTGCCAATCCTGCAAAGTGGGCGTTTTGAAATGAATTTCCGCGGAAACATTAAAGAACTTCTGAATATTCAGTATGCGAAAACGAAAATTTCAATTTCTTGAAAACGCATCTTTTACACTCTAAAACATTTGTTGCAAACTGCCAAATCATTTAACCTGTTTTATATTTAAAGGATATTTAACCACATTGGGAAACGTACTCATTGGTCAGAATAGAAATAAATCACAACTAAGTAATTGTTATACATTAGAACAACAGAATGTCTGGACAACTTGTCACAGATTTTGTACAGCGAGTTTTCGTTAAATTTACTTATTCTGACTTATACTGGACTTACTTAAATTAACTTCATAAAAATAATATTTTTTACTATTTAATCACACTGTGAAGCGTTCTCATTGGTCAAAATAAAAATAAATCACAACTAAAGCAACCGTTATCCATTAGAACAAGAGGATGTCTGGACAATTTGTTACAGATTTTGTACAGTGAATTTTTTTTTATTCATTTAATTTGACTTACTCATATTGGACTTTCTTATATTAATTTCATAAAAATAAGACTTCTTACTTCTTAGATTATACCATAATCATATTTCAAAAACGTGAGAAAACAATCTAAATATTTTTTCATGAAAATATAAGTTTTTCCAAGAAAAGCAAGCTGTTTGTAACGACTGTAAACTTTTCTTTAAAATCAATTATATCCACTTTTTTATATGATTTCACTTATACATAACTCATAAAAATAACTTTTTAAATGCTACCAAAAGTAGTTTATAATCGAATTTCAAAATTAAAATGATGCAATCTTAAACAGGTATTTTATAGAAACAGAATTTTGAGGCGATTAGGAGACCATGTAACATTATCTTCCAAATTACTTTACTGAGTTACAAATTCATAAAACGACATTTTTTTTCCATATTAGATCAACTAATTCACAACTAAATAAAATTGCGTAGTCAAAAAACAATCAACATAGAAATATTACTTCTGATCCTTTATCTACCACATCTACCGGTCACACTGAATACATCTATCGGTTTCTTTAAATTTACGTATACTGGCCTGAATTTGCTTATACTAACTTGATAAAAACAACTTTTTAAATGCTATGGAAAGTAACTTGTAATCGAATTTCAAAATTAAAAGGATACAATCTTAAATAAACATTTCATAGAAACAAAATTTTGAGACACTTTAGGAGACCATATAACATTATTTATGAAATTACTTTACTGAGTAACAAATTTATAAAAACATTTTTTTAAAACATTAGATCAACTAATTCACAACTTAATAAAATGGCATAGTCAAAAAACAACCAAACTAAGAATACTAACTCTGATCCACTAATTACCACATCTACCAGTCTCACCGAAGATATATCTATATCTTCTATTATATATTAATTCGTAATATATTTATTACGTATACTAGCCTGGGTTTGCTTATACTAACTTCATAAAAACAACTTTTTAAATGCTACTTAAAGTAATTTGCAATCGAATTTCAAAATAATATGTCACAATCTTAAACAGCCATTCTATAGAAACAGCATCTTGAGGCTCATTTAAAGACCATGTAGCATTATCTTTCAGGTTACTTATACTGACTTACAAATTCATAAAAACGATATTTATTATTTTTAAATTTTAGATGTTCTAATTTCCAACTAATTTGAAAAATAAAATGGTGTAATCATAAAGCAACCAATCTACGAAAACAAAAGCTTCTAAATCTTAACACAGCTAGCTACGAGCTTTTTATTATTATTATTATTATTATTATTATTATTATTATTATTATTATTATTATTATTTACTTATACCGACTTACGAATTTATAATAACGACATTTATTATTTTTTCAATATTAGATGAACTAATTCACAACTACTTTGAAAAATAAAATGGCGTAATCACAAAGCAATCAATTCACGAACACAAAAACTTCTAAATCTTAACACAGCTAGCTAGCTACGAGTTTCTTTAAATTTACTTATACCGACTTACAACTTCATGAAAACAGCATTTATATTATTTTTTAAATGGTATCTATAGTGATCTGTAATCGAATTTCAAACATAAAAGTACACAATACTAAACAGAAACTCTATAAAAACAGAAACTTGAGGTCCATTAGAAGGCATCTACCATTCTCTTTAAATTTAAAATTTAAAACTCTACTCTCGCTCAGCGGCCTTGTTTTAACATCCTAGATTTCCCCTTTTCACAAAATCAATATCAGTGGCGGCCAGGCCTCCTCCCTATTCTTTCAGAATATCAGGAGATGGTATTTCCATCCCCCCCCCTTCCTTTTGCCTCCCCGAAATGCACGGGATTTCGGTTCAAAACGTAGTCAAAGGGTTATTTAGTTTTTTTGTGGAAAAAGAGCGTTTCTGCGGGAACGCCGATTATCTGCGCAGAAAACGAGTAGTGGGGTACAGCACTGAAGTTCATTAGGCTTAAGTTTTAAATTAAAAAGGACCGAAATTAAATTCGTTTTATAATTTAAGCACGCCAAACACATAGTTGGACGATTTTTAAAAAAACTACTTTCGAAGAAGAAACAGGTCGATTTGTTCAGTCTTCGGTGTAATGTAGCCGCTGTTGCCAAATTTTTAAAATAATTAATGAAAAATGTATTGATAAAAATATGACAGAAAGAATAAGTAAACAGGTTTCATGTTACAAGAACGAAGGAATTAAAATAAGGATTAATCGAAAAATTTCAACCATTGTTAACAACAGAAATTTATAGAACTTTCAGACTGTAAACTTAAAAAATCTTGCATTATTTTTTATTATTTTTAAAAACTTTTTTTCTTTTTTGGTCTAAAATAGAGAATATTTAAAATTAATTTTAAGAACTAACTGAAATGTAAAGGAACTTTTTCACTTGATCAGGTAATGAAGTATTTTATAACAAAGATTCTTCTTAAAAAATTAATACATTACAAGTACATTTAACGAAAATATTATGTTACTTAATACTGTTTCCAATAAAATTAAATATTACGTTTTATTTTTCTAATAAAAGGACATGCTAATATCGTTTCAATTTTTAAGTAAAATTAATTTAAAATTTATCAGTTACTTAAAAGCGTCCAAAAGTTTCAGAGGTATATTATTGAATGAACAATGAAGATAAACTGAAAGCGTATATAGCACATTGGTAAATAAACATTTAAATATTACACAAAAAAAGGAGAAAGAGACAGTAAAATAATAATAATACTATTAAAATCATTTTCTGAATTCATTTGTACAATGTAAAACTCATAGGGGATGATTTCGAAGAAATGCTATTAATGTAAAACACTACTGCGTATCATCTAATTTAAAAGAAATACATATAATCAATTTTGAAAAAATTTCTACCTGCAAAACATCTACTAGTTTCGATTACATTAAATATCAAAATGTACAATGTTATAAATTTGAACTATAGACGGGAACAGTAAAAATTACATTAGTTGCTTCCCATTGATATATCCGCATTAGTAATACACGCATAAAACCTTTTGTTCTGTTCTAACAACAGATCTCAATTCATCAAAATAAAGTCGGTAAATTTCAGATCTCAATTCATCAAAATAAAGTCGGTAAATTTAAATTAAAAAAGTATTATTATTATTATTATTATTATTATTATTATTATTATTATTATTATTATTATTATTATTATTATTATTATTATTATTATTATTTATTATTATTAGTATTATTATTATTATCATACTAATCATTCTTGTTGACAGACATAATCTGAATATCAAAATTTCTTTTCTCTGAAGAGTACCTAGATAAGCCTAATTTTTAGATTGAAAATATAATTTAAATTTAAATAAAAAAATTCATGGTATTTTATGTACTGTCTTCATTACAAGTATCTTTAATTGAAAATAAAAATTTAAAGTGCAAATATTACACTACCGCTCAGAAGGTTGCGTACAATAAATATATGAATTATTAACCGTATCAATGAAAAAAAAAATCATTGCAAGAATAATAATAAGGCTTTATAAAAAACTATACAATGTAGAGTTGAGTATACTTTTATATACTAAACTATGAATGAGTATATCATAAAAGTACAACGAGATATGAAATGAAGCCTATGTAATATCAAATATGCTATTCTGTATAGCTTTTTCTTTTTTAGATCTTATCTTAACTTGTTTATGATAAACTTTATTTCGTGATAGCAGCAAAAGTAGTGTATATTTAAACTTCATAAAGCTTTTAATAAAACTAAATTCAGCGTAATAATAATCTCTTTTTTTTACAGTGTAGCTAAAAGAAAACTCTTGTTCAAAGTTTAAATTTGGCATTGTGATGCGCGCGCTTCGAAAACAGGTCTCAAATTTGCAATGCCGCGCCTTGCTCCGTCAGCATTTTCCCGGATAGGTTTTTAATTAACTTTTAAAGACATGGGAGGCAAGTTAAGCGATCCACTCAATCCAAATCAGTCGCGAATTCCATAATATTTATGAGATTAATTCTAATTAAATTAGTATGTTTTTAACAATTTTCGTTTATGACTTTTATACTGCTACTGAGCGTTACATTACACAAATATATCCTCAAAAGTTGTTAGCTAGGCTTTAAAAGCTGATGGTAGACAGAGCAAGACGACCCTGTTATTAAGTATGTCCATACCATCCATGTTTTTAAGGCCCGCCACACATTACAGAGACATGCGTCAAAAATCGTGCAACATGACCCAGTCAAACCGGTTTTTTCTTTGTTATCAGGGTGAAATTGTCTCATGTCGCACGTTTTTTCGTTCAATGTTTCACTAGTGTGTGGCGGGCCTAAGAGTTAATATTACAGCTAATTACCGACGATTTTTTTTTCAAAAATCATTATCAATTATGCTTTAATACTTCTTCACATAAAAGATTTTTTTCTCAAGTAATTTAATTAGCCTGACTACATTTTTCCCTAAATATATTTGTCAATGTTTAATACATAAATATGTGGATCAATAGTCTTTATTACTTCCCCCAATTTGAACTTTCCAAATTTCATAGTTTACAAATAAAAGGCTTGACAGACAGACGAACACAGGCGTGATCTTATAACGGTTCTGTTTTTACTTTTTATGTATAAATTATGTATGTTTAATTTAAAAAAAAATTAAAACATTTATATATTTATCATTTATGCTGTATAAATTATTTAAAAAGTGGATATGATCCAATTAAAAGCACTTTTACTGCTTGCACTATTATATTCTGTAATACCGAAGTAACTAACATTAAACTAAATTTCCCAGGAAATTTAACTCTCACAAATTAATCAACGTCAAATTTTAAAAAAATCAATGTAATTTTATTTTTTTATTGATGTTTATTTTAATTAATTTTAACAAATGAAAAAAATGGATTTAAAAAAATGGATTTAAAAAAATGGATTTTAAAATTATATCTTTAATTTGAAGCTTTTTCACAATAAACTAAACTAAAAAAAAAAAAAAGAAAGAAAAAAAAATTTTTTTTTTTTTTTGCAGTCATTTTACAAACGATTTCTCGTTGAAATTGTAATAAAATTCGCTTAAGGGAATACATTTAAAGATCAATATAAACATATGAATAAATTAAATAAGTATTTAATTTTTTTAAATACCTTTGTAATAAAGGGGGGGGGGGAGAGACGATTTATTGAAAGATGCTTCGCGTAATTCTAAAAATAGATTTGAATGAAATAATGAGTTTTAAAAAAGAAAATTTACATTTTATTATCATGTTTCAAAATACTAATCTCTTTTACATTATATATAATCCGAAAATATACCTGTTATAAAGAAATTTAAATACAATTAATATTAATATATCTACACTAGCGGGAAAAGTAAATGTTAATGGAACACAAAATTTTAAAGTGTATTGATTTTTAAAAACACCGTAAAATTATTTTTATATGTTTATAAATAACATTAGTTTTCAACTAATAGTATAATTTACACTGAGAAAAAAGTATGGTTCTGGCCTCTAGAATCTAAATTGTGGCTCTTGAAAAAATAGTTCCATATCATTCTTATGGAATATATAACTTCTAGTTTCCAATGCTGGAGAGTTCTAGAGTTTCCTATAGGGATTCGAGAGCATGTCTCTATATTCTCATTGTCATACTTATTTAAAAATCTCTGCAAATAAGTAAGAATACAAGAGATAGTTTTAGTAACTATAATTCTAGTTTATGAAACCATTTCAGAAATCAAACAATAATTTGTGGCTACTGAAACGATTCATTATAGATTCGTCATTTAGAAAATAAGGAACTAGAAATTCTTAATCATCTTCCTTATTCAGCATAGTTATTTACCCAATTCGCTCAGCTCGGAAATTTATATTTCTAGTTTAAGGATTCAGAAAATCACTTTAGGATTATTCCATGTAAAACCGGTATTTTTTTCCGTGTACATTGATGTTTTATTTTTTTTTCTCTTTTGTCAGCATAAGAAAAAAATATAATTGCCCTACGTCTATTCTACGCAGAAAAATGACGTGCCTTCATAAATTTTCCCCTTAAATAGAACAAAAAATCACATTTTTAATCTCTCACCTAGTTTTTAAATTGCAATGTCTATGTTTTTTCATAGAATCGTGAGTTAGAGTTTTTCAAAATAAAAAAAATAAAAAAAGAGAGAGAGAGAGAGAGAGAATAGGGGGGGGGGGGCAAGATTGCGTATCATAGAGATAGATTGACAGACATATAAATATAGAGATGCAAATCACCCTTTTACTCCATATATGCGAGACTATAACAATAAGGTGCTATAAAATCTTTTTTGAAAAGTCCTAGCAATTTTCCTCTTACAACATGTTGCACTTATTGAGCAACCCCAAAACTCTAATAAATTTAATAACTTCCATAGAAATAGGCAATTTGAAAGGGGAAAAAAAAATCAGAAAAAAAAATATTTAAAATATGTAGACATTTGGGAGAATTTATACATAGAGCGCATAGTAGTATCCACACACATCACAACATCAATAAGATATGACAAATACAATTTATATTAAAAAAAAATACAAGACTCAAACTGTGTATGAAATTCCATCAATTCTTTTGACGTAGATCATTCAGCAAGATAACACTATGCTAAATTATCTTTAAGCAAAAGATTAGAAAATCATTTCTTTCAAGTTTAAGTAATATAGGCCTTAGACTAGACTGTACACAAAATTATATTTAAATTATATAGTCCCAAAATTGTATTATTTAAGTAATTATATTTGCAATAAAAAAAATCCGAACAAAAACTCTCACATAATTAGATGAGCATACTCAGCAAGCTAAAGATAAAGCAGGCTAATTGGAAAACATACTCACAAATATCCAATGTAAAATCATCAACAAGTAATGATCTAGCAAATAAAAACTGTCTGTATTAAGGAATCAATAGTGCACAGATTACATGTTAAATTAAAGCCATTTGGTTCACATAAATGACCGAGTCAGATTTAAACACTGATAATAAATAATCTTATTAAACAAAGATTAGTGAAATTATATATTAGAATCAACAAGCTTAAATTACATCGCCCTTGAATTTTGAATTTTCGAAAATTTAGTTAATTGAACCCCACTGCAAAGAGCAATTTAGACAAAAAGAAAATCTCAGATAATATGAAAAGAATAAATAAGCAAGAAAATATGTACACATAATATTCCAGTTATACATACACGCGAAATCTCACATATTGGATAATCATGGATTCACAAGTAATAATGAAACCAATGCAAACTATCAAGAAATCAACAACAAATAAATTGCGCACAAAATCCAAACAAATCTCTTGAGATAAAACATTAATCGAAATTTACATACTAATATTAGTTTATCTTCAAACATCGATTGATAAAATTATCCGACAGAATTACTCAGTCTTAAATTTATCGTTGTAATTAATTCTCATACTATTAGATAGTATGTAAAATTGAATATTAATTAGAACTTCATATAGATTATATTAGGATAAAAAAGCTAGTTATACTAAAAGACTAAATACACTTTTAATAAATTTGGACAAACTGGAAAATCTACACACACAAATACACATATCACTACATCAACAAGTAACAATCTAGCAAATTTCTCTATTAAGAAATCAACAATGAATAGATTGCATATGAAATTCCAACAATTCTGTTGACATAAACCATTGAGCGAAATTTATAAACTGATATTAAATTATCTTCAAACAGAGATTGATGAAATTATCTGTCGGAATTAACAAGCTTATTTGTAGTATAAAACGGAGAGTTCACCCGGAGAAACGCGGCAGCATTCATTCATTACGTTTAAACTCTCTCTTAAAGCCAATTTAGCGTTTCAATTTAAAAGGGACATTTTTAGAAATCCGTCTCTTAGACTAAAATGTCGATAATTTCTGTTTATACTCATCTATATTGTCGTAATCAACAATACATGATGTATCCGCAAAATATGATCAAATAACTACTTTTAAAGAAACGAAAATGGAAATTTCAGTCAGATCAACTCCAAGAAAACGATGTATTAATTTAAATGTAGATTCTTAACTTCTTTTAATTAGTTCTTCAAAGGCATGAAGTTTAATGTAGGAATTTTATGAATTTTATGAATTTTAGGAAACAATTATTGGACTATGTAAAAGCAAAAAATCCATTAACTTAAATTTCTATTCCATTTTTCCTGGTGAGAGAAAGATAATATGTTTTCTGAAGAAAATATAGCAATAAGTTTCTTGTAAATTTATGATTTAAAAAGCGAATTATCATTTTAGATGTTAACCAATATTAATTTTAAAGTTCCGAAATTTAGTACATGTATTAATTGTTATATTACATTTTAATGAAGTCCGTTTCACGCGATTTTTATTGTACAATTATCAAATTTTAAAAAAAGCAATATGAATAAAAACAAAAAATAAAAAAATTTCACTACCAAAAATAATAAAAAAAATTTCTATGCTATTTATGTGTCTTTTTTAATATTAAATAGATTTATTATTATTATTTTAAAGATATTTGTATCTAAAGAAGTTATAGGGGCGTACAAATTAATTGTACACTCGCTAAGCTTAAGAGATACACATAAAATGTCGATTTCTTATGTTTATTTGCATATTTATTTTTGTAGAACCGACTAATGCAATCTGTACAGGAAAAAATCTGTGAACGATATTGCTGACCGTACAGTTAAAGATAAATGTAACAATCAATTATTGTTGTTTAGTATATTTCGTTTGAAAAAGCTTACTGTTTAATAATAATTAAATACATCTGGGGGTAAATTGAACGTCCTAGATGGAAAAAAATTACAAAAAGATTTGTTGCGACCCGTAGACTCCGAGAATAAGTCTGAATTGTTTACGAGTCGCCTGCAAATGTTTAGAAATTTTATACTTATTTCTTAAAGATGACTATTAATAAAAGTGTAAAGCATAAACATGCATTCTTTTTTAGATGAGAAATCTATTAGAATATTAGAAACTTCTATTTAGAAAAACAAATCGCGCTATCGATTAGAATATCGCCTTTCAACAGTAGAAAATTACTTGATGTCATCGCATACAGAACCATAAAACTATTCTGTGGGCATTTACTGCAATGTGAGAACAAATCAATATCTCAATGGCATAAATGCATGAATTATTCTTACTCTTTGAAATAACACTCACATGGCTTCTAAAGAATGCCCACAGTTGTGTTATAACTCACGAGCATCTGCTCAATTACCTTCTTTACGAGTCTAAGAAAAGAGTATGAAACTTTTCAATTGAGGCTAATTTCTTGTGACACTGCGAGGTGACAAACTTTCACAATATTTAGATGCGGTAGCCTACTGAAAATCATTCTTTGAGAATTTTACGTTGTTAGGAGTAATGTATGTTCTATTGTTCCTAGTATATCGGTCTATTGCCATACCATCGGAATAAGGAAATGGTAGAGGTAACCCTTTAAACACCAGAAGTCATTGGACAAGTAGCCAAAGGAAATCAGCATCTCAAATATCGTGGTAACGCAAAGATTTCGTAAAAGAAGATCATGTTTACCAAGCATAGCGTGATTGGAAGCAGCATAAGCTGCTACAGGATATGTATTGTTGTAAGGTCATTTTCAGCTCATGAATTAAAGAACCATATTAATGATTTAAGTTGCTCAATTTTTATTTTTGAAAACTGATTTATTCAAATGATATTCATTTTTCAATATCATAAAACTAGAGTTACAATTTATACTCCACAATATGACAACACAAAGTTTATTTTTTAAAAAATAAGAATAATAACATTGACCTTTTTATAATAACGAAACAAAAGCCTTTTAAATCCTGCTTTGCTAGAGATCTGATTTGAAATTTTCTATTTAAATGAGAATTAAACCACAGTTACATCGATTATGCCTTATCCATTTACGTTGATAAATTGCGATTTCAAATATTGCACTAATTAATGAAGTAATAATTATTACATATGATAATATATTGCATTTTCAGTGGTGGTCAGGTATAAAAATTCAATAGAACTAAACTGAAAAAAAAAAATGTAATAAAAGTTTTTTTTTATTTTTTTTTATTCTTGGTAATGGAAAAAAAAGAGTTAACCGTTAAAAAAAAAAAAAAAAAAAAAAAAAAAAAAGGGAAGAAAAGAAAAGAAAAGAAAAGAAAAGAAAACTTTTGCTGTATCAAATTACTCTCATCTAAACACGGAAATTGATGTGCAATAAGTAAGTATTGGTGAATTAAAATAAAAAAATAATAGCTTGAAGACAGTTTTTCCCCTGAAAAACAAGTTGTTGCCGAAATTGTTACGATAAATACGGTAAAATGCATCCAATTATCATGGTTGATTTGTTCAGAGCATACAGAATATTTCTTTTCGAGTCATAATACTTTTGTATAGGAATTCAGAAAATTTTAAAATTTCATTATTCATTGTAGAAAATGAAACATTTTAATAGCTTTTTTAAGTATTAAAATGTGGGGCTAAATTTCCGATATGGAGACCATAAATTAGTCGAATCGTTTTGAAAATTTGTCAATGCGACTGGTCAAAAACCAAAAATTAATTAGATCATTTTTTGTAAATTGTATGCATGTATTACAGAAATATAAAACATTTTAATTTTTCACACTTTACAAATTTTTAAATTACTTCTTTTTATTTCCCTCGATCATTCAATCGTTTCCTAGCAACTGTGTACTTTAAAAGGTATTAGAAAATTGAAGTAAATCGCAGTAAATAATTGATTAAATTGATATTTTATTAGTCAAATGTTTTATTTTTGGAGGCTTTTAATATACTTTTCTTATTGAAATAGATGAAGATTTATATTTATCAGGGTTCCTACACTTCATTTCACCTTCCGGATTTTCCCTGACTAAACACCAGCATTTTCTGCAAGAAAAAATTGGCACTTTGCAGTAGCGTTATTATATCGCGCTAATTTAAGTTTTCGCCTGTTTTCCTATTTAAAAGTTCTAATTTTTCAGTTAAAAATGTAGAAACCCTGTTTGTTTAACTAGCAGCTCTTAACTTCTATAAAATATCACCAAAACGGTTATTCCCAAACGAAAATTACATAAATGCTGGACATGTAAATTTGATAAGTAACGTGAGAGGGTTTAGCATAATGTAATGTACATTGTTAAAAGAAAAGAAAAAGAAAAAAAAAGAACTTGACTACCAATACAATTCATAGTCTTTTAACATAAATTCCAGAAAATTTTCCTTTTTTTTTTTTTTTTTTTTTTTTTTTTTTTTAGAAATTTTTCCGTTAGAAAACAATGAATTGCACTGGCGTCCCAATTACCAGTATAATTTCCATAAATTTGTCTTATATATATATACAGTGTATGTTACAGGAGATTTTGTGTTCAATTTCTTCAAAAAACGAAGGGTTTCTTGTTTTAAAAATAAGTATTCTTTTAAAGATAGGATGGTTAATCTAATGAAATTTCAGAAATAAACGCTTTCATGCATATGCTCGAATCCTCAAATAGCACAATTACGGAAATTGATAATATAAAATTAACATGAAATAGATCTAAAGAAGGAGGAGCTATCCTGAAGAAATGTCTTTTTATTCGGAAAAAAAAGTTTATCACAACACTATTGCACCAAGCTGTGTTTAACCCATTGAGGAGTAATCAATAATGTCTGTATAATATTGAATTCTCACCGGAAAAATCGAAAAATTTTATTTTAAAATAAGAAAAGGCAATTTTTCAACATTTTACCGTTAAAGTAAAAATATAAAGTTTTGTTAAAAGTTTCTGGTGAAAATTTCGTTTAAATTAGGTGGGATAAAATATATTCCACCACCCCTCAAAGGGTTAATGTGACGCTTAAAATTCCAAAACCTTCGAAAAATGATATATACTAACAAATATGTATAGACTTAAAAAATAAATCAATTGTAGAGTGTAGAGGTCTGCACGGGCCGAGATTTCCAGGCCCGGGCCCGGCCCGAAAGTTAAAATTTCGGCCCGGGCCCGGCCCGAACGAAAGAAATATTGGCCCGACCCGGCCCGGCCCGAAAGTTAAAATTTCGGCCCGAGCCCGGCCCGGCCCGAACGAAAAAATTAATGGCCCGACCCGGCCCGGCCCGAAAGTTAAAATTTCGGCCCGAGCTCGGCCCGGTCCGGAAAAAATTTTAAATTTCGGCCCGAACCCGGCCCGGCTCGAGTGAATTTCTACAGAACATTGATTTTTAATCTTATGGAAGAGTTCTGACCAAAAAAAAAAAAAAAAAAATTATAAGGTACCCTGGGGTAATAACGCCAAGTGCTTATATTTTGCATAATTATGAAATAATCAGGTAAATGACACCCATCTGCTCTGCGCAGAAGGGTTTTGTGTCATATAAATCGCAAAAAACAGCTTCAAGTTAATTTGTTTCATTTTTAGGTCTTATTGTTTTTGCAAGCAACTAAAATTAACGCTTGATCTAAAATTTGCGAGATAGGGTTTTTGATGTGAAGACTATATTTTTTATCCGGAAATACTCTGTTCATTACATAAATTTGTAGTGTATTTCATGTGCTTTCAAATTGTTGTAGAAGATTTTGGATATCTTCTCGAGATAATTTGTAGTTTAGGATTTACTGCGCAATAAGTATCCCGGGGTAATAACGCCAGGGATTGGCGTTATTACCCCAGTTGATTCCCAACAGTGGCCGAACTATATCCGAAGGGGGTTTATATATTAATATGGGACAGCATTATCATCATTGTTGAAATGGTAAGATTAAGGGGGGGGGGGGTGCCCAATACTTAAAAATAATCTCTCTATTTTATTTTTTATTATACTATTATTTTTTTTTTTTTTACTAATGTAAAAAATAATTTTTAACTCTTGTAAATAAAACTAAATCAAAATGTTTTCGAGATTCAAATTCGAACATCTTCAAAATCAGGTTTCTATTAAATTTCCACTGGATTGTTCAATTGAGTTGGAAATTTTAACTGTCCGCTTTCTCAGCGTTCGGTTTTTCAAAACTTTATAAATTTAACCTTTAACTGATGTGACAGAAATTGTAACGTATATGAATGTGATGCGGTTTGTGAGACCGCAAAATTGAAAAATGAATAAAAGGCTGGAATAACTCATAGGATTGTGCTCTTGTACTAAACTTTTTATATAAGAGTATTATACTTAATATTCCCCTATTTGGTCTCTGGTAATAGTACTAAAATTCCAAATGAAACAAAATTTCGGTAGTGTTTGCAGTTAATCTGAAAATTACAAGTTAAACTAAAAAATTAAAAGAAAATTAGTGGTCAACGAGACCGGTAACATTAGTTAAAGGTTAAAAGGCAATCCATGATTAAAAATCATAGAATACTGTTCCTGCGCTAAACTTTTTGTACAGAATTAATTCTAATTAGATTTAATCTATTCAAATATTTCTAATAATATTACGAGAACT
The DNA here is from genome assembly GCA_964019185.1 of Maratus speculifer. Taxonomy (NCBI): domain Eukaryota; kingdom Metazoa; phylum Arthropoda; class Arachnida; order Araneae; family Salticidae; genus Maratus; species Maratus speculifer. The sequence goes on along the minus strand of OZ025297.1, from coordinate 299,257,313 downwards.
CCAAACGAAGGAGAATTTCAGTTGTAACTATAGTTAAACTGGAAAATACAAGTTAAACGCTATTTTTTTGGGGGGGGGAGGGGGTACAATGTTCAGTCAGATTGCTAACAGCAGTTAAAGGTTAATTTTGTTGCTAATATAGAGATAATAATATATAACCATATGAATTGTGTATAAAATTGAATAAGAGATCTCTTTGGGATAATATTTTTTAATCAAAAATTTTATTCAATTTATTAATAATTTATTAAAGCATGTTCTTTAAAACGTCGACAATTTAACTGTAGGTTTGGAGAATCCGCATTAGTGTGGAGTTATGGGTTAAAAACTATTTACTAGATTACTATAATAGTATTAACCCTTAACTTCTGTGACAAAAATTGTCGCATAACTTACTGTGAGTGGCCTGTCAGACCGCTTAATCTAACGATGAATAAAATGTTAAATTAACTCTTAGAATATTATTTTTGTATTGAACCTTATAAACAGGACTATTATAAATAAAATTCAGCTATTCAAAAGTCTCTAGAGATAGTAATAGGACTCCAAATGAAACAAAATTTTCCCGGTATCTATAGTTAAACTAAAAATTGCAAGTTAAACTCTGAAACTTAAAAAACTCAGCGGTATGTGAAACGCTAACAGCAGTTAAGGTTTAACAAAAATATTTATTACATATAACTCTAGTTATTATAAAACTTCACATGATTAAAATATTACATTATGAATGGTTAAAACCATGCAATGTTTTTTTTACAATCATATTTAAGCGGGACTTTTTAAGCAAAGAGAGACACAGGGTGTTATATTCTGTTGAAGCTCCCCCTCACTCCTTTTTCTTTCACTTTCACAAAAAAAATCGATATTTTCTATCGCATAGAATGCATACATGAGAATATAAATACTGATTCAAATAATCCGTGCAATGTTTCAAATAATTCTATTTAAATGGTCATTTTTAAGCAAAACGTAGCTTAGAATCTGATATTATTTTGCCTTCTTCCCCCGAAACCACCATAGCTTTCTTTTTCTTTCAGAGTCACAAAAAAATTGCACATTTTTAATAGCTTAGATTGCAATTTGTCAATTTCTAGAGCTGTAGAGTTTGTATTTTTAGAATTGGGCAATCTACATGCCATTATTCCATCTTATTTTATAGTTTTGTTTGCATGGCGTTGTTACCCATATAGGTGGGTATTAACGCCAAATAGCATTGGTCAAGAAAAAACGGCATTACATTTTATGAATACATAATCTGTTAAATTATTTTATTTTATATAGATAGTCAATGAGTTGCTGTATCAGATCCTATATTTGTTTGAAATATACAGTCTAAAACTAAGCCGTGAAAATTGGTAGAACCTTAAAGTGGCGTTATTACCCCAGGGTACCTTATTAGTCTTTTTTTCCCATGTTTATAATCTCCATTTATGCAGAAGTGCCGTAGGCTGCGATATTTATGCTTTTAAATGAATCTTTGTTTGTTGTATGTAAATGTTTCAGTTATCACTAGTATTATTAATCCATATTCCCTGTAATGGAGACAAAAAATCGAAAAAGCGGTATATGGTAAAATTTGCAAACACGAAATCGTTTTGGAACGAAAAAAATGCATTCCCTTCTTAACAGATGTAAATGTTTAATATATTTTTTTCTCCCGTATTGTTGTATTCATTTTGCATGGATGAACATTTTAAAAGAAACTTTCAGTTTTCAGTTTTAAAAAAATTTCGTCATAATCATGTTTTTTTTTTTTTTTTTTTTTTTTTTGTGTGTGTGTGTGTGTGTGTGTGTGTGTGTTTAATTCTATTTTAAAACGCCTAGTAATCTACGATTCTTTAAAAGGAATAAATTCTAATGTTTAATTGTAGAATAATGACGGCTTAAAAGTATATGCTTATTTTGCAGAAATTTTTGGACAAAGCCAAATATTACTGATTTATAAAAAGTCGAGAAAAGGATTTTCATATAGGAAGATTCAATAGGAACTGATTATTTTGGTCCATGAAAACTAGGAAGAATGGAATCAGTCTCGGCTTTGTACGGAAAAAAAGTTAGGCCAGGCCCGATACTCCAGCAAAAAAATTAAGGCCCGAGCCCAGCCCGGCCCGAAAAGATTAGTGACTAGGCCCGGCCCGAAAGGATTAGTGACTAGGCCCGGCCCGGTCCGGCCCGAGTCTTCAAAAGTAAGGCCCGAGCCCGGCCCGGCCCGAATGGCATTATTGGAAATCGGCCCGTGCAGACCTCTAGTAGAGTGTCTAATTTTAAATATGATGCAAAAGTGAGATTAAGAAGAAATGACTCGCAGAGATGATGTTGAGGTCCCTGATCTGCGCATTTACTAGTTATTTTTATATGATATTATATTTTCGGAATTTACTATCCATAAAAATGAAAATGACGTTAGAGAAATTCTATTCCACGACTAAACTTTTTCACTCATTGCTAAACACACAAAACAGTTTTAATACCGGCCATTCTCTGTTTAAACTAAATGGAGAAAATTCTAACGCAGGAATCAAAAGTGAAATTTACTGTAAGAGAGCAAAAACAGATTCTAACATATTATTCTAACAATAAGAATAATAAACTGCGGAAGTTTCTTGCTGCTTTGAGACCTTTCCTCATCTAGCCGACAGCTCTTAAATTCAGTCTGTTATTAAATATTTTTGCTTAATAACGAAAACTCAACAAAAATAAAAACTCTGTTTACTCTTGTAATATTTATCCGCTGAAATTATGAATGGCATCCTCTACTACTTTTTCTCTTTAAAACTAACAAATCTTTACTTCAGTTTTTCAACTTAAATTAATGAAGACTTTTACTCAATCCGACAAGCAGTAAAGAAACAGCTCTCCTTTTTACGCTACGCGTGGGTATAGAAAGAAGAAACGAAACGTTAGCGTAGCAAATATTTATCGAAATGCTTTGCCTAAAAATCGCTGTTTGCACAACTGAAGAGAAAATATAAAACAAGAAAACGAATTCAGCAGCAAGATCAAGCTTCGATCACCTTACTGATTCTGAATTCCAGTAACTTATTTTTCACCTGTTCGTGTTCTGTTGCCACACGAGCTATTCAAATAAAAGTCTCGGATTGAATTTATTTTCTTAAGAGATGAAAAGCATCAAAAAACAGACTCAATGTCAATATGTACTTGAGCAATGAAGTGATTCGGTACACACTTGAAAGCCATTAATGTGTAAACTCGGTATAGGTATAATTATTGTTACTGAATGCAAAAAGAAAAGGCCTTAAAGGAATTTAAAAGATATTAGTGACATAACTTTTTATAGGAAAAAAGGACAAAAATAGGTTTTTAAAGAAGTGATGAAATTGAGAGAAAATATTTATTTGAAATACACAAGAGGAAAATTAAAAGAATTATGTATGCCCGGATGAATTCATCCGTAAAATTTAAATGAACCCAATGTTTGGATGCTTAAAAGAGAAACTATTGGAGAAACATAACATAATTTGCTTTAACGCTTAAAATCTTATTAAAAAATTAATGATTTAATGCTTCAATGCATGTTATAAACTGACACTATGTTTTTATAACGAAATACATCAAAATAAAAACTGTTTCAATTAACAACATAAGTGTTAATAAATTTCACGCGGTATGAAACTTAAATTATTTAGTTATAATAATCAATGTATACTGAACTCGAAAATATTTTTGGAATGTAAAAAATCATTTTTCTTTATTAAGAAAATAAACAAAAAACAAATCATTAACACGTTACGTTCTGTTTTTAGATACATTTTTAAAATAGACGTTTATTATTAGTAGTATTATTACTTCAATGTAACGAAAACTGTACTGTAACATAAATTATGTTTTAACTTATAATTTTCAATGGAAAAGATTTATAAACCTACGATATTTAGTATACTGAAGCATATTATAACACTTACCAGGATATATACGACACCTAGGTGAAGGTTTAAAAATCTATCCTTTTTTATGTTTAAGAATCTTCTAAAAAATCGTTTTGAGCATAGTTCCATACTTTCAACTTTTATCTTAATAATAGTACATTAAGACTATTCGTTATTGTTTATTGAAAATTTTAACTAAATTAACAATGTTATTTTAAAAATGGAATTAACCTGTAAGCACTGAAACTTTTTGCGCTGAAAGGACAGACAGGGATTGACAGGTATTTTCAATTATAAAAAAAAAAAAAAAGTTTTTTTTTTTTTTTTTTTTTTTTTTAATGGAAATTTAAATGATTTTTAAAAAATTATATAAGTATGTCCACGGTGTGAATACTAAATGGTTTTTCTACTTCTTATTCTTGATATATACATATAGGTAATTTTTTTTCTCGTGAGCATAATTTATTTAAGGGGAAAACAGGAAAAAGAAAAGAGTATGTTCGGAAATATTCCCAATGAATGTTAAAACTCATTCATACAATGCATTTTTCCCTCATACATTTTTTCCAAAAAAAAATTTTTCTAATTTTTTATTGGTTGATAATTTTAAGCAAAAATTTACAATAATAAAGTTTTTGAAATGTTTTAATGAAGAAAATATGGTACTTCTTTGGAATAGCATCCCTTAAGGATGAATTGCCAGATGGCAATGTCCTATCATCAAGTTAGGTTGTAAAACCACTAAAGAAACACTAACATGATTATGCGCTATTGTTATAGTGCTTTTTCGTTGATGTTCCAAAACATTTTTTATTTATCCTTTTTTATTTAATTATTTATTTATTTAATTTCATGTTCCATGTTACGCTGTTTTCACAACAGAGCAAATTAGAGCCCTCGGAGTTAGGGCAGATGTTGATGAACGTAGATTGCTGGGAAGAGTCACCGAATTTTTCAAAAATAAACTATTTACATTATTTGAAATCAGATTCCTAATTTTAAGAGGATCATTTTAGAGACCATACAAAAAATAGAGAGTCTATCCAAAAGCGTATTTTGAAGTTAATACATTTCAATCATATTGAAACATTGAAAAAAAAAACAGAATGAGAAAAATTAAATTAAAAATTGTAACTACGAATCATTTAACGGGAAATGTATTTAGTATAAACTCTTTTTTACATATTAACAATAATCAAATCTTTAAGTAACTTTGTTAAAATACAAGGTGTTTATAAAGTCCCAGATCCATTTTGATGTTTAAAATCTCATAAAATAATGAAGATATAAACAAACTTACGGCATTTATTGATGGAATAACTCATATATTTTTCTTTTCAGGTTTGAATATCTTTACCTTTGTAAATATCGTCTGCGCGTGTGATTAATTTCAGATAATTTCATTTTCCAATCTAAATATCTGTACTTTTCTAAATATCGTCTGCTTATTAATTGCATTTTTCTCTCTTTTGATTTTGGCAACTATTGCAATGTTATGTTTACTTTTGATGTGTTTGTTCTATGTTACTTTTGTATGTGATGTTTTATTCGAGCGGATATTAAGGCGAATGCACATACACCATAAGAGAAAGCACAGATTTTATGGTGGTTCATAGAAACCAAATTGATACGGTATATGCAAGCACAGTGAAATTGCAGAAGAATTTACCAAAAAGATCCTCCATCCAAAAGCAGCATCTTGCGGTGGAAAAAGAATTTTCTAGAAACTGAAAGTATCGCAGATAAGAAGTGTTCCGGACGTCCCTGCACAAGTGATTTTGATGTTGAGCGTGTCAGACACACATTTTTACACAATCCTAGAAGATCTGTGAGATCAGCGGCGAGAGAATTGGATGTGACAATTTCGACGGCGTACAAGGTTATTAAGAAAAAATTAAGACTGCATGCATACAAAGTTCGAATTGTTCAAGTTTTGGAACAGGACGATAGGTCTAGGAGGATGGCCTTTGCAACAGATATTCTATGGAGAATAGAAGATGATGCTGATTTTCTGAAGCACATAATGTTCTACGGCGAAGCAACCTTTTATGTTTCTGGCATTGTTAATCGCCATAATGTGCGCATATGGGGATCTGAAAACCTCCATGAATACCATGAGGCAGAAAGGGATTCCCCAAAGATTAATGTGTGTTGTGGACTAATGCACGACCGAGTCATTGGGCCTTTCTTTTTTACAGAAAAGACGGTCTCATCAGTCGTATACTTAGACATGTTGGAAAACTTCGTATTTCCACAACTAGAAGAGTTTCAGCCACATGACTTTTTGCCACAAGATGGTGCATCACCTCATTGGGGTACATTCATTCGTACTTCTTTGAATGACCATTTTCTAGGAAGATGGATTGGGCGAGGAGGTCCAATTCCTTGGCCACCCAGATCACCTGATATAATACCTGACGTGAAATTGACTATCGACTTGATATTCTCCGTGCGACGAAGGGGGTACACGTGAAAGTTCATTGACAAGGGTCATGAAACTTTTTGAGTCTATCTAACTATCTGTTATTAATTTTAATCTATCTTTATTATTTTATGAGTTATTAAACATCAAAATGGGTCCGGGACTTTATAAACAACCTATACATTAGGGATTTGTAATACATTTTAAGAAAAGGAAAAATGAAAAATTGATATTGTCATCATTTTTTGCAGTTGGTAGTTATCCTTAATATTCACACACAACTCGATAATGCAATTCATTAAAGCTTCATAATAACTGCAGATTGAGCTTTTATACGGTTTCTCAAGAGAGAGAAAAATGAATAATTATGCACTTACTTGTTTAACTGATAATACACAAAGACTAGTATATGCTATGCGATAACGCCCATTAAAAATGAATTTGACCGAAATTTCTGAAAAGCAGTACAAGATTGTGACAATGAATCCATTTTATCGATTTTAACTATTGAATTATATAAGACTGAATTTATTATAATATAACTTCAAATTCAAATCATCGGACAGCTCAGTAAAGGGAATATTTCTCAAGAAATTTCACAATTTGATTTCTCTTTGAATGTGAAATTTTATAATCCAACTTTTCTAACGAGTCTTTATCAAATAGATAACGGGATATAACTTTTATAATTCACGACTGTTTTATAAATTGCATTATATTTTAAACATTCATAATTTCTTGCACAAATCATGAGGATCCTTAATATTGCTATAAATACAATAGCGTGTAACTTCTTTTTAAAAGAATAACAATATCTCAGGGATCCGAAATGTAAAATATTTGGTTCCTACTTAATAAAAATAAAATATTTCGCCTCTATTCCAATTTTAGTTCTCTTAACCATTGGAAGGACGGCGAAGGCGTTATACAACTTAATTTTTATCGAGATTTGTTTCAGAATTTTTGTAAAAAATATTACTTTTATAACTTTGGAGAAAAAGAGTTGTAAAATTGCATTCAGACATTTTCAAATAAAATTTTTCGAAAATTCTGGTGTGAATTTAATATTATAGAAACACAATTATTTGTCCCTGAAAGAGTTAAAATTTAACGGAAAAAAAATAAAAAGTATACGGTAAATAGGCTTTTTTTATTGTTATTAGTATTCAGTTCGAGTCTCAGTGAATAAGATGTAAAACTTTTCTTTCTGGATGCGGTTTTGGTTCGAAATCATGATTTGTTCACATGCCTTTGGCCATTGCTCAGTCTTATGCCTTAATGGATAAATATTTTCTGTTTCGAAAGTTTTAATTCGTTTCAGCATAAATAATTTCTGGTTTAAATTTGCTAAATTCTATATGAAAAAGATAAAATTAATATAAAAGTTATATACAGGGTGGTCATAAAAAAACTTTGCCGATATATGGAGCTCTAACGGCCAGTCCGCTCAACCGATCGAGATGAAATTTCAGATATAGCTATTCAGAGGTATGAGCTCGAGATTCTCTGAACGGCAACAAAATGGCGCTCACGGTTATGGTTATAGTTACAGAAACTCGAAAATTTCCAATGGCAACACCTATTTTTTTTCATCGCAAAATGCTCAGCGCATGCGAAAACCCTAAAGAGCATTGGAACCGTACGTGTATCGCAAGAAACGGACATGTTATGCACGCACAAAAAACCGTTCTGCGAATCCTCTCCCCCCATAAAAAAAAACTCGATTGGGGCGCAAGGAGGAAATTTGCATATGACACAGAGTCAGTACACTAATCTTTGATTACAATACAGATCGGAGAAACTAAAACTTTTATTTTGATTACACATTTTCCACATGGGTGCCATCACCATGCAATGTGTAATTGCCTGTGATGGCACCCATGTGGAAAATGTGTAATTAAAATAAAAGTTTTAGTTTCTCCGATCTCTATTGTAATCAGAGATTAATGTACTGACTCTGTGTCATATGCAGATTTCCTCCTTGCGCCCCAATCGAGTTTTTTCTACGGGGGGGGGGGGGGAGGATTCCCAGAACGGTTTTTTGTGCGTGCATAACATGTCCGTTTCTTGCGATACACGTACGGTTCAAACGATTGTTGGGGTTTTCGCATGCGCTGAGCATTTTGCGATGAAAAAAAATGGGTGTTGCCATTGGAAATTTTCGAGTTCCTGTAACTATAACCGTAACCGTGAACGCCATTTGTTGTCGTTCACATAATCTCGAGCTCATACCTCTGAATAGCTATATCTGAAATTTCATTTCTATCGGTTGAGCGGACTCGCCGCTAGAGCTCCGTATATCGGCAAAGTTTTTTTTATGACCACCCTGCAGTAGATTCCCTCAAATCCTCAACCCTAAAATCTGTAAATACGTATTCCATAAAACAGGAACTTGCATCATATACTTCTGACACATTCAACTGAACATGATGGACCACCCAAAACGGTGTCAGCTTACATTTAATATCGATAAGTAAACTTAGAACTGCAAACCTCAAATAAGTGTTTTAACCTGAAAATAAAACTCCTCTGATATCAAAAATCGCCCGTCCCTCTGAACAAAACTTCGTTCTGCTTCGATAAGGACAAAAGCGTAAAAAAATCCTAATAACCTTCAGTGAAAATATATAAATGTATTTGACAAATTAACAATTAAATTGACATCATTTTACGGAAAAATAGAGCTGAAATACCATGCCTAAATATGGTACAAAACCTAGTAATAGACAAAATTCTATATCATATACTTGCACTAAACTCGTAACCTTTTAAGAGGGGAAAAAATGGCGTGCATTTCGCAATTAACCATTCTACACAATAAGACCGGAATGAAATTTGTTAAGGAGCATCCTAAGGACAGCCATTACTACTCGGGTTGATCTCGTAATTCAAATCCTTGATCAGGTGACGAGATCTTCACCTGATTATAGGCACCTCCAAAGGTATAATAATTCATAGGGAACTTCAAGGACTTTTTACCGAAGACGGATTTTGGATGCACCAGACGCCATTAGCATATATGATGATTTTTTTAGCTACTAGTGAGCCATGAAATCGCGAACTCTCATACTCTGCAACTGGGTCACCGCTTCCATACCTTCAACATTAATAACTAATTGATATTTCTACAATTATTAAAGTCTTATACGCAAAACTATTAATTACAGTAGAGCTAATCTATTAAATTTACACAATAAAACTTTTTGGATTTAAACGCTGGACCTCTTGTTTTGAAACTAGCGATGTTATGATTTATTACATCACTGTCACATTTTCTTGATGACTTTCTATAGAATATATGACTTACTAAATGGTTTGAAAATGGTTTAAAAATTGACTAAATTATTACTTAAGGCCCCACAATAGTCACTGAAAAAAACCCGGATGATAATGTAAAATCTAAGGGGGCGTTCTTTTCAAATATCTCGCTCAAATTTTAATATTTTTAAATGATTTTTTTCCACAAGATAGTTGAGAATGATACACAACCGTCCTAGTTTTTATTTTTTCAGTTTTGGTTTCAGATTTTTTTTTGTTGTTGTTGTTTTTTAAATTACTTCAATTTTCAAAACCGGCTTAAACCGGTTCTGAAATTGAAACTATCATAATATAAAAGATATATAAGCAAAATCGAATAAGTAAAAACTAGGCTGGTTGTAGATCATCCTCAAATATCCTATGCAAAAAAAAAAAAAAAAAAAAAAAAAAAAAAAAAAATCACGTAAAAATATTAAAATTTGAGCGAGATATTTGAAAAGAACGCCCCCATAGACTTTACATTATCACCCGTGTCTTTTTCATGACTATTGTGGGGCCTTAAATCTATTGCTAATCCGTCAAAGGTTTTTACAAAAAATTATGCAGTTCTTGTGACAGTAATACTATTCGCCAAATGGGAGCTCAATTAAAAACACGGTTCAAGCGTTATCATATTTATTATTACAAACATACAAATCATAATTGCAATACTTTCCTTACTTTAGTAGTTCGAATAATGAAAATGGATATCAAATGTAGTGAGATACCTGATAATTCTAAAATTAATAGGAAGTGGATAGAAAAACAATTTTCCGTCAAAGAAAAAGCATCTAAATATTTCAGAAAAAAGGAGCGGAAATAAGAACGCAAATAAATTTAAAACTTTATGGCTAACTTTAAGCTTTATGGTGATTTCAAATTAAAAATTTATTTTCTCACAGATTCCATAAAGGAAAATTTTTTTCTATCAAAATGAAATCAAATCTGTTATCAAAACGAATTTATCATTTAATTATTATTTTTTTTTTCCCCTCGGAAATGTATTATGATATTTGATGATAGAAAGAAGAGGAATACGTGGGAATAGAGATAGATACCACAGACAGTAATGCGGGTCACGTTTTTGTTTAAGGCTTCATAGTTGATAAATAAAAGCTTCTAAGACATAAAAAATATTTTTTAAATTAAATAATAATATTTAAATAGTTTTTTAAAATGTACCTTTTGAAGCTATCATTATTCTTACAAATTATTCTTATGTAAACATTCTCTGGCTTAGATTACAGTTTTGGGGAACAAAGGATCTTTAATTTTAAAAATTAAAAAAAAAAATTCAAAATTTATGAAAATGGTTCAAAATTTTTATAAATTTTTATGTTCTTTTTTTTCGAAGGTTATTATTGTTGTTGTTGTTGTTGTTAGGAGTAGCAGAAGTAGTAGTAGTTCAACTTTTTAGAGCAATTAGTATTATTGTTTTTATCCGATTTAACAAAATACAAAATTTTATAAAAAGATTTTATTAAGATTTTATTTAAAATCATAAATTCAACACATAAAACAAGACCAAATACAAATCCGTTCAGTTAATTAAAAAAAATCTATATAAAAACTTTAAAAAATTTACACTGATAAATGAAAAACACACAAAAATTTAATAGAACAGAACTCATAATTGCTGTAAAGACAACCGGTTTTAATGCATTTTTAAAATAAAGTTGAGAAATATATTTTAGGCACGGTATTGCATCAATTTTGGGTCATAGAAATAAGCAAGGGGAGTGAGTGGATGGAGGGAATCATTGTCAAGATTGTCAATTGCCAAAATTATCAATATTGTAATCTTATATTTCCAATATAAAACTAACAAATATAATTCTGGTACAATATTTCATCAATATCGATTAAGACGCAGGTACAGGCATAGGTTGTAAAAGGGAGCCATTGTCCCCTTCTTGAATTTTTTAATTTAATTAATTAAATTTTGTTTACCTCTCATGGTTTTCAAAACAGATGTGTTTGTGGTCCACATTTTAGGTTTTGTGATTTATTTAATTTTATAACTATAATCATTATTTTTTTTTCCACGCTAGAATACAATTTTTGAAATGAATTACGAAGGTGAAAGATCGAAGAAATTCTGATTTTGAAACGGCAGTTTAGTTTTAAAACTCTCTTAGATCCGTGCTTAAGGGAAAAACGTAAATCATGCATTAGATTTAAACTTAGATATTTTCGTAAGCCATTTCCTAGGTTCAAGTCTATAGCTCTTAACTGTTTTCCCATTGGAAATATTATATTAATACCGAAAAATGATAACAAATGGCACACTAGACTGATCCGATCGATTTTTAACGTAAATGATTTGATGGTAAGCTATATATATTCAACAAAATAAAATGAATAGTGCGTTTCAAAGTTAAAAAGTGGTTAACTTTTTAAAATTTTTAGATTCTCTTTTAAAAAAAACTCAGAATAACAAAATTTACGAGACATTTTAAAGAAATCTAGCGACATTCCCACAAAATAGCGGAAACCCATCTCCTTAAAGATTCTTCTTGGACATCATTAATTATCAAACGCGTTTCTTGAGCTGTGGTGCTTGGCTTTCTTTCAGGCAAAACTGATTAATGATAGGCGAGTATTTATTCATGATATGAAGCTGCACAACGCACGTGCTCGCACAGAGAGCAGGCTACTTGTGGGAAAATAAACTATGCAGCACTCCAGAGAGTGTTTCGTATCTTGCGCAGGGAGTGAAAGTCAGAGAAATAATGCATTTGTTAGGATTTTGTGCACACAAACATATTACTCGCTGGCCGGGGAACCCAGAATGAATGCATCGCCGTATTTGCTCCTCCATAAATGTTAATAAGAGCCTGGTTAGAGAATTATGATAGATGGCTGAGCTGTGCAACCAACATAAATTCTCTCGCTCTGCGACCACTAGAATTCTCATTCTTGTCCGAAATTTTAAAATCTGGATTACAGAAAGAGAAATCCTTGAAACAGTGGTCCCTGATCTTTTTACCTCATTTGATGCTATAGCTGAAGGTGACAATATAGGCAGATGTCATTTATGCAGATCCCCGAAGATGAAATTCAAGTCGCTAAAAGTAAATAAATAACATATAGTTTTAAGAGCGGAAAGCCTTGACCTAAACAATACTAACTGGTCAGCACACGCGCCTACATTTGTAAATTGGCGCCACAATGTAATTGGGGTAAATTTTATCCCAAAGCGCGTTCTAGCGGGTTAACTACAATTGGACTATACTTTGCATTTCCAAATAGCATTCCAATCCAGCATTATGAAATATTTATTATATGTAATATGTATATCGGTTAAAGTAACAGTTTCTAAATTTTACAAATGAAACGGCTTATGTGCAAATCACATTAAAAAAGCAGGGCCACTTCAAATATATTTAATAATCAAAATCGAAGTCTACACGTATTCATTAGAAAAAAATCGCAAAAGATCCAAAGTTTTTTTTTCCTTTTAGTAAAATAACAAATAAGAAATATACCAAATGTCAAATGCTATTAATATCGTATTTAATTCTACTCAAATGTTCATATGAGTCTTACTGGACGATTCCAGTAAATAGCCGCTTTATGTTACAAACACTAATTATTAGCTCTAGGAGCACTCGACTGGGATTACTAGAATTCTTATTCTTGTTCAAAATTTTAAAATCTGGATCATAGAAAAAACATGTTTGAATCCTTGGTTTCAGTGTTAGCGATATTAAACTGAGGCGTTTTTAAAGAGGAATGCAGGTTTAAAATGTATTCCAAGTTTGACCTGTTATTATTATTATTTTTTTAAATATATATATATAAATAAATAGACATTTCGTGTAACTAAAGCAGTACTTCGTAATTCTTTCAAATGAGAAGGCATATTTTCGAATCACATTATAAAGATGGAGATAAACAAAGTATAGTAATTGAAGTCAAAATGTACAAAATATTGAATAGTGAACGCTTTTTAAAACAAAACATTTTTTCCCTTGCTGAAAAATAAAATATTATAACCAGATATTACAATATATCATGTCAACACTTTATTTATTTATTTATTTATTTTTTCGCACAAATTGATCACAGAATTTGGTACGTCATACATTTTCTTGTTTCGCAATTGCTTTTCTTGTTTGAAACAATAAAATCGGGATAATAATAATTTTAAAAAAAATGCTTCAATTAATCAAAAGGTTCGCAACCTTTTTATACGATGATTACGTTTTCAAATTTCGGTAAAATCGCGAATTAACTCGAAATATTTAGTTGCTACAATAAAAATCTAGAAATATTATTCAATAAAAAAAAAAAAAAAGAAAAAGAAAGAAAGAAAGAAAGAAAAAGAAAAAAAAGCGGGCAAAAAAAAAAAAAAAAAAAAAAAAAAAAAAAAAAATATTACCATACATGTGTTACATTTTTTTACTATATATATTTTTTTTTTCTACCTCGTATATTTTAAATATACATGGAAAGCCTATTGATGCAAAATGAAGAATTGAGATATTTTCTTAAACCATGCTGATTTACAGTCATAAAATAGTAAAATAATGATCATGATGTTGTAGATATTTGAAGTAAGAAGAAAATGCTTTGAATACGAATGATTTAAACTCTCAGGTCAACATTACTAAAAATTGCGGGAAAAAAGCTACATATTTTAAAGCCATAATTCTTCTTTTTCTTTTAATCTAAAGCAAGAGTTTATCTGCAACTATATTTGGGGGAAAAAGATTTTTTCACCAATGGTAATCAAATTGAAACAATGTGATTTCGTTACGAATGATCATCCCCTTTTGGATCTTCTTTCTCTCTTTATGATAATTGTTTTATAGTATAATTGATTGAAAAGAGCTGTAAAATTTTTGCTTTCAAACTCTCCTGCGATTCCAAAAAGTTTTAACGTTTTAAAACGTTTCGTCGTCAACGTTATTTGTTTGTTTGTTTTTTGTCTCTAACCTACTTATTGTCAGAATACTTGATTTATTTCGAAGAAAATTAAAGCACAAAAATACCGTCATTGAATTGTTATAATAACAATAACTTAAATTTATTACAATGAGAAACTAGAGAACATAAAAAAAAATGACCATAAAAGAATTCTAGTTGTACAAGATATTGTTAAATAAAGTTTTTATCATAATTCTAAACACAGAAAAGCCCGAATCTTTGTTTGAAAACTCATCCTTTTTTAAATGGAAAGAGAAGGGGGATATATATAAAGAAATAATTTACAACTGCTTGCTTTTTTATTTACTTTAATCTTTCTAAAGATTTGAAGCAAAGCTTTCTTTACTCCTTTTTCCCGGAGAGATTCCAAACAGGAAGTCCTCTCTGTAATCCGATTTCAATTCAGAAGAGGGGACAAAAAACAAACCACTTGTCATAATATAATTCCAATTAGAACATGAGAGCTTCATTTTTCAAAACTTTTTACAGAACGCGTATCACTATTATTGAGTAGTAAATAAATACATTAAAACAGAAATATTAACCGTTTATCTTTCTTCAGAACGTCCGTAAATAGGGATTAATAGCGAGCAAGCACACTAAATGGCTTCAAGAATCATCGGTAAAATGTCTAACTTTTTTCTTCTTCGTGTTCTATTTTGTTGGAGTTTTTTTTTTTTTTTTTTTTCCCTTTCAGCTATTATTCTCGTTACATATTTTTATATGTGTTTCTTGTTTTGAAATAACAGTAAAAGATTGTTTTCCTTTGCTGACATTCTAAATATATTTTATTATATTCGAAAAATTTGTTTTTTAGTTCGCGAAAAAAATATGTAACCTTCATAAAAGGAGTTTTCTGATTATTGGTTTTTGTCTTTCACGCACGTTTCTGTTTATTCAAAGTTTCTTTGAATATGAGTTCATTTTTTATGTATAAAAAAAGTCTTTGAAAGTCGCGTTAGAAATTCTTTCAACTTAAAATAAATACCCTTCACTGAATTCTTCGTATTATAATTAAACAATACAGCCATAAACAATCATGAAAAAACTGCAAGTAAAAGGGAACTTGAAAGTATTGTAAATGACAAATAAGAATAAATATAATATTGAAGTAGAAGCTATATTATCTGGAATGTATCTATATACAAGTGCATGTTATTTTATTTGCTCTTATATTACACCTTTTTATATATTAAAAAAAAATGTTTTCCCATTCATTATATCAGTTTATCAATTCGTTAACAAATCAAAAAAGAATAAAAAGAATATTGCCCAGTTAAACTGATGGCATTGAGCTCACAGGCTACGCATACTAATTGTACATTACAGCCTTGTATTTTCGTTAATTCCGTTCGAAAAAAAAAAATTAAGAAGGGGAAACAGCTCTCCCCTTTCTCCTTTTTTATACTTAATCATTGAACTTCCTAAACTATCAAATACATGCTTTATCATATTAAAAAATCTATATCCAAAATTCAGAGCAAATCGGATAATTCTTAATAAAAACCCATTTAGCATTTATATAATTTAAGAGGAGTTATTCCCCTCTTTTATACTTAACCATTAAACTTCCAAAACTATTCAGAGATTTGAACGAAATCTGACAATTCTGATTGAAAAATCCATTTATGCAAGTTAAGGGGAGGGGCATTAGAACCCCCGTTCCCCCTGTTTATACTTATTCAATGAACACCTAATAACAGCCACGGACTCGCCTCATCAGAATGATCCTATACCTAAATTTTGAACGAAAACTGTTAATTCTGCATGAAAATCCCGTTTATATCAATTAAGGGGAGGGGCATGAGCCCCCCGTTCCCCCTGTTTATACTTATTCAATGAACACCTAATAACAGCCACGGTATCGCCTCATCCGAATGATCCTATATCTAAATTTTGGACAAAAACTGTTAATTCTGCGTGAAAAACCCATTTATATCCATTAAGGGGAGGGGCATGTGCCCCCCGTTCCCCCTCTTATACATATCGAAAGAACTCCAAAAACTAATCAGGGAAGCGCCTTATCAGGATATACCTACATACAAAATTTCAAGTGAATCCGATATTTTTATCATGAGTTATCGCGTTACGCACATACATACAGAACGGACGGGCACATAAGCTCTCAGGCTATGATAGCCTGTGAGCTAAAAACTGCATCTGTCAGGTATTTAACACACACAATAAATACACACTCACATATATCTGTAAAAACATTATAAACCAACAAAAATGATCATTTATAATTATAAATATGCAAATTAAAAATAAAGTTTTAAATTTTTTTTTTAAGAATCCAAAATATATTATATAATGATAAGCTAGACAAGGAATTGAAAATGTAGCAAAACACTGTTACAAATATTGGAAAAATGGAAATCGTTATGGAACTAAGGCAGAATTGTCAGACCCAAATTAAAATTAACCATTACTAAATCTGGGTTATCGTACAAAATAAACCGTGAAAAAGTAACAAAAGATCAAAAATAAAATGGATTAAAGGAAGAATTTATATCCTGGAGAATTTCAAAGTAATTATTCCTCATAGTGAGTAATGTAATCTAATTATTTTGTACTCCCCTGTAAAGTTACGATAAATGCTACGCATTCCATACAGAAAATATGTTGTAATCCACCTCAGTGATTTAAATTGTTTTTATATTTGAAGAATCTAAATATTATGAAAATGTTTTTCTTATAATCATAATGTAATGGAATTCTTTAGTGCCTTCCTGTAAATGAACTATAAATGCTCTTTCTTCTAAGCTCTAGATAATACCTGTAGCAGTCTATCCCAATGGCGCATACGTCGCTGACATATATGTGAGAAGGCCCCACATATATGTCAGGTACACATATGTGAGGTGACATCCTTTTCCACTAGGTCATGCATAGTTTGTTCTGTGACTTCGTAAGCTACTCTGGGATAAAGACTCTCTACAGACCGTTTGAATGCAGGAAGCATGACTACGAGCCAGCGGCAGGGTTGCCGGCTTTTAGCCGGGCCAAAAAAAGCCGACCTTTTTTTTTTTTTTTTTTTTATCCACGGTAAAAAAGCCGGCTAAAATTGAAACAAGTAAGAAAAATCATGCGTTAAGCATAGATTATGAAGCACTTTCCAACACTTAATGAAATCTTTAACAAAACTTTGTTATTTAGGGAAATAATAGTGTATAGCTAAATATACCCAAATATGTATTCCAGTACATTATAACAGCCCTGTATTTCATATTTCAGTTCATATAATGGGAAAATTTAGCTTAGCAAGAAAATACCCAGTAGCTTGAAATTTCTTTTTAAGCAATTCATACTGTTAGATGGAAACATACTTGGATACTTTTGTTCAGCCCTGTAGTTTACATTGTATCTTTATTACACGTCAGCATTAGGCTAAAATTTATTGTAAACTAAAACACTTTTAAAACAACTGAAATCACATTCTCATAAATCATCATTCATAGGCGTCCATGTACCGAATTCTTTGCGTGGCCCTGTATATCCTTCTATCTATATTCTGCAAACATTTTTCAGTAAATTGAATGCAGCTCAGCGTAAAAATGCATAGCTTATTTAAGAACCACATTTAAATAATTTACGCTCATATTCAGTAACGTTGGTGAGCTCTTTTGGGTAGCCCTGTATATCAACTATAACATTTATACACACCATATAATGTGCATATATTTAGCGAAATATAAACGAGAATATCATAATTAAAATGCATCTCATCCCTCCATCAACCATCATCGGACACATATACGGTACTTCGGAAAGAATATACTATTAGAAATCTTTTGTATGGCCTTGTAAATGCTATGTACTTCATATTATGCAAGACAGTAGCGTATAATTTATATTAAGCTTCAGTGACATATATCAATTTTATTATACATGAAAAAGCTTAATATATTTAAAATATGTCACACACAATTCCTCCTTTTACCATTATCTAATGGAA
The DNA here is from genome assembly GCA_964019185.1 of Maratus speculifer. Taxonomy (NCBI): domain Eukaryota; kingdom Metazoa; phylum Arthropoda; class Arachnida; order Araneae; family Salticidae; genus Maratus; species Maratus speculifer. Next base: position 299,238,817 of record OZ025297.1, on the reverse strand, counting down.
TTCTTTTGTGTGGCCCTGTAGATGAATAATAGCTACATTTTCAACTTATATTTTATAGAATGCATATTTTAATATGTTTGACAGGGTATAACATCTTTAAAATTCCTTTGAAACGATTTTTCCCCATAGGCCGTAATGTAATAGGAAACTTTTGATTCGCCCTGTAGATAAACTAATCATGGTAGAAACTTCATTTTCGATAGGACTTGTGCTAGAGTAAACGTCAATAACGTCCTAAAATTTCATGGCAATCCGAGTATATTAACGATTTTTCCCCATAGGCCGTAATGTAATGGGAAACTTTTGATTCTCTCTGTAGATAAACTAATCATGGTAGATACTTAATTTTTAGTAGGGTTCGTGCTAGGGTAAACCTCAAAAACGTCCTAAAATTCCATGGCAATATATTAACGATTTTTCCCCATAGGCCGTAATGTAATGGTAAACTTTTGATTCGCCCTTTAGATAAACTAATCATGGTAGAAACTTCATTTTCAATAGGACTTGTGCTAGGGTAAACGTCAATAACGACCTAAAATTTCATGGTAATCCGAGTATATTAACGATTTTTCCCCATAGGCCGTAATGTAATGGGAAACTTTTGATTCGCCCTGTAGATAAACTAATCATGGTAGATACTTCATTTTCAATAGGGTTCGTGCTAGGGTAAACCTCAATAACGTATAAAAATTTCATAGCAATCCGAGTATATTTACGGGAGTTAGAGCGCGGACAGACGGACAGACGGACAGACGGCCAGACAAACCGAATACATAAGCACTTTTCAACTTTGTTGGAAAGTGCTAAAAAGGCGGCTTTTATCTTTAAAATTTTAACTTGTATAGAATTCATATTAAATTTGGATTGATTTATTTTTAATACATTTTTAATTATTTACTAAGGTGGTGTGGGGTAATAACGCCAGGCGGGGTAATAACGCCAAGTGCTAATATTTTGCACAATTATGAAATAATCTGGTAAATGACACCCATGTGCTCTGCGCAGAAGGGTTTTGAGTCATATAAATCGCAAAAAACAGCTTCAACTTAATTTGTTTCTTTTTTAGGCCTTATTGTTTTTACAAGCTACTAAAATTAACGCTTGATCTAAAATTTGCGACATACGTTTTGTGATGTGAAGACTATTTTTTTTATCCGGAAATACTTTGTTAATTACAAAAATTTGTAGTACATTTCATGGACTTTCAAAATATTGTTGAAGATTTTGGATATCTTTTCGAGATAATTTGTAATTTAAAATGTACAGCGCAATAACTATAACGGGGTAATAACGCCAATCCTTGGCATTAATATCCCGGTTGATTCCCTACAGTGGACGAGCTACATCCTAAATACTAATTCAAATAAACACAGTTAAAACTGTGCAATGTTTCTAATAATTCTATTTAAGCGGGCCTTTTTAAGCAAAAAGAAGCTCACAGTCTGATATTCTTTTGCCTCATCCTCCCCCCCCCCCCCACACCACACCACACCTTTATTTTTCTTACACTTTCACAAAAATTTGAACATTTTCAATAGCTTAGAATGCAATTTGTCAATTTCTAAGTTTGTAGAGTTTGTATTTTTAGAATTGGGCAATCTACATGCAATTATTCCATCTTATTTCATAGTTTTGTTTGCATGGCGTTATTACCCATATAGGTGGGTAATAGCGCCAAATAGCATTGGTCAAGAAATCACGCCATTACGTATTATGAATACATATCTGTTAAATTATTTTTTTTATATAGATAGTCAATGAGTTGCTGTATCGAATCCTATATTTTTTTCAAAAATACAAACTAAAACAGAGCCGTGAAAATTGGTCGAACCTTAACGTGGCGTTATTACCCCAGGGTACCTTACTAAAGAAAATTATAAATTTCTATTTAATTTTTCAAATAAATAAGTCTTTATAACCACTAGAAGTCAACTGTGAAGGCATTATGTCTGAAAAAATATATAAATCTTGAAAAAAAGAAAATATACTCAAAAAATGTATTTTAAACTTCTATATTTCATAGTTCTACTTATATTGCATATTCTTAAGAATTATATTTAATTGAATTATGACAAAATGTAACACATCAAAGCATTCATGGAAACATTCTTACTGGTCAAAATGTAAAGATTAAGTCATAGAATGAACAATGTTGAAAGAGAAATTAGGAAGGATTCAATATATGAGGAGAGTTTAATACATAATTATATAAAATTAAACAACAACAAAAAATGTTCTAATAAAAAATTTGTTGAATTAAAATTTTGAATAGCTCTTTCTTATTTAAAAGTGCATATATCCCCTCTTGCATGAATATATTCATGCTTATGCTAATTGAGAATACTGAAATAAATTGTAAAATATAGTATATTATAAAATATGCATAATTCATAATACTATTTTCAATAGTGAGAAATGGTATTTTTTTATATGTATGATTTTAAATGTTTATAGGGAATAAAACATGACATTTTAATAACTGTTAAAATTAGTTAAGTAATAAAACATCTAACTAAGTAACCATTGTCCCCTTTAATTTTATAAAGAAGTAAAAATGGAAAAACAAGGGTGGGATTAAAGGTCAATGTAAATCGGAAAAAGCACTTGGTATGGCCATTTCATAATTTAACTGACATATTTGCAATTCTGACTATAAACCACTAGCAACTCCATCAATGTGTTATTTTAGTATTAATATCTTCAACATTGGAAAATTGGGTTATAACCCAATTTCTCATAACAATTCATCATTAAAATCCCATTTTTTCATTTTAATAAATTTATTAAACTCAAAATAAATTAACATCATTAAAACTAGTTAAAAGACACTTAAAAATGTGTAGCTTATAATTAAAATGCTTCACTGTATAAAAGCCAATTATGGCCAAAAAAGGCCAATTTTGACCAAAAAAAGCCTGTTAAAACCAATAAAAGCCACCGGCCTGGCTTTTTTTCAATTTAGCCTTTTTTTTTTTTTTTTTTTTTTTTTTTTGCAATCCTGGCCAGCGGTCGAAGTGAACTGATGCAATAAGAAAGAGAAAATCAAGCATGACGTTATGATCGCGGGTTAAAGAAGAGAGCTTTGGATGTAAGACAATGTCATGACAATGTAAGACGGTTCCAAAACTATCTTTTTTAGTTTTGATCAGAGAACAAGTAAAGCTGGAATGGTGATGTTCAAGATTACGATGTATTAACCTGTAAATAGTCATTTATGTAAATACAAATAATTCTCCTTAAATCTCCATAATGTAATTCTCCTTATTAGCGGAAACTGCTGCAAGGAAATTTTCAACTGCAATACGTATTTAATAACTGAACTAACTTTTTGCATACATGTTGTTTATAGACACAAATTTATATATCATGTACAGGACTAATAAAATAATTCGAAATTATTCTACTGGAGATGAAAATTGCTTAAATTGAGTGTCCAAATGGTTCAATTAAACATTATATTTCAACCTTTTAAACGAATTTTAATACATTATTCTAAATGTGTTGGGAAGTGTTTCAGAATCTATGCTTGACGCATGATTTTGTCTTTCTTTTTTATATTTTTCATAATAATTTGTTCAAGAAAACAGTTCGTTTTTTAAATTTAAAAAGTAGATATATGTTTGGAAAATAAATCGCCAATTATGTTAAAGATATTTTTAAAAACTTTTTTTTTATTGTATATTACAGTATTATTACTGTATTATTAATATTATCATTATTACTAAATGTTTAAATGTAAATTACGTAACAATAAAAGATATACTAACATTTAGCTTCGTTATCACATTCAGACAATAATAGAAGTAATTGTTAAAACAAAATGTCAATAAAAGCATATTAAATGAAACAACAGAAATTTTCTATTAATACGTTAGACCATAAAGTGCATAAGGTAATTCAAAATGCATCTTTTCGTTTTTTGTATTCATTTAACTAACATGCTTCACACAAATAAATAAAATATTTCCAGTAAAAATAAAAATCACCAAAATCGCAATAAGGAAGTTTTGTATGTATACGACTATTAAATAAAATGAACAATTATTTGCATATTTTCCGACATTCAAATAGTGCATAAATCTACGACTTTCGAAACCGATTAGCATTTTTAAATTTGACTCTCAGTTTTAATTATAAAGAGTCACTTTGATTCGCATCTATAAGCTTTGAAGCAGTGTCTTCTCTTTACATTGAAATTGAAATTGCAACGAGAAAAATATCAATGAAAAGGCATCAATTTAGCAAAGACTATTTCCAAAGACGAATAAAAATATCCGATAAATTGTGAAATAAATTTATTCAGTATGCTAATGTTCTGTTACTTCTTTAATATAGATAAAATAGTTATGTTAAAAGAAATTGTGTTTCATTTCTTTTTTAATTTTCATTTATTTTAAAATAACATGGAAGAGAAAACTTAGAATATAACTGTATTTGGAAATGGTTTCAATTGTTTTTAAAAATAATAAATTTTGAAGTGAAAAAAAAAATGGGAAAACAAAATTCGAATGAAATTAAGTTCTCTTGGAAGTAGAAATGAAAAATGAAATTCGTGAATGTAAAATACAGTTTCATTTATGCTAAATTTTATGCATTCTGACGTAGTTTTACATTATGTTATTGTAAACCACTGTATTTAACGTATTCTTCTGAAAAAGCTGCTTTTAATTCTTTGTGAGAAACTGTAATATAAGATATTAATTTGCTAAATATATGTTAAAAAGTTACGAATTTGAAGGATTATTTTTTTCTGCATTTTAATGAAACGCACTCAAAGTTGCCATAATAAAAAAATTACAACACACAGATTTCGGTAGGATTTTTTAATTTAATTTAATTTAATTTAATTTAATTTCTTTTATTTTTATTTTTATTTTTGTTTTTATTTTTTATTTTTATTCATTTATTTTTTTTATTTATTTATTTTTTCATTTTTTATTTATTTATTTATTTATTTATTTTTGCTTTGTTTTAGAACTTTTATATTTTGATTTTTGATAAGAAAACAAAAAAATCGAGCTCTAAAAAGACAAACGAGATTAAGATACAGCAGTTTAACAAAAACTCTGTAACTATTTTTTCATCTTAAGAAGAATTACAGAGAAAACTATCAAAGAACTAATTAAAACGTTTGGCATCCCTTTCAATTTCGAATCCAGCCTAACCTATAGCATTTTTTAAAATTAATATAGCTAACTTCCACTTGCATAATGAAAATATAAATGGATTTCTTGAAATAATTTTGTTTATAGCAAACAGTCAGAAGTAGTTTCTTTTTCAAAACAGAATGCTTGAAGAGCGCGTGTTATTTCCTTTTAGACATTTACGGAAATAAAGAACCTTTATATACTGTTGAGCAAAAACTGTCAATTGGACATCAGCGTCAATTATAATGCAAGAAATTTCTAAAAGAAAATTAAGGATGAAAAAAAAAATCACTTTATAGCACTAGCACCTACTAACTGTATCAAATTATAGGAACCCCATTCAATTCTAAATCATGTGATACACAATGTCCCCCTAATAATAAACTTTTTACAACATTTAAACGCAACGATGCTGAGTAAAATTAAAATATATATTATATGCAAATAAGAAGAAGAAGGAAAAAAAGTGTATTTTTTAACGCTTAATATTTGAAGAGTTGATTTTATTACCTTCTAGGCGTTTGCGGTAATAAAAAACCCTCACACCAGTGAACAACAACTAACATCTGGACGACAGTGTATATTTATAATGCAAGAACTTTTCTATAAAAAAAAAAAAAAAAAAAAAAAAAAAAAGAGCGCAAGAAAAATACTTCACGGAACCTACTAACGAGATCAGGAAATCATCTGCGTGGCATAAAATTACCTCATGAATAATGTTCTACTAGTCGCAGAAGGCTCGCCTTCCGAAATCAATATAAAGAACACTTTAAACAATGTAAGAAATGAAAACACTATATCAAAATTCATAGGTATGCGTATCTGAATCACTTTGAAGATTTAAATGAGTGATGACAGACTGGCGTTAATGTTGAGAATGTTTTTATGTAAAGTGAAATGCTGTTATTCAATCGGTGCATTAAGTGATATGCGAGACGCGTTATTTGAGACGAGATGTTAAATAGGAACTTTCAAATCAACTATAAATAAAGAGGCGGAATATAAATAGAACATTTACGGTCTGCACTGAAAGATGAACAAGACGTTTAGAAGTCTCTTTTCTTTGGTTATTTATTGAAGTAGTAATAAATTGGCATTCTGTTTTAAAGCAATAAATACAAAATCATTCTTGTGAAATTCTCCTTCAAATTTTCACAATAACCCAATAAAAGAATCTTTTATTAACAATATATCTAGTTTGAAATATTCCCGAGAGTTAGTTATTTTTAAATAAAAAACAATCAGTGTGATTAGTTAGAAAATAGTAATTTTATTTGTTATATTTATAGGGAAAACGCTTTGAAAGTATTTAATTTAGCGAAAATTATTAAAACAAAAACTTGAATAAACCCTATTAAAAATGCCAATATTTTAAAATTGATAATTTTACGTCATCTGTGTTTTTATATCTGAATTATATTTTTTAAATTATTCTGTATGGATATTATGGGAAAATATTCCAAGGCTTAGTTTTAAACGCTTAGTTAGCAAAAGAAAACGTCTGGTCTATAGAAAATGCGATATTCTGTTCAGATTTTTTATAGAAATTTGATAATGTTTGGGAAAACTACCTTGTTGCTTATGTTTCCAAATTATTTTTTCAATCGTAACTTAGTAGGGGCACATCAAGGAGGGGGGGGGGATGTATTGTAGTTTAAACATATATATGAATGTAAAATATTACCATTAATTCACCCCGTATCATTACAGAAATTCTTGTGTGAACAGAATGCATAAAGAATAGAAATGGGAATACCAGCAGGGTGGGCCGAACCCTTTTTTAGAGCTAGTGAGTTAGTTCAAGTGATTATTGAATATTTCACACATGTTTTATCCTCTTTAAAAGTTATCCACCCAAAAATCTGTACCGCAAAATAGCATTCATGGGAAGGGGAAAGGGGATCTTTTGTAGATCACTATTACTTTTTTTTAATCAAATGGGAAAAAATTAAATTCGTCTTTTTTTTTTTTTTTTTAGTTTTCCCATGCTTGCAGAATCATGATGATGAATAACAATAAACGCCATCATAAATAAGATACACTTTAACCTTCTCTTAAATACAAACTTACATTTAAAAAAAAAATAGCAGCATCATTTTTATGTTCATATATGTAACAGTTTGAGGTGTCCATACTTAGGCACACGGCAACTACGAAGTAGATTTTTGCTTATCTAGCAGAAAATGCTGTTTTAAAATGAGTTCGAAACATGAAAATGACAAAAATCCTTAACAAAATTATAAAGCCTTAATAAATATCTTTAACTTCTTCGCGATGAGTGTCTTTTATAGAATTTTGAATATTTTATGAACGTTTTTTCGAAACAGAAATTTTTGCCTAATTTAATCAAGAAAATGTTATTAAGTCTACAGTGGACTTTCAAAATCGCAAAAAATCATCAAATTGTCGAATTTTCATTTTTAGCATAATAACATTATATGAACTCCCTGCTATTGAACACAAAAAGAATTTTTCAATTTCGACTATTTTTACTGGAGTTAGAAGCATTTTTGTCCAATCAGCTGATTGTGCTACGCCCTTTTGTTTACTTTTTTGCCGATTCACATCCGGAAAATTTAGCCTAGTTTTTAGTTTTACCATACAAAATGTTATTATTTTGCACTGAAATTATAAATTTTGTGATTTCGCAAAACAATACTTTAATTGTAACTTTTAATTGTTTCTTTAAGCGTTTGTTTACAATGTATTTAGAGGAATTGCTTTTTGTAGCCAATCTTTTTAGCGTAAACTAAAAAATATTAATATATTTAAATATTAAAAATATTTAATATATTTAACAAAAATTTGTACAATAAGAGGTATTTATACCATGAATATTTCTAGTAAAATTTGAAAAAATTTCATTAGAAAATACAAAATGTTACTTTTGAGAAGATTTTTTAAAATTCAGATACTTCACGTCTTTTGCATGAATTACTGTCGAAGCCACATATTTTATGTGAATTTACCATAAAAACATAAAACACTTACATATAAGCTAGAAATGATATTATATCTCTTAATAGCTGAAACTGTGTCAGTAGAAAAATATTAAGCAATTATAACCACTGTAGTTACTAAAACCTGTTTTTCTCAGAATGAATATTTTCGTCGATTTCATGATTTAAAAATGTTCCATGCGAAATTCTTTATGCCCAATTTTTCTGATTTTTTGTTTAAAATGCTCTTTATGTATGTGTTAACAAATGTTACAAGAAATAAATTTTTTTAGACGCATGTAAATTTTTTAAATTTCAGTTATATGAAATTTTTAATGATTTTTTTAACGGAAAATACAAAAGAATTAAGTTAAAATCATTTTTTAAATGTTTTACAAGTAATATGCTAAAAATGCTTAGTAACATTTGTTAACACATACATAGAGAGCCTTTTAAACAAAAAATCAGAAAAATTGGGCATAAAGAATTTTGCATGGAACATTTTGAAATATTGCCATTTTTTGTTAATTAAAAAAAAGAAAAATCTGTATCTCAAAAACTATTGAATATATATTTTTTAAAAATTGTGAAATAAGAGATACATATATTATGATTATTTCTAGAAATTTAAAAAAAAATTCATTGAAAATTAAAAAAATTAGTTTTGAGAGTCCACTGTAGACTTAAAACAATTAAATAAGGCAAAATGCACAATAGAAAAATAACTGATGGGAATAAACAAGGATTCTGAGCACCCTGTGAGTCAAACATACGTGACAGATGTCGAGAAGAAGTTAATAAAATATCTTTAAAACAGAAAAAAGTATTTTACTTTTTTATTCACAGTCATTATTTATTCGTAATTAAGTAAATTTAATATTTTTGGAGGATTTTTGTGTGGACGTGTATACGCCAAGGAATTCCGTCAATTTCGAACAAGTGAAAATTCGTATATCTAATAAATGAAATAATAATAATAACACAATTTGGCGAAGACAGCATTGAAGTAAATAAATCACAAACTGAATAAAACGATCAGGTAGTATTTTTTTTAAATCAGCTTTGTTTCAGTTTATAATGATGGTGTTTTTATCAAAGATAGTGATAAATTAATAATTCATAACCATGTAAAATGATGGGGTAATGCTTTTTAAATCAGTTTTCTTACAAGCAATAAAAAGTTGCCTTTGATAGAAGACAATGATAATAAAATAAAATAAATACAGAATTCTAAAAGCTATAAGTTTTTCTTTATTAACCATTGAAAAATGTTTGTTGTTTTCGGTGGAGGATTGACAAAATGACGTGGTCACTTTTGAATTTAAATTAAATTCTTTACTTTTAGAAGAATTTTTATTTGAATTTAAATTAAATTCTTTACTTTTAGAAGAATTTTTATTTGAATTTAAATTAAATTCTTTACTTTTAGAAGAATTTTTATTTGAATTTAAATTAAATTCTTTACTTTTAGAAGAATTTTTATTTGAATAGGAAATTAAAATGTTTAAAATCATTGTAATGAAGGAGAAAACTAACAAATTTAAAAATGGGTAGACGGAAATTAACATATACGGAAAAAGCCGAAGCCAAAGAAATGAATGACCGTGAATGTCGCATTCAATGACATTAAACACAATACGCGTACTTAAACAATCATAAAGTGATTTTTATTTCGACTTTTTATTAATGTTTTACTAATTTATTTGTTCTTTTGTTATTTAAAATAAAAATTTAGTCAACATGTATAAGTTGCTTATTAGTTTGGCGATTAGTATCATTTGGCGAAATTGGTCGACGGGATAACTAAGTAGTACTGTATTTGGTTTGGCGCAAAAACGTCTTTCAATGCAGAAAACGAGAAAATCAAAAGATTATCGAGCTGCTGAAAACCAATTACGTATTCAAAAGCGATCACGAAAAAGGAAGCAATTTAATGGCGAACCGATTAATTGTAAAACATCATGTCTCGAGGGCGACCAATCCACTAGCCATGGCGTTTTACAATCGGTCGGTTCTAACCAGGAAAATTTGAGCGCCAATAGTGATTCTAACAAGCCGGAAAATGTTATAGCTATTACTCTTGATTTTTCACCACCTAAAAAGAAAAGTAAAAAGCAATCGGCTTGGGAAAAACTGGAAAAAAACGTTTTTGATTCAATGTCTGATGGACCCATTCACAGATGCATGTGCTGCGATCGACTTCGGTTTAAAACCTCCATCACCAAAATTCTGCTCTGTAAAATCAAACAGTATATGCCAAAGTCTTACAAGTATAACAGTATATGCCGAAGCTGTATTTTAATAATGATTACTTTCGCACCAACAATGTTACATAGTTTGAAATGTTTCTTTCGTCGTCAACTTTTATGCTTGGCGACAATGGAGTGATGTAACTTAAACGAACCGTACCTTCAAATTGCAGCATGTATAAAGTCATTTATAACAGTGGCACGGATAATACACAATAAAACAACTGGTGTTTAGCTTAAAATGATAGATGAATGTTTCGAGTGAAACATTTCTCAAATGGTTGGTATAATTTCTTAAATTACAATTTTTAAATATCTTTTATTATTATTTTTATTATTATTTATTACTTTTTTACAGTTTATAAAGCTGATGCATTTTCTAGAACAGAGTGATTAAGCAAATAGACAAATCATAAATGAATTAAACAAGAAGATAATGTTTTTTTTTTTAAATCAATTTCCTTACAGATAATAAAAAATTCTTTAAATCAAAAACAATAATAAGGGAATAAATAAATAAGTACAGAAAATAAACAATCAGTTTATAACACAAGTAAATATAGTAAATAAACAATCAGTTTATAATATAAGTAAATATAATAAATAAGTATAATAAATAAATAATTCACAAACTTATTGAGTAAAACGCTAAAGCTTTATTTTTTTACACCAGCTTTCTTACAGTTAATCTAATACTTTTTATCTAAGATAGCAAAAAAGTAAATAAAAAACTCATAAACGGATAAGACGATAAGATGGAGTTTTATAAAGCAGTTTTCATATCGTCGATAAAGCTGTTTTTTTTTTATAAAAATAAATAAATTAATAAATAAACTCTTTGCAAACCGCAATGAAATGTATGAAATTACAGGAGTTTTGACTTTTCTCATTCAAAAAAAAGGGGGGGGGGGTCTGAAATACTACAATTTTATAGATAAACTTTCCAGTTTGGATATTAAATTGAGCATTTTCGGGAGTCCTAACCATTCCGAAGAAAGAATTATAGCAGTTCTAGAAATCTTGTTGTTTTCATAAAACATCACATTCACCTTTTGCCAATTCAGTAACACATTTATTCTTTAATATTACAATCTGTATCTGGATAATTCTTTCCGAAAGAGATAAAGATTTAAAAATAATTTCAAATTAGTGTGCAATAGCTTTATAGTATTCAATTTAGAATCTTTAAAACCTACGGGAGAAAAGAGACAAAAACTAACTTTCTAAATTTTCAGTCAGTCTTTTTAGAGTGTAATGTTTATCATTTCAGCATAATTTTCTTGTTGGTAGAAAGCACAAAAAAAACTATTTATTTATAAGACATTTAAAGACTAGAAGAGGCTTTCGTAAAACAGCTTTTCATCTGATATTTGTTTGTTTATTTATTTATTTTTCGCGTGCGAATTAAACCATACAATTAAAAGTAAGATAAAATAATGATAATTTAAAATAATAATAATAAAACTCTAGTTTTTATATATTATTATTATTATTATTATTATTATTACTTAGTAAATAAAAATTACTTTTTCTGTCAAAATACAAAAGAATTAAGTTAAAATCATTTTTTAAATGTCAAAAGCGGCAGTTATTAAAAATTCTTAAACTGGAATAAATGATAATACAATAAACAAAAAATAGCTTTAGTACAGATACAAAAACTGACTTCTTTTTTGGATGAAGGCAGCAATATAAAAAAGTTTTTATTAATATGTATCATTAAAAATTATTCGCTTTATTCAAAACAATAAAAAAAAATCCCTTTTTTTATCCCTTACCATTTATTATCCCTTACCACCCTTTTTCTAATCTAAAACAGCAATAATAAAGGGAAAAGATTCATAAACTGTATTTAGTAAAACATTTTTTTTTTTTTTGGGGGGGGGGGGGGGCTGATAACTTTTTTATAGCCAATACAAATTATTCTTTTTGACGAAGGCAGCAAATAAATAAATAAACAGCTCACAAATCTCAATGAATAAAACTACAAGAATTTAAACTGTTTTCATTCAAAAGCAAGTGTTTTAAGTGTCACGCTATATTCCATACATAAACCTTCCGTTTTGAATATTAAACAGAGTTCCTTCAAGAGCTGTATCGGTTTCAAAGGAAGGATTACAGCAGTTCTGGAACTGTTGTGGATTTCCTAAAACATCACATTCCCCTTTTGCAGATTCAATAACACATTTCTCCTTTTATGGAACAATCTATTCTCAAAATCATTTACTAAGTGCTTCCGCCATTGTTCATTTGTTAACTCGCTTAAAATGATGAGGAAGGAGATCTATTGTATACCGACAGATTATATGATGCAAGTCAATTATTATCAAAAAGCAGTTTACCCGCTTAAACTAACATTTGTATTGGAGAGGATATCAGTGAACGTATCATTGGGACGACGTACAAGTGGAGTATTGATTATCAAAAATTTAGCATCAAATATCAACAGGACAAATAAATGTAACTCTTTATGAGCCAAATTATGAATTAAGATAAATTTCACTCTAATAATTTTCTTTCTAAATATTTCAAAATAAATTAGAAAATGTATTGTATGACAGTGAAAAATTTAGAAAGAATTCTTTCCTTTACACTTATGGATTATTTATGATCTTTTTTTTTCCTTTCCTTACAACAATGTTTATTAACAAATAATACAGTTTTTCAACTTTTCATTTTTTATAAAATAATGAAATAACTATTATAACATACTTTTAAATCTGAAAATGAGTATTTATTTATTCAATTATTTGTGCAAAATTTTACGCTAAACATCTTTTAATCGTTTAAATATCTTCATAAGCAAAAAATTGAGGAAATATTCATTTTCAAAAATATAAATATTTAAATTCGTAAAACTATCTGTAATTTTTGAACATGAGAATATCCGCATGATTTGTATAAAATCTAAAATTTTCTGTTATGAAAATGAATATTAAATAAACTTTGTACTAATTTTTTAACGGAATTTCAAAGTTTCAAACTGGTACAATGGGTTAAGTAAAGGCTTACAAAATTAATAAATTTTACCTTCGTATATAAAATTGCATCTTTGGATATAAAAGTGGATTGAAAAACTCTTTATACAGAATATTATTAAATTATACTGAAATATTAAAAGAATTGCATTAGTTATAGTTGAAAATAGCGAAAACGCCAAAAGCGGAAAATATGTAAAAGTTAGAGAGGATATATACAATAACATAGAGGTGTGTCAAGAATATTTTGGAAAAGTGAAAAATCCTTGATTACTGGGATGTATAAATGAGCTGAAAAATCTCTCATTTACAGAATAAGAGCTGAAACAGGCGACTATTTTGTATTCGCATCAATATTTTTCTAATATAAATTTTAAAGTATTCTCTTACAATTGTTGTTTAACTGTTTGTTAAGAATTTCTGTTTTGATAAAATGATGCCAGTTAGAATTAAAAAATGGCTTCCTGCGGCAGCCTTGCAGCATAATTTTGTCTATCTATAAATGACTGTTTATAGAAATTTTTTTAACTAATTGTAACAATACAAAAAAATGGAGCAATACTGTACAATAAGAGAAAGTGCTAATGTTATATAACTAATGGTTGCTAAATATACCTCACATAAAAAAACTAAGCATGTATAAAAGATTAATATGATAATATACCTGTTTAAAATTGTCTACTTAAAACTGCTATTAGAAAATATTACATACGCTACAAAAAGTCTGTAAAATTAGATAAAATATAAAAACAGAAAAAGTGTTTTGAGAAAACGCTTTCTGCACTAAAATTTCTGCTGAAAAACTGATTTTCTATGACAATTTTTTAGGCTTAAAAAGAAAAATATACTTTATTAAAAATTTAATAACATCACATAAATAAAAGGTACGTAACAAAAAAAAAAAAAAAAACTTAAAGAACTACATTAAAAAAAATCGTGAAGTAAATTTTACATGCAACAATATTATTTTTTATTTCGCACTATATATATATATATATAATATTGTATATAAAATCACATTTCCAATAATATGTTATTTCGCTTTCGCTTTCAGAATTTATTACTGACAGCGTCACATTAAAAAAAAAAGAAAAAAAAAAAAAAAAAAAAAAACATGAAATCAATTGAACAACATATAATTTTATTGTGAGTATAATTAATTGTGCTATGATGAGTTGTATTGTAATAATGATGCATAATTAAATAATATTTTACCATTAAATTTAATATCAATTTTGTAAGAAAACCTTTTTTACTATGACTTTCCATACTAATTACTACTTTCACAGAAGTGAAAACTTCCAAAACACTACATGACATATATAAATCACGATATTTCTTAATCTACATTTTATAATTGCCAATAATAAAACAGATAAAATTCATATTGTTGTTCAGCATATTTTAAGGCCATATGTGATAATTTAAACAATATAACCTGAATAAACCGGGATTCAACTAACCCTAGCTCATATAACGGGGAAACCTCTGTGCAGTGTTACAACGTTTACCTGCATAGATACATTTAATAATGGGAAAGTAGATTTACAGTAATAGGAAACTAATAGAAAACGCGGACAGAGAAAACATGTATAGAAAGACATGGCAGAGAAAACAAACTATGTAAACTTTTTGACGACAAAGACAACATTTTCGGTAATAGATCTTTATATGAAAGTTATGTAAATAAAATAATTAGCACGAAAAAAGTATTTATTTCTGCTAATAAAACAAAATATTTTACATATTTTTACGGGATTTTCTTCCAATCATTTATTCAAAAGCTTAACAAAAAATTTCCATGGAGAAAATGGAGATAAACAAAAGCGGGAGATTTGTGAAAAATAATTAAAAATGAACATATTCTTTTAACAGTAAATTTAAACTCGTTATGCGAGTATAAATGATAGTCAGATAGTCAATTTAGATGATTAGTCAAATACATCTAAAAAATATATTTGACTAATCTTATTGGGCAGATTTGAAAATAATTAAATAAATAAATAAAATTCCTATATTTTAAGACAGTTTTTCATCTTTTTCTGGAAGTATTTTGCTTTTTCGAAGGAAGAAGATTTTGTAACTATGTTATTAGGATCTCAATTGTACATTTACAATTATTAATATTATTAAATTAAAAAATTAGCAATAAAAGTTATCATGTTTCAAGCATTATGCTTAAGAACATACTTGATACCATACACATCTGTTCATGTACTTATTTCTATGCCAGAAATTATTATTCTAAATGTGGCGACCATGGGGTAAAACAAGCGAGACGATTATTCCCTGAAAATACAATGCAACATAGAAAACAAATAGCTGGAGGATCTAAATGCCCGATTTTAATGGCGAGCATGAAATAGTGGGGAGTATATTGCACAAAGGGAGAAACTGTGGGGTTTGAACAACAGAAACGCTGAATTTATGGGACGTTCAGACGACAGTTAGAAAACACATGGCAAGAATTATGATTGAGTTGGAGACGAAATTTTTGGAAGATTCTTATTTAAGCAATTCATACTATGAGACGAAAAATAAAATTAAAAATTTTTAAACACTTTACAGCATTATTATGTTACGATAAATCTTAACCCTTTATGTTCTAAATTGTGAATTAATGAAAATTTCACTTCTCAGGGAGTTTTTCCTAATTTTTAAAAAAATGCATTATTAGAAGATTTCTACGATCCTTAAATATATTTTACTAAGATTTCTTTTATTAAAATTATTAAACTAAGTCCATTTTTACTATGATATTGTTAAATATTTACTTAACACAAATTATTGCTTTAAAATGTTATTTTTGGTACTTTATAAAATTGAAAAATTTATAAATTTAATAAATATCTTAGAATATGAATAAAAAATAAGAACTGAAAATTTCTAGTCCATGATTAGTATTTAACACTAAGACAGTAGAACAATTATAACTGAAAAAGAAATAATACATTTAAATATAATTTTTTATGTCTTGTAGAACAAGTAATGTTTATATTACACATGATAAAGTTAAGTGTTTCTAAGTAATCCTCAATTGTGTTAATGCCAATAAATTTATAAAATGATTTATTTAATGATACTTTAAAGCATTGTCCGGACATAAAAAAAATCTTTCTCCATTTAAAACTGTTTCGATATACCCTCTAAATATATCTTCGCATTTTCTGGGCATAAAGGATTAAGGCCCCCTCCATTTAATGCTGTTTTAGTGTAATACAGTTTTTTTTTTTTTTTAACTCTTTAATTTCTATATACATTACTAAATCACTTTATTGTTGTTTCCAAAGTGTTAAAGTGATATAAAACTGAGATAGTATGAAAATTCTTAGAGCAGAAAAACCATAACAGCTGATAAAATATATATGAATTAAATTACGAAACTTCATTAATAATGCATAATTAAATAGAAAACTAGAAGCTAAGAGTTTCGAAGAGATGAATGTTTCTTGATCGGATTAAAATAGCAGGTGCTTGCTTTTTCGTTTTTGCATTCGCATTATTTTTCATCTATTTATTTGTTTGGGCATGTTGTGTATAAAAGGTTTCGGATTTTTAACTGATTAATGATTAGTACAGTTTCGCAAACTATATTTACCGAGGGCTACTTGCTATGTATTAAAATACAAGATATTCTGTTTAAAGCGAACTCTGCATAAGCCGGAAATCTGTCTGCCGCAAAAAGATTATCAAGTCCCGAAGCAATCATCAAAAATTACATTAATGCGTATAAGGCGTAATCTGTCTAACGCGAAAGCGAAAAGAATTTTAAGGTCCCACCAAAACCAAAATATTACATAGGACGGAAAAAGGGGTAGTTTAAAAATGAAAGGCATTTTGTTTGTGAAATTCTAAAAATGATAAGTCAAATACTCTATGTTGAACATGCTAAGTAAATTCCTCAACACTTTGAAAACGTTATTTCAAAAGAACAGAAACTTTAAATTTTAAGGAATTTATGTTTATGTCATTTTTTTCATATACAAAATTGCATTTAAAAATTAATATTTCTGGTAGAATGAATATTTATTAAAATATATGTTTTCTAAAGTATAATATATTATACTTAAACCGCTTGGGGACGAGTGAAAGTAAACGTGTTACTTAAAGTGCTCAGAATTTTTCATTATTCTCACCAGTTATTTTTTAAAGTAAAGTTTATCTTATTTAATCAGCGCATTTTTGCATTTCAATTTCAGAAAATTTTCTGTTTACAAAAACCGGTAATAAAAAAATTAAATTACGCAAAAAGCTCTCGTCGCGAAGGAGTTAAGAACAAAATTTCAAAATTATAGCGTTCTGCCTCATACTCAAAGTTTATTTTTATAGTTATTTATTTATTTTTGAGTGAACAAACGTCCAATTCACATGTATTGTATCAGTTAATACTGATACAATACATGCGAATTTCTTAATAGAAATGAAATAACATTTCGCATTTATCTATAAAAACAAAGATTTTTCAGAATTTCAGTATTCAACCGATTTTCGAGTCAGGAAAATCAATGAAAGATCGTCACTGGCAAAAAATTCTTTTATTTTATTTTTATTTTTTTAAATTTATTTTTATTTTTTTTTTTTTTTTTTTTGGGGGGGGGGGAGCTTTTGCATAATCCGATATATTGTCTACCACGGAACATTTTCTCAGCCCCCATCGATTTCGCTTTAGAAAGAATTTGCCGTATACATGTCAAATAAATCGATGTACTTAAATAAATACATTAAATTGTTTTTAAATATATTATAAAATTCATTGATTGCATTTATTGTTTTCTAGCATTAAATCCAGAAATTTGTTAATAATTTCAGAAGATTTATTTGCGTGCGTTTCATTTTTAAATACAGCATTATTATTTAACTAATTTTTGTTCTACAAACATATAATCACAAGCAGGAAGTAGAAAATGGAAAAAACAGAGAATCATCGACGTATTATATGCTGTTAATGCATATATTTATGAACTGATATTGACGTATCAACCCTACAGTCATGAAGATGAGTCATTCGAACAGGTGTTTAATAACTGCGTCCGAAGACACGCTAAGAAATGTAAACCGGAAAACTTCGACTTCAATCATATCAAAAGAATGGAAAAATGCGTTTTTAAACAGCATTAGTCTTCATTATAGATACGAGAATAAACAAAAGCTATTTGTTATTAAGGTAAAATGCGCTTAAGGGAGCAGGAGGTATTCGAATGGTTTCATTTTTTTTTTTTTTTCATCCAAGAGTATTTTAAACTACGTCGAGATATGAAATGAGATATTTTATGCGTCTAAAGCAGCGCTTTCCAACCTTTTTTTCCTTTCACGTACTCCTTTCTTGGGCTTTTCATTTTGGAATACTCCGTTCCTCATAAACATGCCTTTTTTTTCTCCTCATTCTCAACTCACCTACATAACGCAAATATGTTTTTTTTTCTTTTTTTTTTAAATCCCATTAGTAATCTTATTGTTATCATTACCATATAATAAATCGAATCAAATTGTATTGTTATTACAAATTACATTTATTTACAAATTACGTTTTTATTTCGAATATTTTTATGATTTTACAAATCATTTTTGTAATTTCAGCCATTACTGATATTATTTCTACATATCTACAATAGGCCCGTCTTGTATCCCATGTTGGATACCGCCTGTCTAAGTACTGGAGGGAATTACACCCACAGAAGAATAGAAAGTTTCTTTAACGTTACGGCAATTTTAACTTTATTATTATTGTTATTATTATTACAGTAAACATCCGCAAATCTGGCACGTTCGGGACCTGACTCATGCCGGATTACGAAAATTTCCAGGTAACAGGATGAATTTAGATGTCGGGGGAAAACGTTTAGAAGTTAGGATTAAACAAAAAATGATAGCAAAGCATGTTTTTTTTTCTTTAATAGCTTGACAATAATAAAAAAAACCTCAATGATGTAAAATACAACATATGAGGACGATAGTTTCAGAACTCGCCTTATCCAGTAAATCATGTTTTAAAAAATCTCCAAAAGTCTCCGAGTATAGGATTTCATTGTAAACCAAAATTTTACTATGGCAGAAACATGGAATAAAACTACTTTTGAAATGGTTTGTTGCGCAATTTTTCATTCTTAATTTTCACCAGATTAGTGATCCACCTTCTAAAGATTAGAAGTGATAAAATAATTTTTTTTTTCCCGAAAGTCACGCCGGATTATCCAGCGTGCCGGACCATAGGATGCCGTATAAGAGAAAGATTACTGTATACAATAAGTTTAGTAAAAAAAAAAATTAAATACTACTTTAAATAGATAGAAGAATAAATTTTTTGATAATGAAAAAATGCGTTTAATACTCTACAAAACAAAGGAAAGACAGAGAGAGAGAGAGAACGATAAAGCACTGGCAAAAAAAGTTGCCATCTCTCTTTTCACCACACTGTAAAAAAAAGGAAAAGGGGGGACAGGTTTTTTTTTCTTTTCTTTTCTTTTTTTTTTTTTTTAACTATGAAAATTTGCTATAATTTCGAATGAAAACATCCAATAATCGCTTCCAAGGCACTCAATATTATAAAAACCGTTCGTTTATTTTCAGAAGCCACAGAAAAGAATTTACAGTGTCTCACAAAAGTGATGGGACACTTGTGCTTTATAAAAAAGAAGCTGCAATAAAATAAATAAACAAACATGTGCAAAAATTTTTTGGGTGTGTTTCATATTTAAAGTTAGTAACAATCATTACATAACATACATTTTGTCAAAATATTAAAATATTAATTTAGTAAAAATACAATTGTTCAGAACGGAGCAAAAAATGGCTCACATAAGTGATGGGACATTTACTTTTCCATCAAATATTTATCCAAAAATTTTACTTTTTAAAAGGTTTTAATATTTTGTTGGATTTCCTTTTACTTTTAAAACATGATTTAATCTTTTTGGGATGGATTCGACTAATTTTTTTGTGATTTCTGGAGTGATTTTAACCCCATTCTTCTTGAAGCACCGATTTTAGTTGTTGTTTTGAAGAAATGGTGTGTTTGCGAATTCTTGATTCCAATTCTTGCCAAATATTCTCTATGGGATTTAAGTCTGGAGATTGTGGTAGTGTTTTTATTATTTCTGGACAGTTATATAGCAGCCAGAGTCTAACGTTCAGAGCAGTGTGCTTGGGGTCATTGTCCTGGTAGAATTTAAAATCGCTTTGAAGGTTCAATTTTCGTGCTGAAGATTTCAAATTTTGCTTTAAAATATCAATATACTTGTACTGATCCATTATACTGTCAATAAAAACAAGATTACCAACTCCAGCGGACGACATACACCCCCATACCATAACTCCTCCTCCACCATGTTTTACTGTTGGTACCAAGTTCTGTTTGCGAAATTCTTCCCTGGGTTTTCTCCACACCAAGATTCTACCGTCAGAACCAAATATATTAAATTTACTCTCATCAGCAAATATAACTTTATTTCAGTAATCAGAATTCTTATTTATGCGATTTTGCGAAAGCTAGTCTGAGTTTTCTATTCTTTTCACTTACGAAGAATTTTTTCCTGGCAACTCTACCGTGATATCCAGCAGATCGAATTACCCTTCTAATAGTCTCAGGATTAACAATTATTCCATATAATACTTGTAAATCAGCAGCAACTTTTGAAGCACTATTTCTTGGATTTTTTTTTATATTTCGGACGATAATTCGTTTTATTCCATTGGATATCTTTGATGTTCGGCCAGGTCTTCTTTTATCCTGAATCATATGATTCTTTTTATATCGTTTAATGATATTGAAAACTGTTGAATGACTCAAGTTAACTGTTTCAGCAGTTTTTCTAATAGATTTTCCACGTTCAATATGCAAATTAATAACTAATTTTCGAATTTCAGGCGAAGTTTCTTTTCGTTTAGCATTCATGGCTACACAGAGCTAAAAAACACAAAAATTCCAAAACAAACTGGAGAGAAATACTGCAGACGATTTTATAAATTATTGCCAAATGCTTTTAAGTAAAAATAAAACCCCAAAAAAAATATTTTTATTGCTTATTTCAGACGATTTTTGTTGCATATATAATGGTGTCCCATCACTTATGTGAGCTATTTTTTGCTCCGTTCTAAACATTTGTATTTTTATTAAATTAATATTTTAATATTTTGACAAAATGTATGTTATGTAATAATCTTTACTAAATTTAAGTATGAAACACACCCACAAAAAAAATGTGTACATGTTTTTTTAATTTATTTGATTAGTTTCCTTTTGCAAAGCACAAGTGTCCCATCACTTATGTGAGACACTGTATTTTCGAAATTTAAAGAAAAGTTTATCAAGATAATTTTGTATTAGCTGCCCGTAATTTTCAGATTTTTTTTTTTTTTTTAACTCGGTAAATTGATTTTTTGGATGCTATCTGACCTCGACTGAAATTTTTAGATATGTAACTGAAAATTGTGCCGGCAAATGTAACAGGAAAATGTTATTTTTAATGTCAATGTTGTTAATTTTATTTTTTTATCACTTATTTTTTTTACCTAATCATGTTTGCTGAACATGAAAATATTTACTTGAGACCTCATAATGTTCGAAAAAATGGTTTTCTATGTAGACAGAACAGATTAGTACTTTAAAAAACCTACTCGGGAACGTTTCCTAAAACTACGGACAGTTAATAAAAATTTATTTTTATAAATTGCTCTATAAATTTCAAAGATAAATTCTGTTGTGTTGTTTCTAAAGATAAATGAATGCTTTCCAGAATCTTTGGTGTGCCGAAAGGGTAACCTCTTCAGTACACTTTTTTTCGTGATTATAGTACATTTTCGTAAATTAAAAAACATCTGATTTTTTAAATTTATTTATTTATTTATTTATTTGTTTATTTTTATTTATTTATTTATTTATCTTTTTGTATGCAAATCCATGCAAATTTCTCGTTATTCAAGACAAGAATTTTTCATTTTTAGAAATAAATATGTCTAGTATTTATAGTCCAAAGAATGGATGCAGTACTCCTGCTAGTATCTTTGCAAAAAGCTACATTTTTAAAGTTTTTATTCGATCCCTCGGTTTTACAACGTATAGTTACAAAATATTTTTCCATGCTTTGAAAAATAAAACAGTAAAAATTCCATAAAAACTGAACGAGTTGTGATACATGGAATTTTATTAAATTCTCGAGCTTCCCGCACTAAAAAATAGTCTGTCCATTTTAGTACCGGAATAAAAGTTCTAATGTTTTACATGTTAGTGTATGGAGAAAAATTTTCTAAACATAAATTGAAAGACTCAAGAGACATATAAAAATTGTATAAGTATAATATTCTGAAACATAATTGCAGGACTGATTCATCAACGCAATCATAATTTCTAACCTTATTTTTAACGCTTTTATAATTTTCATTCCATGAGTATCTTCAAGTTAAAAGTTAAATCGAGTTTGAATATCTTGAAAAACATATTGCTTCTGATTACATTTTGTGTGTATACAGGGGATCCCTGTATACTTATTTTGTTATTAAAAGAATGAAAATAAATTCATAATCCATATTGAAAAAAAATTCTGTTCTGAATCATCCAAAACTGCTGATTGTTTTAAATGCCAAACGCAACACTTTCAAAACTACAAAGCTTCATTTTCATTTTATTTATAAAATATTGTTGGTGCACCTTTCATTCTAATCTGTGTTATGTTATCGTGTATGTGCGTGTAACTCAAAAAATTATTTTCAATCAAATTTCGCAATTTAACCCTTTCGGGTCTGATGTACTATTATTTGCAAATGTTTTTTCATCAAGTATTATTTTGCATTAACAATTATTTTATGACTTTATAGATACAAAAATGATATTATATGTCTATGACTTTTTTGTTATGAGTTCATTTATGTGTTGACACTTAGTAATAATACCGTAAGCCTTAGTACCGTCAGTGCATAAAGGGTTAATGTAGTCAATAAAATATATTTTGAATGAATTATTAAATCAATTTTCGACATGTAGATGTCAGTAATAGTGCTGCTTAAGAATAAAGAAAATATTTTTTTCAATTGTTGCTACGTATGCTGTTTTTTTTTTTTTTTTTTTTTTTTTTTTTTATTTAAATTCTTGCGATATAACTCTTGTTCTGCACTGAGCAAGTAAAATTTATTTCTTACCATAGTTCATAAAATTCATGTGTGTTTAATATGATGCAGTTATATCAGGAATTTTTTTTTTTTTTTCAATAGAATTCTAGTGTTGCCAATTGGCACCACTGAATGGAAACCGAAAACTATTTTTAAATTTATTTTAAAATATTCGGCATATAAAGGTTAAATGGCTAGAGGACTAGGGGAACAAAGAACAGTTTCCATTTATAATTTAGCCATTCATACACAGCTAAAACATTTTTAAATTTCATTTCCGCATCGTTTTGAGAAAAATTAAAATGGCATTAAATAAATCATTTCATATATTATAAATTTACAAGATCCTTAAAATGTAAAAATGTCTGGGAAAAACTGTAGCAATTTACTTTTTTACCAGAACATCATGATATTCAACTTTTGCAACTATTTCTAAAAGAAATAAATGCGAAAAAATAAAATTTGAAATTAAGCAAAATATTTCACTTTAAAAAAAATTATAGCGATATTCAAAAATTTGATGTTCACATTTGCGGTGAAATTTGTTATAAAACATTTTTCTGAACAGGAAAATCTTTTAAACAGAAGTCGTTTAATTTTTATCCATTTTTTTTTTTTTTTTTTTTTTTCTTTTAGCAAGAGAAGTTTTTCAAAAACAATGACACTTTCTTAATAACTAAATTTTCTTTCGTAGCAGAGATTGTCTTACATAAATACGGTAAAATACATATTTAAAGTAACTAAATTAAATAATTCCAACTAAATTTATAATTTCGAATAAGAAAAGTTGAAATATGCAAATTTTGCATTTAAAAAATACGCAGTTAATTTAGTTAATATAAAATCAGAGAAACACAAAATCCCCAAACTGACACAATTATTTTTAAAAAGTTCTCATTTTTCTTGACTATGTTTTGTGTTTTCCATAATTAAGAATTATCAAAAAATTCTAAAAATTTCAACACCACTTAAAAATGGCGGCCAGACAGCTCAAACAAGACCACCTAAGAAACGCTGTGGTGCTTTTGCAAATGGCGCAGATTAAAAACACCAGAGAAGAGAAAACATATATAAAAAAATTATTAGAGTGTCTCATTTCGGAACAGTGTAACAGCAGGAGGGGACTTCCAAAACGCGCAGTATTGGAAAAGGGTTGTTCTTGTTGCCATGGTAACTACTAAGTCAGAGACGGTCGATAGGTGGCGCCCCCATTAGTGGCGGAAAAGGGTTGAAGATTTTTTATTTTTTTAAATAAAATTCCCCCCTTAATCTCCTGCTTACAGTGATTAACATAAAATTCTAAAAGGAATAATTTTCTTTTTTTTTCTCCTTTTCTCGACATTTTTTTTTTCTTTTGCATCTGAAGTTCTGATGAAACTAGACGGTAGTGGATTAATGTTTGAGTTGAAAGAAGTAGCGCGGGTGAATAATTAAAATTAATTTCTTTAGTATGCGATTGAATTTTATTTTAAAAGCAAAAATACCGACTTACCTATTTTCTATGTGGTTTCATCCAAATCGGAAGGAATTACTTGATCATATTTTTATTTATTTTTAATGTATAGATACTTAAGTATAAAATGATAATTAAAATACAATTTTTTTATTTATAATTACAATATAAAATTAAATATACGAATTACAAAAAATAAGAAGAATACAAGAAAAAAGTACCCAGGATTGCAATCCTAAATTATGTCGGATTGACTCTAATATTTTAAGTTAAGGGTCGATCTTGATAGAGTTTACTCTAATTTTATCGAATTTTAGACCAATTTTGAGTTAGGTTTTCATTTTTGCAATGCGGGTTTCATTAGGTTTAGTTTTTCATTTTAGCTGTGTATATCTGCCCTATCCGACTTTCTAAAAGGACGACCACAATATTATTCCAAGTGAAGAAGAAAATGAATTATAATTTTAATAAAACTAGAGTAAAATGGTGCCTCTTACACCATTATACAATATATTTATTCATTTTTCTTCTTAAAGGAAAAAAAAACATAGTTTTGATGATTATAGGCTATTTTTTCTGTAATTTCATCATTGCACATCACTTTTTTTATCACTTCTGATTTTGGCTTGGTTTGTGAACTGACGAAAATTATTTTGTCGGATTTGGATAAACTTTTCGGGTTAATTTCAAATCGCATTTTGGGTGCGATTTCCCTGTCTAATATAAATTGCATGGGTTTGTACAAGTCCTGGAATTTCAAAGCGAGAAAATTCTTCGGTACTAGTATTTTCTTATACAAAATATTTGATTAAATAAGTCGGAATTTCGCGCTTTTGAACTATGTTTATTTTTCTATAAAGAAGTGCTGGTATTTCAAGCTGGAAAATAAAAGTACCCATACGAACCATGAATTATGAAGGACAAATACTCCATATGAAAAAAATTATAAACAGCAAGTATAATTAAAAGCAGCAGGTCGAGATGACATCTTTATGCTGCATATCACGTTGACTAAAATTCTTTTATAACGTATCGGTTTGGATCTGATTGATTCTACTCCCCCCCACCCACTCACTGGTTCAGATCGGTTTCGAATTGGATTGTGGTTCTTGTGTGCTATGTTCGAGAATATTTGATTTTTAAAAAGCGAAGAATTTTAGTTTTATATGATAAAGTTTATTTATGTCCAACTTTTGCCCGACTAAAGTTCTAAGTTGATGAAAATTATTATTTGGGTTTGGGTCATGTTCAATGTTCATTTTAAATAGAAATCGCATCTCCTCCCTCTTTGTTCCGGACGTTCTGTTTGTCAGACTTTGGCTGACTTGAATTGTTCCATGTATCATTTCTCTATTAGAGATAAGGAGTTGATCTCTCCAGGCACTCTGACAACTATTTTCGTCCAAGTCATCCAAAATAGAAATTTTGAGAATTTTCAAGTCGGGTACAGCCGGAATCGTTCTTTGTTCTGCATGATGTGAAAAAATTATCAGCCCGTAAGTTAAATAAGCATCGAGTAGGGATGTCACATCGCTCCGGATCAGATTAGCTAAAATTGTTCTGTTGCGGTTCCTTTTTGGATCAGCTTGATCCTGCATTTTCTTATTTACCAATTGAATGCGGGTTCGGATTTATCGCATCTATGGTTCGGATCAGGAGAATCTGCGCTTTCGCTTCCTTCTGTGCGATTATGGAATGGATTAGCCCTTAATTCTTCGGGTCATGTTCAGATTGGATATTTGTAGTTTGAGTTCAGTATAAAAAATAATAATAATAATAATAAAATAAAATAAACAGATGTTTTTTCTTTTCTTTTTCTTTTTTTTTTTTATCAAAACTTTATACATTTGCATGTGAATAAATGTATATCAGTCAGTTCATTTTTCTCCATAAAAGATTAGATTAATATTAAAAATACAATTGCAGACTATTTTTCCACAACTAAAGAAAAAAAAAATCTTTATTTTCGAATTACAAGTAGTTCTGTTATAACCTGACAAGTACATCACCCTAATCCCGATAAAGGCGAAAGGTGAAGTCCCATTATGGAAAGAAAGCGAACAAAAATTACACAGTTATTGTCAACTGAAATCATCTGCAGATTTGATTATTGCAGCAAGATATATTTTTAAAAGAAAAACTGAGAATATATTTTTTACCCTAAACTACTCTTCTACTAAACCTTTTTTTAATTAGCATTTACCAAAATTCGGTTTGTCTTGTGCGCCTTTCCTGTCTCGGTTCCCTTCGTCTGCACTTGCTCTAACTCTTGTAAATATACTCAGAACACCATAAAAATTTTACATATTAACTGTCGAATGTTCGATATTAAAAATGAAGTGTGCTTGTAGATTTATAGCTAATTTGACACAGAAAATATATGCGTTACATTGTAGTTTATGGGAGGAAGGGTACGCCGAGGTATACACGGTATATTTATTGGATTTTTTTAAGGAACACCACACATACACCACTGCCTATAATAATAAGTATATGTAATAAATAAACGTGCATCAGTAAAAAATATTCCGCACTGCACAGTTAGTCGGGCGCCAGTGTTATGTATAAATATATATGTCTACATATATTCATATATGTATACATATGCATGTATGCGGATATATGTGTATACAAGTGCACATATGCAATATTAGATTTATTTATAAAAAGTATTTATATGCATATATGTATATATACACACTGTAAAACATTTATGTAACATTACTCCATAAAGTTGGTGGCAGCCAAGCTTCCACCAAGTTTATGGTGGAATAACGATTAACCAAGATAACTAGTGTAACATTACACTAGTAGGTAATGTTACACCAGTAACTTATGTTTAAATTACACCATTTTATAAGTGGAAAAAATCACACTATAACACTGGTGGCAGCTTTGCTGCCACCAGTTTTATGGAGTAATGTCACACAAATGTTTTACAATGCATATGCATATATGCATATATAAACTGGCTATCAATTAATTGAAAAGTATAAAAAAAAAAATTTAAGTTCTTCAAATTCTTTTATTAAAAAATGAAATTTCATGATTCTGCTAGTGTTGGAGAGTGCTTCATAATGTACGCCTAATGCACGATTTTTCTTTCTTGTTATTTATATTTACATTTCTGAATGCAACTGAAGCAATAAATATTAGAAAATCTGCTAATGTAAATTACCTTACACATAAAAATAGCTTTGAATGCTGAGTTGCAAAAATACTTCTCATTCACTTTACAAATAACAAAAACGAAGTCAGTAACTCACTATCGACCGCTCAAAAATTCATCTTTTCTAGGAGTACCACTATTTGCCTTTTAAAGTTTACTTCTAAAGATGTGCCATCACCCTTTAAGCAAATCGGTAATGTCAGTTTTCCCATTCTCTAAAAAACGACGCTTTTAATTAAAATGACGTTTTTAATTAAACTGAACTTTTTCATTAAAATGAGAAGCGAAGATGATGAACCACCTTTATACGATGTGCTCCGCTTTTCATTAGCAAAGTGTTAGAAATTTTCTTTCTTTCTTTTTCATTTTTTTAAGTATACCACTTAAACTCCACACAATTCGGCATAAAATTGAAACATAAAGCAACCACAGAAGTCACTAAAATCATAAGTTAATTTCGCGTTTAAATAAAGGAAGGAAGATGAAAAATCTCTTAATGTATTTAGTGGCTTTGGATTTTATAAATAAAAATTGGAATTTTAATAGAGTTTTTTAATTAAAATATTCACAGTAAAAAAATATTTAATCTTTAAAAAGTGTAAAAAAAAAAACCTTTATTATATATATATATATTTTTTTTTTTTTTTTTTTTTTTTTTTTTACAATTAAAATGTAAAACTGGTAGTTTATCCGTATAAAATCCGAAATTTTCCAAGAATATAAGAAATTGCAATTAAAAATATTTTTTAATAATATTCTCATTAGAACTATTATCATCATCATTATCGATATCATTACTTACTATTGTTGTCAAAAGCATAATTTTACTTTCCGACTTTTTACTCAGATAATCGATTCCAATAATAAAATTACAATATTTACACAGAGCATATTCATCGTATTTCGTATCTAACCACGAATGTATCCATGCGTAACGCTGACGTCATTTTGGTGTTGGTAACAGCAAGCGATTAAATTTTGCTTTAAACTTCTAGACATCGCATTTTGTGAATTTTTACTCCGCGGAACAGTGAAAAAGATGTACTTACAAATGCAATTTGTTTCAAAACTGTACTGCCTTTTTTTTTTTTTTATCACAATTTAATTATTTTTTATGGTTTTTAATGTAATTTCGTAATTTCCAAGCATGAATTTTTAGAAACTTACTCTACCTCATGCAGACGATTATGAAAAATAAACCCGTTTGCACTAAAGTTCATAATAAATAGCTCAGCATTTGTTTCCGTTTGATATTACCTAACGAAATTAAAATATCCCCAATAAAATAAAATATTACTAAATAAATAAAAAATGCCTTTAACAGACATGTAGTTGAACTACGCCCTTAAACAAATGAAATGATCAAAATTAAAAATAATTGTTGCAATGAAGCCTTTGGCGATTTTTTCGGCTGCAAAATTGATGCTTTTCGAGTAGAAATGCATTTTTCTAGGGCAATCTAAAAATCCTGTAACTCTGGAGGTCAGTTTGGATCCCCTAATTTCTATAACGTATACTTGTTAGTCATTATAACGACACTAATCATAATACCATTTAAAAAACAAATGTCAAAATTGTGAATCAGATGCTAGCAACTGTTAATGTCGATAATTTGATTCTGAATTTCGCAATGTTTACATTGCTTTAAAAGTACATTATGAAAAAATATATTAATATCGTTGTGGCTAATCACTGTAAATGATATATCCCTAATACACAAAGAACAAGCACGGTGACGTTAAGTTTATTGCAAATAAAAATCTAAAAGTCTTAAAATCTACACATTGATTTTAGATTGTTTGTAATGCAAATAATTAATTATTCACAGAATAATAAACCAACATTAATGAAGCTTATTCACATTACAGTTAAAAAATAAATATTTTAAAGATAAGGCAATTTTTGATAAAGCATTGCGTCGAAATTATTGCATCACATTTCGGATTGTGAAAGTACACTTTTTTTAAATGTGTAAGTTAGTGAATAACTTTGTATTTAAATATTATTATGGATCATCATAAAATTTTACAATTGACAAAAATTGCTGAAATGTTCTATTAAGATAAATAAATCCGAATTGATTAAACTTTTAAATTGACTACACTTTTAAGGGTTATTCAGTACCCTTCATTCGGCGAAAAATGACAATAGTATCGATTTTCTACTTTTTAGCTTAAATTATACTTTATTATATGTAGTATATTCTTGAAGTTTCGTAAAGATTCGAATATTAGAAATACAGTTTAAAGCGATTTTCTTAGATCGCTGTCCCTTGAAATACCACAATCCACTTTACTTAAGAATGATTTTTCTCAGTTTGCTTTTTGCGTTTTTTCGACGAATAGGTATGTTCAAAATGATAAAACTTTTATGTAGATTTTTTAATTGAGTATTTCAAAAAACTGGGTATCGGATTTACAATAAAGTAAATGATTTTTTTCTTTACACATGAAAATGTAAAATAAATTCAATTTTTACTGTAATTTTACACACATATGTATACTTTATTTATTTTCTCCCAAACTAATTAACTTATGATAAATCCGATATTTAAAATTATACAGCACACTTCTATAAATAGTTTAAAAAATAAATTAGCCCAAAATGTTCAAAATTGTAAGAGTAGATTCGCTGTAAAATTTACTTAAATTAAAAAAATATTGATTTTTCAAAATTTGGCAAGGAAATCGAAAAATTTCTTGTTAGAGTCATCTTTCTTTATTGATTTCTTTATTATTATGCAAAAAATGCACCTTAAAATGCTTGAATTTTAAAAAAAAGTACAAAAAGTACCAAATATGCTTAAACAGAATACTTTAAATGATCGTAAAATCGACCTAAATATTTGGAATAGAATTACTTAGAGTAAACTCAGGCAATACCCTATAGAAATCATGTTGAACTAATACAAATATTAAGCTAATTTTTAGAATTCTAAAGAAAAAATATGGGGGGGGGGGAGAAATATATTTGTTTTTGAAAAAAAAAATAACAAAAAAATATTCGTTCAAAAAAAAAAAAAAAAAAAGTTTTAAAAAGCTTAAAGAGAAAAAAAAAATAAGTTTTTTAATTTAAAAAAGACCTTTTTATGCAAAGAAAAAAAATCATTTTTGAATCAAATAATTTGCGTGAAAATTAAATTTTAAATTAAGATAGATAAGTTGAAAACTATACGAATTATCAAATCAAACCTTAAGTTCTAGAATTCTTTATTTCTTTAGAAATCACGTAATTTAAAAGCTGCCGTCTGTGTTCACCGAGTAAAATTAAGTTAAAACATAATAAAAATTCCTAACACGGGTAATATCAATCTATTTCAACGATCAGTGCCTAATTATTACGGTTTACAAACGATTTCAAGACCGTTTCTTCAGCATAACATATTTATAAGATTAAGTTAAATTATAGTAATTACATAACAAACTAAAGGTATTATACTTATAAAGGTATATTGGTTCTTCATCAATAAGACGACAATTATTTAGATTGTCAAATAAATCTTCTCGGAGCACTTTACAGTTATTATGGGCCATGTTAAACAAAGATAATTAAGCGATGAATTTATACTTAATTACAAGCGTGTTTTGTTTTCATTTGTTCGAAAATAACTTTCCACTTGAGCAATTAACACTATTCATATCAATAATAGCAAGCAATTTGGATAAATTTACACTGTTTGTTTTCTCGGTCGCTCCTCCTACTTTTCCTACCTTTACTAATGTGTACATGCGATTAATTTTATCTTCATTTGCGATGTTTGTTTCTCTGTTTGTGGAATAACTTAATAATATTACACTCAAACCCTTAAATATTTTTCTGGTTAACGAAATATCTCGGGTTATTGAGATACGTAGATCGACTCCATACCAAGATTACAAGCTTTTAGCGATAGTTGAATACACTACAACTCTTTGTAACTAAAAAACTCCGATTTCAAATATATTTACTGAAATGTTAGACTACATCAGTTAAAGCATGTAAAAAATAAAATAAAAAGTTACAAGGTAGAAATATAAAAATATTCACAAAATGGCGTCTTTTATATCTGTAATTTTACTCTTCCTATCTTTTTTTTTTCTTTCTTTTAAGTTTTTATTAATATAAAAACTTTTAAAAAAATAATAATAAACAAAGAAATTACATATATATAATTATATATATATAATTATAATTAATATTATATATAAAATAATTAATAAACAAAGAAAAATATATATATACGTTTCACAAATATTCTTAATTTTCTAATACAAAATATTAAAGTATACCATTTTACTTTAATATTTTTCGATATTTATATGTGATATTTTGTAATCGTATAAATACATATACAGGGTGATTCAAAATAACGTGGACAAAATGATATGACAAATGAGTCATACAACAAGGATAAAAAATCGCATAGGAACATAGGGTCGCAAACTGCTTATTGAGTCACAAATACAGGGTGTTTCATTCTAGCTACATGAGGTTCCAAAGTAATAATTTCGAGGGAAATGAAAATATTGTAATAAAAATGCCACGATATGTACCTTATTTTGTGTGAAATGTGATAACATTACGAAAAGATCTGGAAAAACATATTGCTCAAGCAATCGATGATACCGTATAAACTGATTATCACAGTCCAAAATGTGAGGTGCAAGTGCATATTGCTGGTGCGCATAATCCAAACTTCTACCACTTTTGTTTCGTTTATCACATTTAAAACAAAGGTGGAAATGTCTGTTAAATGTTTTATTATAATATACTTCAGTTTTCTGAAATTTATTACAGTCAACCCAAATTGAGTTTGGATGAAACACCCTGTATTTGGGACTCAATAAGTGGTTTCCGACCCTATGTTCCTGTGTGATTTTTTATCCTTGCCGTATGCCTGATTTGTCATTTCAATTTGTCCACATTTTTTGGAATCATCCTGTATATGTTTAAACATCTCTTCTTCATCTTTTTTTTTTTTTTTTTTTTTTTTTTTTTTTTTTTACAATTATACAATTTTGTATACAAGTTGCATGAAATGATTGTAGAAGAAACATAATGATAAATTTGCGTGGCAACCACTAATGGTATCAATTTTTGGCTTATGCACCGCTCCACTTCCGGCGGACATGAATCATTAGATTCCCCTATTTCTACACTTCCATAAAATAAAGTTTTGTGTGTGTGTGTGTGCTCGATACAGTAGGTTTTTGTGCTGTCGGCTCTTGGACAAAAGTAAATCTGTAGAAAATGTCTTTAAAATATCTTAATTATTATACGAATTGGCTTTTTCCCAACTGATTAAAAATATGTTCAAGACGAGGTCAAATCCAGTATCTTTGACTTGAATTGCCAATTCTCTACTTATAGATTTACTGACAACCGGGCGACACAATTTGCTGTCGGTGATAATAGCAATAGCATCTGATTTGTCGTATAAATAGGTCAACGGAATAAGTCACGTGAATCTTTTTTGAACTGGGAATACGTTGACTCGATTAATTCGTTTGAAACCAATCATAGTAATTGGTAAATATCTCATACAAATTGATATATTTTTTCATCTGAGTGAAAAAATGTTTACAACGGTTGTCGAGGACGCTTGGCCATCGCACTAACCTTGAATTACCAACTACCAGCCTATATTTTCTGCTGTTTGGTTGGCTGAGTATATTGTATCAGAGTGATGTCGTTTCAGGTAGTTTAACAGGTAGAGCATTGATAATTTAAGCCAAAGGTCTTGGGTTCGACTCTCGTTCTGGCCAGTTTTTCTCTTAGTTGGTAAAAATATTTATTCGTAGAAAATCTTTACCAATCAGTATGACTGAGTTAAAAATAATAAAACCTTAATTATTGTTGAAAATAACAAAAACTAGAATTCAGACTTTATCCTTTATTTTAAATAAACAAATGTTTCGATATCCTGGCTCCCAACTAAAATTTTCAGTTGCAGTGTATTCATAAATCTGAAACATAATATGATGCGTCAAGAAACTGTTTCTCTCTCTTCATGATTTTGCAATTAATATCGTCTTCAAAGCATATATCGAACGAAAAAAAATATGGCCGATAAAGCAATAGCATTAATTTATCACACTGTACACAAGAACATGTCACGCAAATTTTTCGAGACACTCGATATTGCAAACTAGGGTAATCATGCAGCGTAAAGATAGTAACTGTGTTCTTCATTATGCTTAATGAAGAAAACCGAGAACGTAAAATCAGCTGCAGGAGTAAGTTATCAAGATCTTAACAAGGGTAGTGATTCAAACAGTATCCTGTGTGCTGAGCAGATCCTAGTTTTACTTCCAGAATTTCACAAGGTTAGTTTCTTTAATAAAGAAAAATCATTTCGTTTTAATCCTAAGTAGCAAATGAATATTAGCTATATTGGTTATGTGAATGCTCAATACTGCATCCTTCGGAAATATTTCCAATGAAATACCGATCAGTGTTGAATTCAGTGGCTCCGGGGTGGGGAAAGCATTATAGAGTTCTGGTGGAGAACATCCCCCCCCGGACCACCCCCCCCCCTGAATTCAACATTGATACCGCTATTGGTTAGTTTTATTGAAAAAATATGCAATGAAATGGCACTGCTACAGAAATGTTTATTGGCTTAAATTAGAAAATATTTTACTCAAAAACAAATATTAGAGAAATACTGACTTAATGTTGAAAGTATTAATAAAGTGAAATATTTTGAAAGATTGATTATAAGTAAACACCCAAATATTGGAGCAAAATTTCATACCAATACCGAAATCTTGGCATAGGTATAAGCTAAACAAACAATATCGGTCCAATGTTTTTTTTTTTTTTTTTTTTTGAGACATATCCTCGAAAACAGGATCGCTTGAAGGATTTCATACTTGCCTTATTTGACTTAAAATTTACCAACATTCTGTCAGAAATAAAATTAATAATTTTTAGGGATTTCAGACGCCTCATAGTTTTTAAACATCTAGATTTTTTAGTAATCTATGAAACATAAATCATAATAACATCGAATTATTTAAAAAATAAACTGCGACCACATGTCACAATCATAACAAGATGTCTATCGGCTTGGAAGAAAAGAAAGAAATACAAACAATCTATTACACTATTCAATCTGCAAATCAATCTATTCCCTATCCAATCAGAAAACCTAAACCGATATAATGCTGTCTCCGATCACATTTTATTGGTGACTTTTTTGTGGAGTAGCCTGCGGCGCTTAGTACAATAGGTTTCATTAAAAAAAAATTCAAGTTATTATTAATTTTGTTGTTAAATATTACTAGCAGTATGTAAAAATATGAATATTATTTTATATAAAGTGACAAAATGAAAAATATATATATACTTAAATGTATAAACATCTTGAACATGAAACGTCTTAATTAAATTAATGAACTTATCTGATTAGAGAGTTACGAAAATCATATAAATTCATACTATCATCTCTAGCCTTAAAAGCAAAAATTACTAGAACAACACATTTTTTCAGTATGCAAATATGCATTAAAACTTAAAAATTGTTTCATTGAGAAGCGTGTCACCTATGTTGAAATTCGAGAACGTTTTTGATTGAAAGAAATCTAATGAAATATGGAAGAACTATTGAAAGTTGTATTCTTCTATCATAATAAACATTCATAATAGTAGTTATCACACTTTATCATATACCTCCCGTGAAAAAATAATACCTATAAAAATATTTAAAGGATGCAAATTGATGTGATTCTGGTGATATTCCTTTGCAGAATACTAGCTGTCCTGCCCAGCATTGCCCGGGCCCGTGATGTTATTCAGTTTTCAAATGTGTTATTTGCTTTCTAAATGACCCTTAAATTAAACTCAAATATGATTTTATATCTTTAAGTCAGTTTTGTCAAAATTTATATTTTTAAACGGAAAAATCACGAAAAGATATGAATTGAAAGCACATGCTGTTTGGTATTTTATTTTCTATGTAATTTGATTTTTTTGGAAACTATGCGAACCGAAAGCGAACGAAACCGCGACGGAACACTCAGGTTTTTACTGAATTCGTAAAAATTTTCACACATTTTATTTTGTAAAATAAGAATTCTATCCATACGAAAGTTCGAAAGTTTTTGAAAGTAATGTAAATCTGGTTTATTGAAAGGCTCTAAAAAGATGTGTTAAAATACGGATATCTAGTTACTTTTAGCGTAGCAAAATTGTATTCTCCATGAGCCGGGATGTAATTCGTGTTTGTCGGTGTATTTGAACGGGTTAAATCTCTTTTTTTTTTTTTTTTTTTTTTTTTTAATAACAAATTGCAACATAAATTATGAGAATGTTTTAGCTTTAAGAAAATATTTTCAGTTTGTCAGGTAGTAGAATTGCGCCCTGCAAAGGCAAAACCGCAATGAAACGATCTGATTTTTATTGATTTCGTCAAATTTTTCGCACTTTTTATTTTGTAAAAAATATTTCTACTCGTCCGAACGTTTCAAATTTTTTTAAGAAGGTGTAAATTTGGTCTATTGAGATGCTTTTAAAAGATTGGGCTGAAATATGTACGCTTAGATACTTTTAGCGTAGAAAAAATATTCTATACGTGAGTCGCAAAGTGCCTCCTTTTGCCGGTGTATTTGAAAGGGTTAAATCTTATATTTAAAACACCGATTGCATCATAGATTATAATAAAAATGTTTTTAAGCTTAAAGAATTTTGTTGTTGTTGTTGTTGTTTACCGGTACCTATAGGATTGCGTTTTGCTGCTAAGCCAAAACCGCAATGAAAACGATATGTTTTTTATTGATTTCATCAAATTTTTCGCACATTTTATTTTGTAAAAAATATTTTTATCCGTCCGAACGTGTCGAATTTTTTGTAGGTTAAGATAATTTTAGCATGGAAAAAATATCCTCTCTGCGAGCCGCAAAATGACCTTCTTTTGCCAGTGTATTTGAAAGGGTTAAAATCCAAATATTTTAAAACCAATTACACCATCAGTTAGAAGAAGGTTCCAACTTTAAGATCTTTTATTTTGTTTGTTTACATCTTTAAAAATATGCCCTTACATCTTAAAAAATAACGATTTCTTTCCCTGAACATTAAAAAAATGTTTTTTTTTTTTTTTCTTTTATGAAAGTGAGTTCCACTTCGTAATTAATATATCTGAAATTAATCAAAATATTAAAATTCTGAGCTTTATGTGCATCAGGAAAGGTATTGGGCTACTCTCATAAAAATTTTGAGCTTCGTACGTCCCGTAGTTTTTGCTAGGCATCGCAGACACACACAGAGACAGACAGAGCGTTTTGTTCTTTTATTAGTATAGAGATGTTTATTGTATGCTTAATATGCATATTTTTTATATATCGAATAACATTTGATTGTTTTCCAAATGTATGGAGCTTTGGTGAAATAAACACAACACCCATGCATATGACCGTCTATTATTAAATAACTTCTGCATTTTTTTATTGTTAAGCAATGTAGTAAATTTATGTACCATATATTTGTGAACCATAAACTCTTTCATAGTTTTAAATAGGTTATTTCTTGGGGGAGGGAAAATATAGGTGACCTACATATCTATGGATGAGAAAGAACGGGGGAACTGCGTTCCCATGGTTACAAGGTGCATGAAGTGGGGATGAATAGAAAAGACGCGTTTCTCATGGGCGACCAAACAAATATTCATGGTGCATGGAACAAATTTTCGATCAGTGTAGCTATGGGACCAGTAATTTCCTACCAGCAGGTGCTGACTTGCGTAATCATGCATTACGTATGTGGGCAAATAACTTGATCTAATATGATTAAATTAATTTTCAATCAAATTGTTATTATTTTAATAGTTCATATTGATTTTTCAGCCACTTTAAGTAAATCCAAAAGCTTTCACCATTTTAATTTCTTGTTAAAACCTTTCAGGAAATATGTATTCACTATCATATATGTATGTGACACTGGTATATATGTGTGTACAATAACACATCGCATGCATGGGTGTACATTAGTACATCACACGTACATATATAAATTACTTATACTACAGTCTAATTTGCTAAACCAATTTTGACGTGTTTTGAATTACTAAACGTGTGATTACTTCAAATAATTTTCATGGTATAAAGAAGAAGAAAATTATACAAATTTACTAAGATTCGAAGCGACCCAAAAACGGGACGCCAGGCATACAGAATTAACTCATTAAACTGTAGAAAATTTGAAAATTTATTTTAAGGTAAAAGAATGCAATAAAGGCAAATAAGAATTATAATTACATTTTCTAGATACGCTGTACGGTAGAAAATAATGTTCTTTAAATAGAAAGTTACACCTTATTTAATCGCCGAAAACTGTGGGTTAAATATAAAGTAATTAGTCTTATTTTAATAGCATAAAAAATAATATACTTTTAACAGAAAATTTTGCCTTGTTTAATCGTTGAAAATTACGATTAACTGAGGAAAAATTTACTTTTAAATAAAAGTGGTAAGATGCCACCCTTGGGTTTTATTCTAGGAACTCCCATTGCAGATCACACGTTGTTAAAAGAATTGAAAACTGAAATGCCCCTTAACTTAATTCCAGACAGCTATTTTCTGACAGATTCACGAAACATTTTTTTCCCTTTCTTAAATTCATAAAATATGAAATATGTTCTTATTCCATGAACTATGACATCTAACGGGGTTTTCCATTTTCCAGTAACGGTAAAAGATATTGCAAAAAATGCTGTCAAGATTTGATTATTTTAGCAAATTTTCGGTAAAGGCAACTTGCCATAAGATAGAAATCGGTTATAACTAAAGATTCAATCATACGTATATCAAAAAAGGAAAAACACCTTTCGATACTATATCATTTCAAATGTTCATGGCTGCAAATTTATAGATTTTACAAATAAAAATGACTCCGTAAAATCTGTTGGAAACTTTCGTGTTGTTGAGAGGAGGAAAATATATTTTTTAGAACAGCTTTAAAGAAATAATTCCTGTTAAAATTATTCTGATATCGTGCTTTAATTTTTTAGTAAATATGCATAGATCGTATCAAAATTTTTTTCTCATAAAATATAAAATCTTTCACTTTCTGGTAACTATTATACTGTTCCATTCTCTTATTTCTCATGGTTCTGATTTCATTAATATTAGAAATTGCACGACATACTAAAAATTATTTTTTCGCTTTTTTTTCTGTTTTTGAAAAAAATTTAGATTGCATATCTTATCTCTATGTGCTTTTCTGTTAAGAACTTTTACGTAATTCGCTGCAGAAAGAAAAACGGAAAATCAAAAAGAAAATGGAGTAACCGAATATTTATCAAAGGCAAAGCCTTTTTTAACTTTTTTTCAACTGAATAAATTAGAAGCTTGGCAAATTTATTCAGTTATAAAAAAGTTAGTTGCGTGACCAAGTAAAGCGAAGATGAACAGTAGCTGATTACGAACCCTTTTTGGTTGTTAATGATAAATTTCAGATATTTACAGATGAGTTGGCAAGAAAAATTACATTATAATAAATATCATTACATTTTTTATTACATCCAGTCACCAAACATGTTGAATGCACATTATCAAATATGCATGGGAAAACGAATTTTTTAAACTTTTTTTCATGAATATCTGATAGATTTGTGTAAGCTAAACAATTTTTAAAAGCTAAAGCTTGTTTTATATATATGTGTACATATGTATATTTTTTTAGTCAAGATAATCTCAAAGTTGTAGTTTTCAGAATATTTAGATATAGCTTTCATTTTTTCTTTTCTTTCTTTTCTTTTTTTCTGTTTTTTTTTTTTTTTTTTTCAAAGAAATCATAAATTTTGCAATACATAACAATGCAAGGATAAGGCTAATTAAATCAAAATTCGATAAACAAATTGTTTTTGTTTGTTTGTTTGTTTTTATGTTTAAATAAATTCTGTCGCTGTTGATGAAAATAATGGAGACAAATGCTGATGTTTACATAAGCGTGTGAAGTGTAACGGATCCTGCTATGTGTTATAGAATTAAAATAATAATAATAATAATAATAATAATAATAATAAATTTATTGGGGCTACGAGAATATGTAATTAATAAATCGTGTCTAATACAGTGAAATGTATAGCTAAATTATATTAAATAAACTGTTTCTGCTTTTCTTTAAATGATTATTAATTCATTTAGTAAGTCATTTATTTACAAAGAAAAAAATGCTGCAAATTCTTTTTTCATTGAAACATTCCTTTATTGTGATAAGTAACAGTAATAATAATAAATAACTGATAAACATTTTTAAATACCAATAAACTTCATTTTTACAAGTGACTAGTATACAAACGACTCACAAATGTTAAGCAAATTTCTTTTTGGAAAAGCTCAATCTGCTTAAAATAAATATCCTGAAAACAAAATATCGTCCTCAAAATGAAGTATTTATAGCAATTCAAAAATTTAAATGTCATCAAAAAATAGCAAAAACGTATTTTGAAAAAGTAATAAATGTTTAAATAGACTACAGTTTTCTGCGGAAAGAAATTTACTCATCATAAAACATGCATAACATATGACCGTATATTATAGACTGAATAAAACAAAACGTTATATTTACAATATTTGATGGAAAAAAAAAGCTAATAAGATAAAATAATTCTGACTCTTTACAAACTATGAATATTTTAGAGGTTTGTACTTTAAAAAAAAAAAAGGCTAAGCAAACACTTAAAGGTGACTTATTTAAATACTTCATTTTAAAGAATACATTAATTCTCTTTCAAAGAAATTGTGTAAAAGTTTCAAAAAAGAATTTAAAAAAATATATATTAAAGCTAATATTTTGACTACATAATATATGGCACGTACAGTGTCAAATAGCTTTTTCTTGATTTTTTCATATTTAAAGTCCAGTATTTTCCGAAAGAAAAAAGAAGGTTGAATTTATGAACAGAACTTATATTTGGTTTAATAATAGATCAAAATTGCTTGTCTTCTTTGAAATTGCGTCTAACCTTTCACACACACACAAAAAAAAAAAAAAAAAAAAAAAAAAAAAAAAAAAAAAAAATCAAATTATATGAAGTAAATTTCTTAAATCTCAGAATCAGAAGTTCTCCAACATGCAAAAGTTTAAAAGCAAGAACTTGAAATACAATCTTTAAAAATACAAATAGAGAATTAATAAACTATTATAAATAAGTTAAAAACAAATTATTGTTACAGTGCATAAATCCCCCCCCCCCTCTTTTATTTTCTTTTTTAAAAAATAGGAAATAATTACTTTTCTCCTTAATGTGTGTGTTTATTAATTTTTTTTTTTTTAAATTAGAAATTACGAAAAAAATTCTTTAGATATTCCCATAAACAGGAAATTAAATTGTATTTAAAAAACACTCTTTTAATTAATTCAATGAAAAAAATTAAGTATAGTTGAATGCAGTTTCACGTTCGTTATTTTTCAGTTAGCTTTAAATATTTAAACATGAGACGTGAAAAATAAAAATCCGTAGTATAAGCTGGTTAAAACTATAAGATGAATAATGGCTTTCATGAACAGAAAATTTTAAAAAAAAAATCTGATTTACTATGTATAATTCTATGTCTCAGAACAATATATGAATAAAATTAAAAATTAACAAACCTATTGGGTTTTATTATTATTATTATTCTACACCTCATGAAAATTTAATATTTTACCTTTATTATTCTTGAAGGAGGTGAAATTATCATATCAGGCAACCGAAATACTTTTAGCATGTTGGAAAACCGAAACCAATCCAATTTTTTTTTACCTGTCTGACATAAATGTGTTATAAAATTAGATATAATAATTTCTAATTCTAATGACAATATTATCAGAAAATTATCAG
Organism: Maratus speculifer; assembly: GCA_964019185.1. Taxonomy (NCBI): domain Eukaryota; kingdom Metazoa; phylum Arthropoda; class Arachnida; order Araneae; family Salticidae; genus Maratus; species Maratus speculifer. The sequence continues at coordinate 299,196,980 of OZ025297.1, read as the reverse complement.
AAAAGGTGAAATATAACCTCTATTTTTTATTCTTTTTAACAATTTATAAAACAAGTTATTTCATGTTCCTTACCTAATAATTGATATGTCTAAAACTAATTATATTTTTAAATGTTTTCTGATAGAAGGCATGCGGAAAAACAGATGAAACAAACCGCATAAAATTAAGCAAAGCCAGTCGGCTTTCATAAGTAGACATAAAAAATTGGACATCAGAAACTTCGTAATCCCCAAAAAGCTATTTCAACTTTCCTTATTTTAAATGCAATGCATAACTAATCAATTTTTTATTTATTTATGTTAATATAAGGCACTGGAAAAACCGTGAAAGACAACCTTAAAACAAAAAAAAATTAAAAAAAAAAACCTAGTAAAGGCAGATTGACTTACATAAAAAGTGTAAAAATTAGACCTCAGAAACTTTATCTGCCTCTTTGGTACTAACTGCTAATCTATTGAAAATCAGTTTCAATTTTTCGAGGTAATACTCGAGTTCTTGAGGCGAGCCCGTCGCGCTGGATGAAATGAGCCTGAAAACTGAGGCATATTCCCGCTCATTAAACCTGGGTCCTTCTTCGACTACCTGATCGAGAATTTCTTCATGCGTCGACTTCAAGAGATCGATAAACTGACGAGCTCTCTCCAGTGAAACTTCCCTAGCCATCGTAATATTTGCCAAGCAGCATTGTATAATAAATATATTGCGATCAATTTTGCTTACAACGGTTTCATTGATTTTGTTCATGTTCGAAACGATGAGTATCATTAAAGATGCTACCAACTCTCCGAGACCTTCGAAAACGTACTTGAATTCCTTGGGAGTCAGAATTGGAAGGAGAACCTCCTCTATCTGCAAAAGATCGCTTGTCAGGCTTTTAACAGCTGTGTCGAGATCTTGAATGAAGCTGCTTTCGACACAAATCTCGTGCGTGGAGAATGTTAGAAGATAATGAAAACAACGAGCTCTCACTTCGAGATGGAGTGCTAATAAACACATGTCGGCGAAATCTTCGTATTCTTTGATAACTTTTCGTAAACCGGTAACAACAGAGGAAATGGTGTTCTCTGGTGCATCTGCTTGTGCAACAGGAGAAACTTGCAAACTCGTTTGTGATTGATTAAATTTTTTAATAAACTTCACTAGTTTTACGGAAAACCATATAAGGTTTTCTTGGAGAAGAGCAAGGTTGGACAACTTATTCGTATCAGATATCATTTCAGACACATTTTCATCTTCAGAGCTCAGTATTCTAATTAGCATTTCGGACTCTTCTTTGTTTCTCACACGAATTTCTTCAGGCGATTCGATGATATCAACAGTTTCTTCATCCTCTAAATGTCTCCAATTCAGAAAGGATTTCAAAAGACGTCTAATATCCCTATCTCTTGCCCATGAGATGCTCAGTATGCTCTGTTCTTCTTCGAACATCTGTTTGAAGGCTTTATGATACATGTCTTTGTAATCTAAGATAACATAATAAAGAAGACGAAGGAAATGTTCCGAATAATCCGGGATGCAAGTCATCAAATTTTCGAGTTCTTTCATGATATTGTTTAAAATCAAAGAACAACTTAACACTTCTTTTTCAGAGCTAGATCTCGAATCCGGAAGATCACTGACTGGCGAAGTATTCCAGGCATCAAGATTCATATATGCATTTTTCATCATTTTATTTATGTCAGAGTTAACGTGATCGAGAAATAGATTCATAGAATCATGCAAAAATACGTGTAAAGGGCATTGTTCACTTTCTTCTAAATTTAAGGTTACTTCGATATCTGTTATAAATTCTTTCAAAGTGTTAAAAATGATAGTAATATTCCTGACTGTGGGTTTACAAACCAAGACAGGTTTAACGACTTTTTCATCTTTCACAGAAGCTGTCAGATCAATCTCTTCCGTTTTTGCGTCTCGGTTGTAATTCTTTATATTGATACTATGGCAAGAATTAGAAAACTTAAAAAAAGAAGAATTACTTTCAGTGGGCAAATTTTGTGGACTGAAAAAGGCATTAATATCACCAATGTTTCGAGAACTTTCATAAGCAAAAGAGTCTTCTTGGGAAAACAAGAAATTTGATTCTAAGTAAAGCGTGATGAAATTTTCTGTTGCAGCTTGAAGTTTTGAATAAACATCTTCGATCCGAAAATCTACTTCGGAATCACTGTCAGTTTCAATTATGTCTGAATGATTTTTGAAAAATATTTTATAATTTTCTAAAATTTTCTTGAAAATGCTTAAAGTGTTTTCCACCAAATCAATAAGAAAAACGTGCTGCTTTTCTATAGGTAAATTCAAAGGGCTAGAATCAGTTGACTTCTCGATGATATCATTCATTAGCTTAGCCGTCTCCAGAGATATCTTCGAGAATTCCATCTGACAATTATCTTTCAAAAATTCTATAGTATCTTCTAATCTCTTCATCTTTTTCACACTGCTCAAGAGGACAGAAACATATTCTTGATCTAAATTTACCTGTTTTACTAACTCTTTAAGAGAAAAATCGCTTTTGGAAGATTTGTTGCTGAAAGCATCCTCATATGTAACTTCTTTTAAATTCTCTTTAAACTGTTCAGAAATGAAATCAGTCAGATACAAATTCTTGCGCAAATCTTCCAATATTATGAGATATAACTTTTCTTGTAAATTGTGCAGTTCTAACCGCAAATCTTTAAGAGCATCGGCATTGCAGAGATTTCCATCGAGAAGTTTTGCTGAAGTCACGATAACATCAGTAGCGTGCTCCAATTTTTTATTCATTAAGCTCTCTTCAGCTTTCTTTGGAGCTGCTCGTAAATCTTCGATCTCGCTGAGTATTTTATGAGCGTATTGGTGCTCCAAAGATTCCAGCCACATTTTTCTTATGTTATCTCTGTTGCACTGCAAAAGGCCCATACATCTCGTAATTCTTTCTTTCAATGCTCGGCATCTATTCTTTGAATCATTAACTGTATTAATCATCTTACTACATAACTGAATCGTATTTGATATGTTACTTCGATTGTCTTTTACTAACTCACTCAACTTGGAATCGCATGCTTCATACTGCTTTTGCAAACATGTCCTAGACTTTTTACGATCTTCATCAGTTTGATTGAGAGTCAGTTCAATTATAAAGTCAGAAAGCCCGTTGGGCATCTTTTCGTTAGGCATTTTTTCACAGTGTTGTTCTCAGTAAAAATTTTTATACTTCAGATCCCTATATGAATCAGAACAATTCAATTAATCGAAATTTAATATAGAAAAGAAAGTGACTAAGTCTAATGTTAAGTTCAAACCCATGCAGCAATATGAAGAACCACAAGCAACATAAAACACTGCAATCAAAAATATTAAATTGTAAAAATAACTCACAAAACAATTTGTTTACAACTTTTAACTGCCATAAATTGCTGATGATTTTTGAAATCGCTCTTTTAAGTATACGTGTATATAAAACAATTAAAAAATAATAGGGAATTGTGTAAAAAGAAAAAAAAATTGCGTTTTTTCTGGCATTATTCAATAAATGTGCGTTCATCTTCAAATGCCATGCATAAAATGAATAGTACTTGTCATTGATATTCGCTGTGACACGTTGAATTTACATAGCATTTAAAGCTTTTTGGAGATCTGCGAATGTGGAGGGATTTTGAGTGAAAAAAAGTATGGAATAACTTCGATAAAAATCGTTCAGGTATGACGGCTAAAAAAAATCATTATTGTTGTTGTTAACGTTAAAAATGAGGCAGATAAAATTATATTTTTAAAAGTATATATAACAGATGGATTTTCAATCAAATTTAAACCGCTAAAAAGCAGAAATGGGAGCAGATGTTGATTGCATATTTCTCCATAGCTATATGCAGCAATAAAGCAATGAAACTAAGTTTATCACATATTTATAATTTCATCCCAAGTATGGTAAATTTTAGTTAACGCTTTGTGCGAATAAAACAGATGGCTTTGTCCAGTAATGTTTTGAATGGAATTTCATCAAACTGACAAGCTTATCCTATATTTTTTATGACAAAACGATTGGAAAAGTGATACATTTTTGTTTTATATTGTAGATACGCAAAAAGGAAACTTTATCAAAATTAAAAAAAAAAAAAAAGCTTGCATTTTACTTAAAAACTGTGAATTATATTTTAAAAGTAGAATGCTATTTAACACAAAAGTTACTTGTCCACACAATAGAAGATGCATAAAAAGATGCTGACATGCTTCAATTTAAATAAAAGTAATTAATTATCATGCATAATTCAAATATAGAAAAAGTTAGAATGATCAAAATTGCAGTAAAATCTGAGCAAACAAGAAATTTGTATTCAACAATTTTAAAAGTTTAAAAATGGAAATGACACCCGGTTAAACAACCGCCTAAATCCCGAAAAAGACTGTACATGTAAATCATTTCAAGCATTGTACCTTAAAAAAATATGTAAAAAGGAATTATTTTACTAATTTACTTTTTTATTTCTGGGGCAATCAACGGCACTTTTCTAGTTATCTCTTAACATCAACCAACGCCAAACATAACAGCTTGTGTTAATTCTATCGAGATGTAGGTCTAGATGTATACCTACCTAATATTACATAAGTTTATGGACAGCCGTGAATGTTTATCAAACACAATAATTTGTAAAAATACTCAATAAAATTGTGTACATTTTAAATTTTGTGAATTTATTTATTTATATTACTGATGTTTTATTACACCTATCTTTAGAAGAAAAAATAAAAAAATATGTCAATGATTTTTTTTTCTTTTTTTAAATTATAGTTTTTTATATACAAGAAAAAGTAAGCTTAAGTATATGTATTACTACATACGAACTTTACAATAATACTATTACAGAAAATAGATTGGAGAGCAAATAAGAAAATGGGAAGCGGACATTGTAGAGCTATAGAGATAATTTTAATATCAGATTATCTATTTATTATCAGAGAGGAACAAATATGACAGATTTTTAAAATAGTTTTAAAACTTTAAAATGTATATGCTTGAGGTCAAGGGGACAAAGGGAAAGTGGACATCTTGAGGGGAGAGGGTTAATTTTGATAACAGCTTATTTATCTATCATTAACCTTCAAACCCCCCCCCTTCCCCCCCCAAAAAAGCAGATTTTTTAAAAGTAGTTTTAAAAACTTTAAATTATGTATGCGGAGGGGAAAGGGTAATGCATGAACTTTGGAGAGAGGGAGATATTTTGATCGCAGAATACATATTTATTATAACAAGAGAAGTAAATTTGTCGCAGATTATTTTAAAACAGTTAAAAACTTTAAACTTTGTATGACGGGGGAGGCAAAGAAAGCGGGCATTTTGGGAAAAGGGGGGATCATTTTAATATCAGAAATCTATTTATTATTACCAAAGAATACCAAATAGTAAAGATTTAAAAAAAAAATAAAAATTTTTAAACTTCGTATGTTTGGGGGATGGGGGAAGTATAAATTTCGAAAGAAAGAAGTTTGAAATTTAGATTATTGATTTTTTATTTATTATTCAACAGAAAAAATTAATCAGACTTTTTAGAAATAAAGTTTTAGAGAATTTTTCTATGAAGGGGGAAGCATACATTTCGGGGTGAGAAAGAAAATTTAAGACGTTAATATTTTATTTATTATTATTCAGGGTTGTTTGGTTTAAACCACGCTGGTTTAAACCGTGGTTTAAACCATGGTTTAAACCAAGTGGTTTTTTTTTTAAAAACCATGCTGGTTTTTTTTAATTTGGTTTTTTTCCCTTTTCCCTAATGTTTTCATTTATTTTACACATTATTAAAATGTGCAAAATAAAAGTTATGGAGGAGCTACAAGCAAAGCTAAAAACAAATTAAATTTTTAAAGTGACAAACATCTTTAATCAATCTAGTTTTTCTTACTAGCTATAAATTGACATGGCAAAATATTTTTCTACAGTGAACTGTGGAGGATTAAAAAAGGTAGTTAGTTTTAATTCTTTTTTAAACCTTTTATTTTTTAAAAAATGCAAAAATGGCATATGCCAGCCAAAAATGCAATTTTACTGCTTAGATAGCTTGATTATGATTTACTAAGGATTGCATCATGCATCAATAATGACATAATCATAAGTCATTCTTTCCATTGGTTACTCTTGTTCTGTATGCTAATGAATGATTGGCTATGAATTTTCTCTGTTCCATAGCTATTGGTTTTAGTAAGCTTTGGTTTTTCCTAGATTGGATTTGCAGTTTTTACATTATTTTTTTCTGTTTCTAGTTACTTTGTATTGTATTTTATTTTAAGATAGCTACTTATATATATTGAAATAAAAGAATGTCTAAAACTAGAAAAAAGGAAAATATAATCTGGTTTTCATTTGAGGGAATAAGAAATACATCAAAAACATGTTTAAGAGCCAAATTAAAAATTGCATGCAATGTAAATGCTGTCAAATTAGCTCTTCCTTATAATACTAGAAGTGATTCATTTTCAGATGCTTTAGATGTTTACCTTAAAAATTGCCCCACTTTACTTAAAATTTGTGTAGAAAATAGGAATGTTATTGATAAAAAAATTCAAAAGCTCGTATCTGTCTAATTTTTATTTTAAAAGAAATGTTGGAGATATGTTTAAACTGTTAAATTCTATTGCAGTTGCCCTGGATAATATCTAAAGTTATAAGTTCCATTACTAATGCAGTTTATAATTGGACAGGTCTTCAAAAAATATTAAGAGAAAAAAAATGTAAATAAAGAAGTCTCATAGTTTTTTAGTTCAGGTATAAAATGGCCCTAACACCCATGCCCTTTTAGGTATACGTATACATGCTTGAACCACAATACAGTCAAAGTGAACTATGTGAACAAGAAAAAAAGGATACATTAAATTTTACAAAACAAAAATATCCATGTAACTCGATGCTTGCACAGATAATAAAATTTAATGCTAAATCTTCACCTTTTGAAGAACAAAGAAACAGAAAAAATAAAGTTTGTATTAAAATAATAATAATAATAATTTTTTTAAGCCTATGTCTCAATTTGTGTAAGCATTACATTCGTTGATGTATCAAATAAGTCAATACACATGTATTTTTTAGCATTAATAAAATGCATACTGATATTTTTTAAGTAAATATATGTAGTAAGAGATTAATAATCATTTGTTGATGTTAATACTGTAAATAATTTCTAAATTATGCAAAAGAAAATGTTTTCTATTTCAGCTTATTTCTGTTAATTTAGTAAAATATGTTTGTTTGCCCTTTACTATGTTCTTCATTATCATCCTGCATATAATTATTTCTTAAATTATTATATATTTTATCTAAAAGGTTTATATAAGTATACTAATAAATTAATAGTTTTTTTTTTTCACACAATAAATATTTCCCTATAGAAACCTAAACTTATAAGATAATTTAATTATAAATTTTTATGCTTTAGTTATTTAATTATCAAAAAAAATAAATACTAATGTGAATGTTTAACATTAATTAACTATTAATTACAAAAAATCCTCATGACTTTCTAAAACTCAAGTTATTTTTCTTGCAAATGCTATTTAAATAATGATTTGAAAAAAACCCGGTTTAAACCAAAAAAACCTGGTTTAAACCAAAAAAACCCGGTTTTTTGGTTTTTTTCAAAAAAACCGGTTTTTATACCAACCCTGTTATTATTAAAAAGCAACAATTAAAACATAGATATTTTTTAGCAGTTTTAAAATAATTTAAACCTTTTTAGACTAATGGGGGAAAATGCATTTCTGGAGGAAAAATAATTGAAATTTAGATGATTCATTATTTTCTTATTTTCAATAGAAAGAAACAAATAGGATGGAAGTTTTCTTAAGTTTCCCCCTATTTTAAAGTTCTTGTGTCAAAAAGAGGCGGAGGGAATTGTATAAAACACTATTTCCCTGGGGTGGGAGGCAATTCGTTGAAATTGTTAAAAAACAGGGTAGATCTATTACAATACAGAAAATTATCTTTCTCTTAGATTTTTAAATAAGTTTTGTCTTTAAAAAAAAAAAAAAAAAAAAAAAAAAAAAAGTTGAGAGGCGGGTTTATATTTTAAAACAGATTTACATTTTTATTTTTTAAATTGCTTTAAAGCAGAATGGTGTTTATAGTCTGGATTTCATAACAAATGACTTTTAAAATTATGGAGAGAAACTAGTGAAACATATCCACCATTAGAACTAAACCTCTAAAACTAACGATCGATATAGAGATTAGCTATCGGACAATGATAAGAAAGGATACCTTCGAATACTTTATAAGTTTTGGAAAATCCCGGATAAATTTGTGCCATTGTATAGCAACTCGCGAATAAAAATAAACAAATTAACAAAATTAACCAATTAATTATATTTAATCCGTTAGATGAGTTGGCATACAGCACACGAGTTCTCATTAATTAAAGAAAGTAACAATCCATATTCGGCATTTCGATCCAAGATTGCGACTAGAGTCACAATAATTGAAAATTGTGTATGCGTAAATATTTTTAAAAACCTGTTTTCGTTTTTACAAACCCCAAGGCAGGGCTGTCCAACCTTTCACTAGACAGGGGCGCATCTCAGCTTTTGGCAAACAATGAAGAGCGCCATATACAACGCTCAAAATATGCAAAAAAAAGTATTAATAATAATAATAATAATAATAATAATAATAATAATAATAATAATAATAATAATAAATAAATAAATAAATAAATAAATAAAAAGAACTGTAAAACATCATAAATTTCGAATTACATATTTTTCTATGTAGATTTTTGGGCTATCCCAGAATTTTTTCTAATTTCAAGAAGCCGGACAATTGATACTCGCATTTCATTAAAATAGAATTGTAAATGGAAATATAGTTAGGTGTTTTTCGTGACGCAAAAGTACTTCTTGGTTTATTTTGAAGGTTCAAATTCCCCATTATAAAAAGTGCATAAACAAAGATAAGCATTAAAATATGACCAATCCATCAGTGGTTTAAAAAAAAAAAAAAAATCAATGAGTTTTTATTGATGAAAATCATTCTTCACGATTTTATAGATTTTTTAAAAACAAATTTATTAAAATTTATTAATAATTTCAAAGGTCTGATGGAGAAATGACAGCCCTTTAAACATTTTATAAAACAACCAATAGAGCAGTAAAACAACATCATGGAACATAACCCAAAGTTTCTTGTTTTCATCAAAACTCCTTGAATTATCATTTGCGAAGGAGAGAGTGTGGATGCGTATTTTTCTACTATTTACTTTTTAACATATAAAAAAGAAATTACTATCTTTTATCAGTTCCTATCGTCAAAATTTACAAAAAAATATTTTATAAATATAAATTGTAAATAAATGAAGAAACACATTAAAACTTCTCACATTTTCTTAATATTTGCAGATGTTTTTAAAACATCTCAAAGCAAATATTAAAGACCTTAAATAAAGCATTCTTTTAAAAGAAAATTTTATAATTGAAAAAATGCTAGCAATAGGAAATTTTCAAAAGGGCGCCAAGGAAGACTTTACAAGGCACCAAGGTGCCCGTGGGCGCCGCGTTAGACAGCCCTGTCCCAAGGTATTGCAAATGCTTCAAATTTGAATGTGCTTTTATTTACTTTCAAATTATTTTGAGTAGGCTATATAAATTTCGTAAAAAAGGTAGAAAGAAATAATTAGAAGCTTTCGATCTTCTATAACTGGTATTCACTGTCACGGTGTCTGATTAAAAGAAAAAAAAAATTATGATCGCAAAAATACCATTTAAAATAATTTTGATTGAACATAATACTATAAAAAAAAGTTATAAATGTAAAAGAAAACATGTAAACAATGGTTGTAATTAAAAAGACCGTACTTTGCTAAATTATTCAATTTCTCACAAAAATTCATTTCTTTTTTCACCTAATTAGAATATAGGAAAAGTACGTTTCTATAAATGTATCAGTTTGCCTAAGATCTAAATTATGGAACAATATTACAACTATTTTAAAAACTAAAGTATAATTGTTTTCGCTAATATTTTCTGTTACCATCAATAGCATCAAGAAATGAACAGTCTTTTGCAATGACTTTTTTGGCGAGAATATTTAAAACAGAAAAAAAAATCAACAGTTTAATTTAACAACTCGAATAACCAGAAAATTAAATGCCTTGAATACATCAAAACAACAAAATGTACAATTTTTCTAAAATACTCAAAGTAATTATTTAATAAATTTTCAAATTTTAATTTGGTGAAATAATTTAATTGCTGGAATGTCATTTTTATTCATTTACACTTTCTATACATAAACTTCAACTTTAGAAGATTTTTTTTTTTCTTTTCAACATAAATCATGAAAACAGATTTTTCTTTCAACTTACTTTTGGGGAAATTTCCACTTAATGTTTGAAATTGCGTAGTATGAAATTCATTATTTTAGTCAGAATAATTTGTTCCAAGTAAAATGCAAAATTTTTTAATGCGATAAATTATTGCCACCTCGAAAACTGAAAAAAGTATGCAAAATTGTAACTTTATCAATGTAACAATTAAAATATTTTCAAATACGTTTATCTCTAAAATAAATAGAAATTAAAATCATTATTTTGTTTTCAGAGAGACGTGCATATTTCATATTATCATTAATTACAAAGAATAAAATATTCGCCAAATAAAACTAAAATAGTGTACGAAGGAAAAAAAAAAAAGAAAAAAGAGAAGGATTTTTTTAAATGGGTTGCATCATGTGGTATCATCAGACAATTTCAAGAATATTTAAACGCAGACGAAAAAAAAATGATAAATGCAAGGAATATTTTGTAAAGTATTGACGAATACTTATTTGATTGTTTACTACTGTTATAAATTTGTGGTAATCGAATAGTAATTTTCTATTGCAAAGTTTTTTCGTTCTTTTTACTAAAGAAAAAATAAATAATTCCAATCAATATTTTTATGATGTCCGTCTTTAATCAAAAGAAAATGGGTGATATCAAAGTACTTTAACAAATAAAGAAGAGTCATATACAGCAGAAAATCTGCATTTCCATTCATGAAATGGAAACCTTAGTTTCCATAGCTGCAAAGTGATGTCATTCTTACAGATTTGTTTTAGCTTTATTATAGTAGTTTAAGGGGACTTATTTCGACAGAAAGAAGCATGGGCGATTCCATGTTATCCTATGGGGAAAATAGCTACCCGTTTTATTCATTCAAATTTCAAAATTTCAGATTTTTTTTTTTTTTTTTTTTTTTTTTTCCGACATGTAAGTCCGGATGCTCTTTACTAGATTATAAACTTAAAATATTTTTTAAGTATTTTAAAATTCGTGTTTGTTATTCGTTTATATATAACTATGGTTTGAAGACAGATTTAAAAATTTGGAGCTTATGCAACAAAAATTTAATTTTTTTGCGTAATTAGGCAACTTTTAAAATTTATTCTAATAAAAACGGCGTAATTTTCATATAAAAATTAGCTACACCTGAAATTCTCTGATGACCTGTCAAGCTGTCAACCTCTTCTAATTGATTGCGCATGACTTTCGGCAAACTGTACACTTTTGTCATTTTTCAGCAAACGAATTTTGAATTTGTATGAATATTTTTTAATGAAAATCTACTCACTCGACTTAAGGGGCGCGTCTTTAAAGTGAATGCCATTTAATGTTTGATAGTTAGAAACATTAAACTTTTAATTCTGACCAAAATTTCCTGGAAAGGAAAAAAAAAACTGGAATAATAAGCACATTTCCTTCATTTCTTTTTAAGCGTTATATGACCATGGCCGTAGCGTCGGTCCCATCCCCAATCATCTGCACCGCAGGCGCCAGAACAGAAAGTGCAAGGATCGCCAAATAATTATTTTATTTTATTTATTTTTTTATTTATTTTTTTTTTTTTTTACATGCAAAACTGTGTATGTATATGTATCGAATTTGCATAAAAATGTCTCACAGTCTCAAAATTCAAAAGCAAAGCTGAACTAAATGCATCACTATGATTACTCAGTCTCAACTATCATATACTGTTTTTGTACGTTAAACAAATAAAAATCATTTAGGAAAATATCAGAAAGTATTTGGGAAACAGCCTTATAAGAAAATTGTTATCAAATAACAATAAATTAATAACAAAAGACCAATTTTGCTAATTAATTATAAATAAATCATTCAATTCAGAATAGGGAGGGGAGTGGGAGAAGTGAGGACTTAAAAATCTTAATGTAAGTAGGAAACCCATCTGTACCGAAATTGTCTATAACACACCTATGTATAACGAGATATTTCCTTGAACGGATGAGCATTAATATTTATTATTAATAAAAATAAATCATAAATGAGTAGGTGAACATTTAATTAAGTATTATAAATATAAACACTCATAATTTAACGGACGTTGTGAAGGATTTTTAAAATTAAAACAAAATATTTCTATAGCAGAATTGTTCTCTAAAGTGTTAAATAAATAAATAAAAATAATAATAAAATGTTATAATAAACAAATAAAGGACCAATTAAATTATTAATAGCTAATTTTAAAATGTTATCTTTCATAGAAATATTTTATCATTCCTTAAATGCAGCTACAACTAATATTTTATTTCCCTGTGAACTTTCTTTCTGTTCTCTTTACTATAAAATTATCTTCAATTTTAATGATTTTAATGCTTAATTAAATCAACCTAGTTTAAATCTAAAAAGTAAAACAAACACATCTTGTCTTCCTATTACTTGAAATCATGTTTACCTCCCCCCTCCCTTTTTATTTTATTTTATTTTTATTTAATTTTTATTATTTATTTTTAATTTTATTTATTTATTTATTTGTAAAAAATAATGCATGGCAATTTTTGTATTCTCTTGGTCAATGTTTAATGTTTTGAGCAAATGAGTGGATCTAGTTTATTAAATAGAATACCTATTTTGTTGGTAAAGTTTGAATCTCTCGCATCTACATGTGAGTGGGGAATATTATTCTCTCTGGTGACTTCATTCCCTCACCCTCACATTTTTGTCAAGTTCCGAAACACTTCTTAAAAGCGATAACGCACCAAAAATATCATCGGTCAGCTGCTCACTTTTGATCTCTACCCCCCGGTGTGAATAGCCATACATCTTACACGCCCACAAACTGTTTCGCTATTTGTGGAACAGGGGGCGCCCGTTGAAAATCACAGTTCTTTCTTTGGAGATAAGCCCTCTAAAGGGTATTTGCTTTTGATCCAGAGCACATTTCCGCTCACCACTACCATATCATGTGATTTATGCACACACCAATTCTTCTACTGAATGAAATTATGTTTTCTCTTCAGGCTCGGAATACTTTTATCGTTTTATCCCAAATACACGACGTTTTTCAAAACGTTCAAAAATATAGACAAATCTCTTTTTAAAAAAATAGCAATATTTCCGCACAAGATATATCTGTGCCTAATTTTTGTATGTGAAAGTAAAATAGAAAGTTCTGGGATAGTGTCGGACGACCTATAATAATTTTTAAATAAATTAAATGCTAATTTTAATTTTGCTTCAACGCTTCAAGCTCTTTTATTCTCCTGTACTAGTCCAAGGCCGTTACTGATTAATCTCCATTTTTTAAACTTATTTATTTAATCTCTCTCTTTCAGCCCTAAACATCAAAATCGTACAGAGGAGCAAATCCACCCTCCGCTTCTTTCCCTTCTTTTGCAGAACCTTAGTTATTTTTTATTGATTTCTTTTGAGGGAACTTTTCTGTTTCATTAGTAAAAGGGGGGCGTGTCCATTTACATGCCGTTTCGGTACAGCACCAAATTTTCATGAAAAACAAGATAAAGGATTTATCAGAATAACATTGTTTGAAAAGGCTTGCTTTTCGTTTTGCTTTGTTGCTTGGAAAAGCTAGAATTAGGATCTTTTTAGAAAATAACAAAGATAAGGAAGAGATGGAAATGTTTTTCTCCTGTTATTTTCATGTAAGAAAATGAACATTTGATGAAACTGAAATTGATCATAAAGTAACTAAATAGAAATTCATATGATATAATTTTAATTAACTGTATAGATATTAGTAGTAACAGGATATTGATCCAATATTATTTATATCGGCTATATCGGAGTCAATATCATCTATATCCAGTCAATATTAATATAATAACAGAACTTTTTAATATATAAATATGATATAGCAAATGAGTTCAACCACAATCCAGCACAAATTTTTACCACTTACTAGGGCTGGGCGATATACCGTAATATCGTTATATATCGATATTTCTTTAAGACCGCGGTAACGATATTGAGATTTCAATCCTTCCGATATATCGTTTCAAACGGTATTTCGTTCTACTCTCGGAATTACGGAGTTACGGAATTTCGAATCTACCTCTGTCGGCGCAAAAGTTGTTTACTTTTGCAAATGTTCGTGCTGTAATCGGCACTTGCGTGATACTTCCGGTTTTGAGCCGATGTCGCGCACCCACCGGAATATGGGCGAACCGTCTACTTTTTGCGCTGGTGTCGCGCACATACCGGAATATGGGCGAAACGTCTACTTTTTGCGCTGGTGTCGCGCACATACCGGAATATGGGCGAACAGTCTACTATTCTGATGTACCGCTTCATTTATCGGAGTTCGTTCGAGAATCGAAGTTGAAACGCTCGTTCGAGGATCGGGCATTTCCGATACAATCACTTGTTGACTCCATCGGTGGCTGACTGTTGTTTTCCTGTGAGCTTGTGTACAGTTATTGCTGCGGAATGCAGAATTGATTGACATATTTTCAAGAATGTGAGCACAATTAATCGATATTTCTTGTATGTTTGTTTTTCATTTATTAATAGCATTAATAAATAATTATATTAAATCACATATTATTTTACATATTTTATAAATAACATTAATAATTTACATGTATGGTAATTCTATTATGTCATTTATTTTAAGCAGAAATTTTACTTAAAGCGGAAGCTTTTTCTTTTTTCATTGTGATTCACCTTTTTAGAGTTTATTGGATACTAGTATTTTTATCCGTTTTGCGTACGGGTTTTTGAAAAAATCCCTCCCCCCCCCCCCCCCAAAAAAAAAAAAAAAAAAAAAAAAAAATGAAAATCTTTCTTAAATTAGGAAGGAAAATACTTTTCATTTTGAAAGATCGCTAAAACTCTATGGATGGTGTCTTTCTGCTTTGCAAAACAACATATTACCCATCCATAGCAGATGACAATATGATTATTGTATAAACATTCAAGTTTCGATTTCGCTGAGTTCGATAAACAAAAACAAACGATGGATAGTTTCATACGTTTTCTTTTTGAGGTTCTTCTGTACTGGACACTTGTAAAAGATGCTCAAATTTTGTAAAAACTTATTAGATTTTAATAAAAATTTGTCACACAGCCTAATTTACTATTATTGCAAATTGCTGAAAATTTGAAAAAAATCGGTAAATTAACTTAGGAGTTATGGATTTTTTTCCCTTTTAATGGTAAAGAATAAAAGGTTTTGTTTTTCTTCCTACCCCCCCCCCCCTTTTCGTTTGTATTTCCCGTTAAATGTGTTTTTCGCGCACTTAAACAACTGAAACTAGTTGATACTTTCACAAAACCCTTTTTATAAGTTTAAAAAAAAAAATCGAACAGTTTATCTCTTATAAAAGAATGAGGATAGTTTTGATTTTGAATATCATGGCTCCTTTTTATTTCAAGAGTTCACTAATGCAAAAATATCCGCTCAATGTCAATCTTATTTTTTTTTATACCTCGTTTGCATTTCCATATTTTTGTTTATTTATTTATTTTTTGTTTTTGCATTGCACATCTGAGGTTGATCTCTTTCAACAAAAGCCGTTTTTTAATATTTGTTTTCAAGTTTTTTTTTTTTTTTTTTTTTTACTGGAATGCTTTTATTTTTGAAACTGGTTTCGAAAATAAAAGCATCGTAGAAAAAAAATCTGTAAACAAAATCGAAAAAGTAAAAGATCATTATAGAGATTAATTCAGCATTATTATTAAAAGAAGGGGGAAAAAAACGGTAGTTAGCAAAAAGTACTGATTTGGGACTTTATACTCTGTTAAAGAAATTTCGTGTTTTCTTAAAATTATTTGATTATTCTAATGCTTTCATTTGTATTCTGACTAATAATAGAATTACTTATTATAACTACGAAAAGAAGGTGTTCCTTACTGCCCAAAATTGCAGAAATGCAATTTTTTTTGTATTGTAATAAAAAAATTCTATGTTTATAGGGAATTAAAGTATTTTCTTTCAATATATCTAATGTCTCGTTGTTGTCTTATATACATTTTCTTGTTTCATTTTAATGATTTATAATGTTTAACTTTCTAAGAGTTTTCAATAACACATATTTTAGATCAGATTTGCAAGTAAAGGGTTTGCATATTTTGAATCAATACATAAAAATTAAAATTTATGTTCCTTGGAATATGTTAAGATATTGATATTTTTGTTTTTTCTTGATGTGTTTGTAGTATTTTATACAGAGGACAGTTACATTTATGACCCTACAATGGAGTGACATATGAATTGAAATATATCGATATATCGAAAATTATCGATATTTGGTCAGCGATATATCACGATATTAAAATTCTGATATCGCCCAGCCCTACCACTTACAGATATTGACTTAAGCTTAGATTTTTATGTATTGGATTGTTTATCATTTTTGTCCTAGCTTTTATCCTATTCGACCCCCTCCCCTCGTAGAAAGAAAAAAAGTCACAAAGCTATCGAATGCGAAAATAGCATGCCACAGCGAGTAACCAGGAGCAAAATCTTACGTGCATTTTATTATTATTATTATTGTTATTTATTTATTAATTAATTTATTTATTTTGAGAACATCGTTTTCAAAATCTCTCTGCACTTCTACTAATTGTTAGTCACCTCTATTACTTTTCAGTCAATTTATTTCTTTAAGAATTTAATTGCTACATACTTTTCCTGTGAAATATGCAAGATTCCCCCCCCCCCCGAAATATTGATATTTTAGTATTCGGCTACAACTTTTAGTTACTCTTATCAATTCAGAGTTAAAATCCTACATTTTACTTACATTTCAAAAAAAAAAAAAAGAAGAAGAAGAAGAAAAAATGCATACATTTTTAAAAGGGCTACGTATTTCACCTGGCTGCTAAAGTTTTTTTTTTTTTTTTTTTTTTTTTTATGCATTGTTTTAGGTCAAGTCTACGGTAAGTTTACGTGCTCAGACATTTATTTTTCAAAGAGCTTCTGTTCATCAGCTGCCAGTTTCTTTTTTTATACATCAACTAAACGAAATACAGTTTCCTACTTTAATGGATTAATTAAACAAAAAATAGTTTCCTACTTTAACATATGCATAATAAATTAATGTGAATGAATTTTTTAAACACTCCCCATTTAAAACAAAAATAAATAAAATAAATAAAAAATACATAAATAAAATTAATAGAAATCACGAGAAACCCTTAAACTTCAGGACGTCAGAATGATGATATCCTTTTAATAGGTCTTTGGGGGCTCCTTCTACTCAGGATCCGATAAAAGTATCGTCTATACCCCTCCCCCCTGCTTTTTTCCTTCCCATTTATCTAAGTCACTAATGAAAATGCTTATTAATAATAAAAATATGGCTGTTAACCCCTTGGGGAGAAGCGACCTGTATACGTGCCAATTAAGGTGCTCGGAATCCTTCATTATTCTCATTAGTTATCTTTCATTGTAAAGTTTATCTTAATTAATCCGAGTATTTTTGTGGTTTGATTAAAGAAAATTTTCAATTTTCAAAAGCCAGTTGTAAAATATTAAAAATGAGACAAATGGCTCTCGTTGCGAAGGGGTTAAGGAAAATCGGTGAAATAAAGTACTTCCTAAAATAAGGCTAAAATTAAAGTGTCATACATTTAAAATTGCAACATAAATGTAAAAAAAAGGGACCTGATTGTAAAACACTTAGAATTTTATCAATTAGAAAACCTAGTCTTACAACCAAAACTTTAAATATACAAAAGTTACGAATGGAGAGAACAGGAGCCGATATACAAAATTTAGGGGCCCGAAGCACAGATGTCTACAGGGGCTCCATTGCACAGATGCCTACAGGGAAGGTATAAAAAAAAAAAAAAAAAAGGAAAAAAGATAGTTACTAAAGTAACTATTACTTGTTTTAAACTATCCATTAAAAATTAAATATGATAACAACTTACTTTTAATCTCATTTAATCTCAATTATGAAATTTAAATGAATAGACATTTTATAATGAACTTTGTGGTGCGAATTATCTTTTTCTATGCAAGTCTACATATCTGGAATGATGAAGTATGCAATAATTAATAATAAATTTTCAACAATAGCAAGCTACAATTACTTAAAATATTAGGCTACAGCCTGCAAACTACGCTCACCAACACTCAAATAATCTGACGATAACAGGAAAAGAATCAAACGAGTATTAAAAATACAATGTATTTTTAAAGTGATAAAGATAATATATATATATATTCACTATAATAAAGTAATAAATGAATGTTAAAAAAAAAAAAAAAAATGTACGTTATAAAAATTCAATACGAACATAATAGAATTCAGAATGAAATGTAAAATTTCAATAGACATTAAACTACATTACATTTTCACAATAATTAAAAAGTTTCAGCTTTATTTGGGGGTCCCAAAAAATCAGGGGCCCGTGCCCTGAATGTTCTGCCATAAATCTGTCAGTAGAGAGAGCATATATGTAAAGCTTAATGCTTTAAGCTACCGGCAAAATTGTTAATAGCATTTTTATGCATTAAAAATTGGTAAAAACTATTTGAATTAATGAATGTGTGCTTTTATGAAAATGCAATTTAAAATAAAGAAAAAAAAGGTTCATGCTTATTCGTTCCATAAAGTGTATTAATTTAGTTCATATTTTTGCATTTAAAAATTTCCTTTCATAAATAAAAATTTTACAAACCAATATTATTTATTTTAGCAATAAAATAAAATCATTTAAAGCATCAAATTATTGTTTAGAATTAATGCGAAACCGCAAAGTAATATAAAAATAAAAATATCAACAAGAACATAACAATGCATACCCCACTTTAAGTAAAGAAAAATAAAATAAGGAAGAAACGAAACAAAGAAAAATTAAATAACTTCCTAAGATCGTTATTTTATTTTTTAGCCTCTAGATGGCAGAAGCTGTCACTTTCCGAAATCCTGAATAACAATAGGGAGAAAAAAGATTAAATATTCGAACTTCCACTCAAAACATGTTGAGGAGAGAAGAGAAAGATAGGGACGGGAGTAGTGGAGGAAGTAAATTGACGAAATTTAAACTATGTAGTGTAGTTTCAGGATTGTGATTTTGCTGTTAATTTATTTCATGCTATTTATTTATCTACTCATTAATTGAAAATATGAATTGTTTCAATAGTTTAATTGTAAACTAATGCAATCGAAGTTAAAGAATTTTCCTTAAGCATATTTATTTTTATTATTATTATTACTAATTTGAAAGAAAATTTTTTTAAAACAGAGTGGCAGAAAAAACAAAATAATCGGTCTGCCAACTCATATTTTGGCGCAAAAACCTAAAAACCTGATTTTAACGGCTGACTCATAGGTATAACATTATATTTTCTTCCTCCCAATCCTCCATGTTTTCATACTTTTCAGTGCAGGACAGCACAATGATAAATCTACGAGTCAACCGTTAAAATCGGGGTTTTAGGTATTTTCCATCAAGATGTTATGACTTGACAGACAGATTACGTTTTTCATATGCAGATCGAAAGCTAACTATTCCTAGATTTTCATCCGTGAACTCAATGAGGTGATTGTCTAACAAGTAAATTAGCTAAATTTTTTACTCGAAATATGTTATAAATTAGAAATGCAAACAGAAACAGTTTTAATTGAATAATCATAAGCAATTTTCATTTATTATTATTATTATTATTATTTTATTATTATTATTAGCTTATATTTGCCTAGCATTGTCTCAGGGTAACAGAATTTCTATCAATAGATTTGTTGTTTGCACACCAGTAATTGCGAAGAGAAATATTAGCTTTCTTTAATGACCAAAATTTCAGCGATAAAACAAGACAAGAATTTTTATTCTGAAAAAGTGGATATAAAAATTTATTATTATTTCCATTTTAAGAAGAAAAAAAAAATTCCAGCTTTTATGGATTAAGATGCCTATAAGCCTCTATGGTAATATTTTGCTATAAAAGACAGCAATGTGCACCCCAATTCTAGCCTTTAAGATTCTGAAATTTTAACATTTTTGAAAAAAAAGGGGGGGGGGGATATAAAAGGTAAATTATATTTTTTATAAATGTTTTAAAATATTTCAACAGAAAGAGAAGCATTTTTAGGAATAAAAGGTTCTTGTTTATTTTAATAAGGCATTGGCCTATCACAAAACTCAGAAAGAAGAAAAAAAAAACCTACATTAAATTACAATTCATTTATATAAATATATATATATATCGAATTATTCATTTCTAATTTCTAACTATCCGATAATCGATTTAAGTGAGCTTACCTTGTTCACGCTTTACTTCTTAAATGCCAGGTAAAGTAATAGAATAAACATGATATAATAAAGAAATTATGTAGCAAATATTTGTTACAGAAAATTACAAATTTCTAAAATAAAACAAATGTTTTGTATAGATTTGATCATTCACAAGAAAATATTATAATGAATTATGTATTTGTGTTTTGGGGGGGGGGGGGAAACACATTCTTAAGGGGGCTCAGGGGTTGAAAACTTTTCAAAAAAATAGATTTTTTTATGATTTAGTTTTATCATTCAATTAATTTTTAACTCAATGCAAAAAACTGCATAAAAATATTTGCATTTTTAACGGAGTTATAAGCATTTATGTATCAACACTTTCAGAGCCGCACCCATATAATTTCAACTTTAAGTCGCGTTTTCTCAATACTTGATTTTAGACGACTAACACCAAGATTTAAAAAAAAACTATTTGATAAAATGGCTTTTTTTTTTCATGCATATAACATCATTATCTATAGAATGAATTAATATAGTTTAGATAGTTTAATATTTTGTGTATTTTTAATGAAAAAAAAATTTGTATTTTTTAGGAGTTTTTAAATTTTCAAATTTTTTTAATGGTTTTTTTTTTTTTTTTTTTTTTTTTTCGAGTGATAGTTATATCCTTAATTTATTCTATAGAGTAAAGTTTCAGGATCATTTTAAAGCAAAAATTAGGTTCTTATGTCAATTCAACATTAAGATATCTTGGTGTTGGTGATATAACACATAATTTTTTTTTTTCGAAAATTGTGTTACATAAATTTTGCTATATTTCTTATTATATTACATTGAAGTACTTCATTTTATAATTTTATAAGGCTACAAACATACTTTTAAAATATCAGAAAGTTTAAATTAATTACTTCTGTTTTTATATGGACTCGAAGCGAGAGCTCTGTTTTCATGTTTTTCCGTATCGATCAACCCCTGAGCCCCCTTAAAAGGGACTTACATACTTTTAATAATAAGTTACTTTATTCTAGCATAAGAACATATTATTGGAATCATGAAAATTTCAAGCATATGTTTTGGGGGTATTACTTGGTTATCCCGTCGACTAAAAAATGATTGCCAAATAATAAGATTAAATATCAATAATGGATGATCATGAATGTCAGATTCAATGACATTAAATAAGATACACGTGTTTAAAACATCATCAAGTTATTTTTATTTCGTCTTTTATTTGTATTTTTGTTAATGTTTTACAAATTTATTTATTTTTTGTTATTTAAAATAAAAATTATGTCAATATGTAAGATTTGGCAATTAGTTTGGCGAATAGTATTATTTGGCGTAACAGGTCGACGGGATAATCAAGTAGTACCGTTTTTTGATTGGTTGTCCTGAAAACGATTTGACTATTTTCAAAAAACATGTGTCAATCTCTATGTTAGTCTGTGTGTCACACATTCACTGAGGAAGATCTATCTCAAGAACTAACGAATGGAGTTCAATAAAATTTCAGATTTGTTTAGACATAGCTATAAATGTGTTTTGACTAGGTTTAGGTAACATGTGGTGCTAAAATACAGTTTTATTCCCGATTTCTGTAATAGCTATATCTCGAAAACTTACGGGGTTTTATCAAATTGCGTCTTCTACTACACATCTATATAAAAAGGTACACAAGATTTTTGTGTGTAGTCTTTAACAAGTGACGTTGCTAGTCTGTGTTTTTCAGGATTTCTTCAATAGCTATGTCGCAAAAACTAATTTTCGGAATATCACGATACTTCATTTTCTGAGACATTCAGATAAATTGATGCTTTTTAAATTTTGGTATGTATCACTCAACAGGTGACGCTGGTATGCTGTGTTATTCACGGTATTCATGAATAACAGAGCATACTGTAAACTTTCCGATTTTTTTAAATTAAATAATCAAATATGAATCCTTTTTTAATGAAATCAGGCTTGAATTAATGACTACCAGATAAAAACAAAAAACATACTTTAAAATACATTTTACGGTTCAAAGTACATTTATTTTTTTTTTTAATAACCGGAAGGCTGACAGAAATGCTATTAAAAGCTATTTAGAACCATTGTACAAAATTTCGTCAGACTTCATACCCCATTGACCTTGACACAAATTAGTAGTACAGACATTTTGGTGTATATCACCCTATAACTGGCATTTATATTTGATTATTTTGAGTATCTATATCTCAGAATCTGTTGGATAAAATTGCTCCAAATTTTAAATGCAGGATAATTTTTTTCTGAAAATCGATATTCATTCAGTTTGGCTTTGATTAGTCAACAGAAAGCACAGTGCACCAACCTATGCCTTCTGAAAAATTTCTTATTGGATAGACAGTCAATAGATGCAATTTAATGAGGGTGGTTTGCAGCATGATTACCTCCGTTCGTGTAGCTTTCATACGTTGTTATACTCATTGCTACTAGAATTTGCCAATTTTGTAGTCAACTTTGGTTGTTGAACCCATGAATCACTACTAACACAAATGGACAAAATTTTACAGTTGAGATTAATAATAAAAATTTAATTTTAATCTGATTTTAAATAATATCAATGAGAGGGAGTGGTTGTTCTTTATACTATGTTGTACTATGCTTTATATTAATAACTATTGATGATATTATAAAATAAGTATTACTTTGTTATCCCGTCGACCAATTTCGCCAAATTATACAAATCGCCAAACTAATAGCCAAAGTACACATGTTGACATAATTTTTATTTAAAATAACGAAATAAATTAGTAAAACACTGATAAAAATACAAATAAAAAATGAAATTAAAAATCCTTTGGACGACCTACACAACTTTTTGAAAGTAAAAAAATTTTTAAAAAATTATTCTATTTTGACTTTTTCGAATTATTTTGAAATAATACAATTTTATCTCATTCGTTCGAACTAAGAAGTTCACATAACATTCCAAATAGTGCAACAGATACGTCACAATAATCTTTCTAAAATACATTTCCGTAATTCGTAAGTTAGTTTAAAAGCATTAAGTGAAAAATGGATATATCTTAAACAATATACATAACAAAATTTTAAACTTTTCTTATGCAAGTCAAACATCTATATAGAAAACCACTGAAATAATTCTTTAGAGCTGACACTTAACAAACACATTACTCATGTAATAATTGACGAAGATTATCTTGATTATATTTTTGTTTTAGATGTTACCTAGAAATAATAATATTAATCACAATTGATGGAATTATTTAAAGTAGCAGACTTTAGGAAAAAATATAAAATATTTAAATAATAATAATACGTGATGCAAATCTTGATACTGCAGTAGCTACTAATGCGTTGGCCTAAATTTATCATCCGATTCCAGAATATGATATAAGAACGCCTTTCAAGAGTATCGTATTCTGTGGGAACAAAATGCACAGACTCAAAATATTCTTTTGTTGACATGGCGACGCTACTCGTGTTGCCACCAATCATCACAAAATTGGCAGTTTTATGCATGAAGGAATGGGATAGGTGGAGGAGAAGTATTATCTCTGGGGGTGATGCTAAAAATGTAACCCTACATTAAGTCACATTAAATACAAACAAAACCACGTGCTTTGACACGCCTATCAATTGTAACAGGTTTAAACCCGTATTTTTTTGCTATTGTTTTTTAAAAAGAACTAATCTATCGCTTCACCGGTAAGAATTTATTAATTATTTTATCATATGTGTTTTAAATATCAATATAGAAAATTATTTTAATGTTTAGCTTGAAAATATAACATTCTTTTGTTAATATCTTAAAATCGTCTGCAGTCAGAAATCTATATTTTAGATTAATATGTATTACTTAAGTTTTCATACATGATTTTAAAAGAATGTTTTCATCATTATATTTTAAATATTTATTTACATGCAATTATTTAGTCATAAACATTTTTCATCTACGTTATAAAGTATTTAAAAGTGAATTAAAGAAGGAATCTTTTAGTAATACAATTTTTAGTTCGTAACAAATGTTTTCAATATCTAATTTAATTTTAATTTGATATTTAATAATTGCTAATTCTTCAATTTCTTTTATTTTAAAAGCGAACATTTATTTTAATAAATAATTATAGAACAAAGATCATTTTAAAAATTTGCTTTTCTTAAAATACGCTTCAGTTGTAATTCATTTCTTTCAATTCGTATTATAATACAAAAATCCTTCCACGTCCTTTTGTTAGGAACATTAAAATTTGAGCGATAAATGGATTCATATTTCAAACCTTTTTTTGAGCCTTACTTCACCTCCACCTATCTCATTCCTCCATGAGTTTCATGTTTAAAATAGTGGTAGATCTCCTCCAATGTTAACCCTACAATGACGAGGATAATTCACCCATTTTTCAAATAATAATTTAAACTTCGTAATACTCAAATTTATTGATCACAATAAAATTTATACGGAAAAAAACATTCGCATAAAAAAGACGTTTTATCAAACCAGTGAGTATCTAATAAAAATAGAAACTCATACGACAGCATATTAGTGGACTTCATGAAAAGAACAAACATAAAATTATTACCGACCATCTGCCATCTATTTGTTAATCCGTCAGAACATTAGTTACTACTTTGTCCTAAATATATTGACGTAACTAGAGTAAAAAATGTAACTAAGAACAACTTTTAGAAAATTATTTTTGTGAAAATAAAGTATTTTTATTGAAATATTTTTTGTTGACATGGCAACGCTTCTCGTATTGCTAAATATGACAAGTATTAAAAATGACTATTTCAATTACAAAAATAAATAAATAAAAGGAAAAAATATTGCAGACGATAATCGTACAACGATAATAAAAATAATTCGAGATATCAAGATAATTACAAATAAAAATTTTAATTTTGTAAAACTCAAAATATTTTTTCATAAGTTGGAGCAAGCAGTTAGATGATTTTATTGATCCCAACAAAATTTATACGGGTGAAAAAAAAATCCTTTCACACAAAACAAATTTAAAAGTTTCTAAGATTTTTTTTTTTTTTTTTTTTTACAAAATACCAGCCAAGTAACATTTTGAAAATAAAAATAAAAATAAAAATGAAAGATTTTTCTATTGCAATTTTTTTCTAATTTAATTATTCTGACATAAGATAGAAAATCGGGGAAAATGCATACCCCCCTCCCCTCCTTCCCATAATAGCGGAAAAGATACGGCGGCAAAAGTCTTCCTAAAATATACTCCCGAAAATACGGAAATCACTTTAAAAACAGAAAGTGAAAACTGAACATATCTTAAACCACTCACGTAGCAAAATGGCCTCCTTCTCCTAAGCAAATCAAACATCTATACAGAAACTATTGAATTCCTTTAGAGCTAGCTCCCTAAGACTCGTAAGCTGCCAACAGCGTATTAAGTTGAAAAATTGAAACACTCTCAAGGCTTTGAAATCTTTTAATAGCCGTAATGCTAGACTTAGAGAAGACATTCTCAGTCTAAGGGAAATAAGCGAGAGAGAATCGCAGGGGCGTATAAATCCGTTAAAAGCACGTTTGAAAGTAACAGTTAATACGAAAACACCGCTCTCAATGCACAGTTTAAAGACCCGAAGAGTGAATAATAACTTTTAATTATTATTTTTTTTAATGTTTTTTATTTAGGATTTTTTTAGGGGGGGGAGGGGGGAGGAGACGGCATGAATGTGAAATTGTTTATATACAGACATATGATGCAAGTGTTTGATAAGTTGGCAAGCACTAAGGAAAATAATTTTAAATAACTCTTCTGATTAAAATTAATATAATTTTGACAACATATATTTTAATAAAATTAAGAATGGAATAAATTTTGGGTCTTGTCAAGTCAGAGTTTTAATTCATGCACAGTTTAAATACAGGAAAAGTAAATAATAACTTTTAATTATTATTATTTTAAAAGGTCTTTTAAGATTATTTTTTTCTTGGGCCAGGGGGGATAATAGCAGGGGGTGAAATTGCTCTCATACGAACACAGGATACAAGTCTTTGATAAGCTGACAAGCATTACGGCAATCAGCTTTAAATAGATCTTTTGTTCAAAATTAAGATAATTTGGCAGACATAAATTTTAATAAAATTAAGATTAAAGCAAATTTTTTTTATTCTATCAAATGAGAGTTTTAATGCAACTGGAGGGTAATTCTTACATTGCACTTATAATAATACTGTAAATAACACAGTAGTAATAATATGAACGATTATATTTCAAGAAATCAATTAAAAAAATTTTAAGTATAGCTCAAATTTTTCATATTTTCTTTTCCGTTATTCTGTGTCAAATTCATTTTTCGGCCAAGCGCTCAAAATGTAATGAATTTTTTATAATGGAATTCGGTACCCCGGTCAAATTAATGTATTGTGAGTGTGACAGACATTTTGTTGAAAACACATGAATTGGAGTAAAAACTTAGGCGTGATTTTGGAGATAAAAACAAAATGCTTATAAAAAATATTTAAAAAATATTTTTTTCTACTTTTATACTTATCCTTCCTCTGTAATTGCTGCACCAATCAGTAAAGTTCAGATAAAAATAATAAAGTGCATAAGTGACATGCTTATTGATTTATTCAACTGACAAATACACTCATGTTAAAATATTATTCTTTAAAAAAATGTAATTTAAGAAATTACAACAATTATTTGGAAAATGGTATTTTTAAAGACTGAAATTTTAGACAATTAAATAAATTCTATACTTAAAAAAAATAATAATAAACATCATTTTTATGATGATCAAAACGTAGCTTACGTAAAAACTTAGTCATATATTATGTACGCCATGGATTAAACATTAATATTCCTGGACCAATCATAAACATATTTTGAATGAAATTTCAGTTTTACAATTTTCGGAAATAGAAATTTTTAAATTTCTAAAAATCACACATTTTCAATTTTTACACCGCTGTATATGGAGTGGAAGCTGTAGCTCAATTTGTTTTTGAGTTACTAATTTTTTTCGTAATTTTTAATGCTTTTTTTGTCATTGTGGCAACAAAGGTAGTCCATTTTTGGACATTAAACATGAACCAATCAGAGAACAAATAAAATCCGGACATCACAACCTTTCAGATACTTTATTGTTGATATTTCAGAATTTATAAGTCCCGTAAGAGGGCATCGTGAACTCCCTTTGGTTGAAATGTGAAGTGAACTGAGTACAGAAAAAAATGTTTTGTTTTTGAGTGTGTGAAAAAGAATGGCGACCAGAGTGTTCGCTTCTTATCGTGTGTGATTAAAATTTAAAAAAGATGCAGTCCCAACGTTTATTATTTAAAACTGTGTTTAGTGTGCTTTCATGAGTAATTTATTTATACAAGATATGCTTCTGATATCTCTATTCTCGTCCGACGAAAAACAACTATTTCCCAAATGATTATTATGAAAAATTATTTGTATTCTTTTACTATTTAAAATACTACTTCTTTACGAGATGACACCATGACATCCGTTGCACACAGAAATTTTCTTTTTAAACAGAAAAAAGCGTTAAGCACGAAATAGTACATATGTTAAATCGACTGAATGTTTTTTTTTAATTTGGTTTATTTACTGTTGGATTACAAACTATTTCAGGAATGGAGAACCTATAGCACGTGTGCCATAAATGGCGCGTAACAGATTATTTTCCGCAAGACTCTAAAGCCAAGTTTTGAATTAAAATATAGAGAATTTGACTAAAATATATGGATTTTCACTGGCTGAATTTGAGAATTTGATTGTTTCCATCAGCTGACGTTATCATAGATGTATAACTGAAATACTATGTAATGAATTTCAATCTAGTTCAATCTTGATCAAAATTTTTCCAGACAAAACGATGAGTAGATGATTATTGAAAAGCAAAGATTGCAAAATTGCACGGTATTGCAAGCAAAAATGTCGATGGTAAAATTATGACAACATTTAATTCAAATTCATGCACGAACTATTTCAGAAATCTTACCATTTTGACAGATTTTTGCGAGACAAATTATTTTTTGATTTAAAAAACATGAAAAACTCGGATAAAAATCTTTTGTCAGATTATTTCAATTCAGCCATTGTCTTAAAAAAGACTAGATCTTAAACTGATAATAATAACTTGCATCAGAGATTCAGCAATCGAAAAAGCATTTTTTTAAAATCTTCTAAAGAACAGCATCAAATATTATCTGTATCTTTTAATCCTAAATATGAAACTTCTTAATGCAATTGTATTTGATCTACTAATCGTTTGGTTATTGATGCGTCATAATTACGCAAACTATATTTTTGGAAAATATTGGTATGCGGATGTAGAAAGGTACTCAATCCGTGATCTGTTTTTTTCCCCATGAAAATATATTTTTTCATGAAAATAATTTTTTAATGAATATATTTTTTATTTTAATGAATATATTTTTTATTTTAATGAATATATTTTTATTTTATATTTTTTATTTTATGAATATATTTTTTATCATGAAAATCTTGAAAATGATCAATGAAAACATTAGTGCTAAAATCATATATTTTTAATTTTTTTTTCTTTTTTACCTCCTATCACGAAGATGCAACCAAATATCACTAAAAGTATGCCGAAACTTGTACATAAATACTTTTAGCGCAGTATGGGAAAAAACATTATAAAAAAGAATCATATAATATGATCATTAAACTAAAATTATTATTTGTAAAAAATAAAAAATAAAAGCTATAATGACCTTGAACCGAAAAGCGATTGTCAAATATAAGAAACGTCACGCCACGATCCTACCCGCTGGTCTATGCATTGAACTTGTCGAATTTAACTTTTAAATTTTTCCAGTGACATCTTGCGTAATCGAATCTGTCGCCCTTTTTCTGCACTGCTGTAAAAGGGCTGTAGGAATCTTCGATGGGTTACGCGACCGTCTTTTTCGCAAAACGTTTTATTTTATTTTGTCTTATTTTATTTTTACTTTTAGCAGGTTGTAGCTTTAATTCCCTGGAAATTGGTTATGGTAACGTTTTCTCTTCTTGTTATCCACCCCCCTCCCCTTTTCTCCAAATGCTTATATTTTCGCAACACTAGAGTTCATTGAATTGGAATTTTGCTTTTTCGTTAAATTTATCTTGAATTAAAATTTGGTGTAATAAGAAAAAACTGCCTTGTTTTTCAGGCAATTATTAAGTTCCAAAAGAAGCGTATGCAAACATACGCACCCGCGAAAAAAAAAAAAAAAAAAGCCAGATTTAATAAGACTCGTCTCGAGATCAGCTCAACAAACGAGAAATTTTTTGCATCAATGACTTACAAATTTTCAAAACTAAAGATATAAAATTGACTGAACTGACAATCAAAGTGATTTGGAATCGAAATGATTTTTCCAGTTTTTGATAGATAAATTACCCATCGAACTATAAGCGTTTCTGACATTGTGACAAGATGTTCTTCTTCCTCTGCTTGCTGCTTTTTCTGCTTTCCTAGGGAAATTTTATTGAAAATGACGACTTTGACAGTA
This sequence comes from Maratus speculifer, assembly GCA_964019185.1. NCBI lineage: Eukaryota > Metazoa > Arthropoda > Arachnida > Araneae > Salticidae > Maratus > Maratus speculifer. The sequence goes on along the minus strand of OZ025297.1, from coordinate 299,167,051 downwards.
TTTTCTAAAAATCTATTGTGTTAACAAAAAAAGGCAAAACGTCTTCGATTACATGGTTTCTGAATAACAACACCTGCCAGTTTCATGCATTTCCAAACAAAAATAAATTAAACTTATGTCAAAAAGTTGTCCCTTTGGATTTGAAAACAGTCTTAACTACACAAATGTTTTAGAAATTATAGATAATCTTTAAACAGCTGCACAAAATTTTATCAACGAAATTGATGCAAATGTTTCCCTTCAAAACCTTAATCAAGTTTTTTAGCAAGCGCCAAATGTAGTCACAAGACTGTAACTTATCCGTGCTTCTAAAATCGTATTCTCTGAAGATACTAATCAAGTCACAGAAGAAGAAGAAGATAAGGGGGGGGGGGGGGGGGGAATCACAATAAATAATTTCATTTTAAAAGCTGATTTGTTATGTTTGGGGAGGCATTAAAAAATTAATCCACCACCCTCAACAATCTCTAGAGTATCCACTCCGGGCTAATAGATAAGAAATATGTTCTTCATGAAATTTAATCAACAAATAAATGAAGACATGTCTTACAGCAAGAAATTTAATACCCCCCAAGTCTCTTTTAATTCATTAAACACGTCATGAAAAAGATAACCTTGCATCAGCGCCACCTGCCGGCAGACAGACACAACAACGAATTACAAGTGTACTTGATATTTTTTATTTTGTTTAACAAAGTAAAATTCATATGAGAGGGGGTAAAAAAAAAAAAGAAAAAAAACTAAAGAATGAAAACTGATAAGAAATTGCAAATGAACATAAATTTTGAAAGTACAGTTTTTTTTTTTTTTTTTTTAAGTAATAACAATAATAAAATGCCTCGAGAGATGAAAAATCAATATTTCGTTCAGATGAAAAAGAACCAAAATGAAGGATCCGCAGGAAGCTGCAGACGGTCACTGATCTTCAGATAAAAACCGTCTGCAAAATAAGAAAAAAAAGGGGAAAATTCAGGAGCGAGGAGAAAAATCCTGCGAAATTTAGGAAAAAGCATAGAGGAGGTAGGCACGTGAATAGTCTGGATACAACATAAAAGAAAACTAGCAATTCCGATTTTTTTTTCTTTTTTTTTAATCTCATTTTCTTTTATATATTTCTCAGCAAATATATAGCTTTATAGAGACTGTTATAATTGAAATTCTGAGAGCAAGCGTCTACAAATTTTATATATGCGTATATATCTTTTTATATATCATGTATGCGCATGATACATATTTAAAAGCTTGGAATCTCTGCAGTGCAGATTATTATAACTATATATAATATTGAGTTTCAAAGGAATAGTTTCCCCATTTCAAGTTTTGAATTTTATATATTGAGATTTTTGAAAATATCCAGGCTATACTAATTTATTCTTATGGGTTCCTAGTGGCTAGACAAGGTTTTTAAATCAAATACATATTGTATTATATTTTTCTCAAAATATAATAAATTCCATATTATATTTTCCAAAAACATTCATACTTTGAAAACTATGGATCGAGACTAGAATTTTATCATTATATATTTTGAAAATAAGGAAATTTAAAATAAGCATAAACATTTTCCTATTTTGGCCAACTTTCAAAATGCTTTACTTTAATTATTAACATTCAAGCATTTAACATGTACAAATTAATCTTTATGCTATTGCATTTCATGGATAAAAATTTGAAATGGCGTGTGGGTGGGTGGGTGGGGGGGGGGGGGGGCGGGGGGTATTGACGCGTTGAATCATTGACGTAAGAAGTTTATTTTAATAAATATGATAAATAAAAGTAATTTGTCTGTTTATATATTTTTTTAAAAACTATGGCGTAATAAAAAACAAGGTTTGAGAATCACTGCTTTAACAAGTAAATGGAAATATACACATATATATATGAATGATAAACGATCGGCGATTCTTGTCGTTCTCGAGAAATTATGTTCGATATTTTGGTGTTCCATACATAGTTTATACATTTATTATCTTCTGTAAAAACTACAAATTAGTAATTTCTACAATTTGGTAATCACTCTTTAACAAATTATATTACATTAACATGAATTATATTTGCTTATTCTAAAAGCTTTAGATGTTAAAAGTATCGGGAAAATGACACGGTTGGACTATATAAAAACTTATTTTCTTCTACTCTGCAAAATTCTATGATTAAAATAAAAATTATAGTATTTTCAAAACAGTACAAAATGAAATACAACTAAAATACAACAAGAAATTTAACAAATTCAATTCCAGATGGTAATATCATTTGAGAATTTATGATTTTATAAACGATAACTTCATAGAAATTTCATAAACATAGTTTATACGACGTCGAAATATTTCAGAATTTATGGTTTTTTGCGTTAAAAAAAAACGGCGAAGTTTTAAAACTCTACTTAATTTAATGCCTAAAATACAATATGAGCAGTTATAATATCCTAACGAAAATATATACCAACAATAAAAAAGAAAAGAAGAGAAAAGGAACTGGGAACAACACGGGCTATATATATAAAAAAAGGTTTTATCTTATGCTAAAAAACAGTACGTAACTTAAACCACTTCCATTCAAATATACTAGATGAAATAATATGAAATCAAATATACTAGATAATATACTAGATGAAAACACGGCTCGAGCTCGGTCCGAACGGGAAAAAATTTAAAATTTCGGCCCGAATTCAGCAGATTTCTAACTCTAATAACAAAATACCCAGTATTGACAGTTTAAATATCAAAGAAAATAAATGTCCGGAGTTGATAAAAAAAATCAAAAAATGACATAAGCAACACACACACACACACACACACACACAAAAAAAAAAAAAAAAAAAAAAAAAAAAAAAAAAAAAAACACTCCGGAAAATGGAACGCAAGCCGAAAGATTATCTCATTCTAAAAATAAAATACCTGATGAAATATGCCTGAAATATAACACAAAGGATGCGAAAAAAAGCAGTTTAAAAAATTCAATTCCAGCTGATAGCATCATCTCATTGAGATACTTATCATATGTGAACGATAAGTTCGCAAAAACACTCCCGCCACCTCCTCCCCCTTCCCCAGCATGTAACATGTTTATTTCTAAGACACACGCACACAATGTATATCATGAACTTGAAAAGGTGAACGTCACGATAGCCTTATCATCTTTTTTTGATAAATTCTTAAATTTAAACCAGGCTTCCTTTCGTTTTAATGCACATGTATCGTTTTCATTTGCTGCCGAAAAAGAAATTGAGATTTATTTATCACGTACTTTACATTGTTACAATGTAACTACTTACCGGTATACATTTGTTAGTTTTTTGTAATAAATCAATGCAGCAATATTTTATGAAAAAAATGCTTCAATATTTTTTATTTATATTATAAAGGATAAACATATCTGTGCGTAACGCTTGCGACATTTTGCGAATGGCATCACTTTTTGATGAAATTTAAGTTTTGTAATTTTCGCTATCGCAACTTTTTAATCATCTAAGTATCGTGCATTTTCAATTTTTATACCATCACATAGGAAAAAAATTATTTTCAAATGCAAATTATAAGGCAGCTGTATCGTAATTAACTGATTTATTATGGCTTTTAAAATAACTTTAAAGTATAAATTTCATAATTCTCTAATACGTGCCAGCTCCATTACATGATAACAATAAACATTTTGCACATAAAGCAATAAAGTTGCTCAGCTTTTATTTCGGCCAAATTTTCCATAAGATTCCATAAGAATAAACATTTCCTCTGTAATTAAAAAATAATAATAAATAACCTCCCCACTCAAATTTAACATACATGTACTCGAACAATTTAAATTTTTACACCATCAAATGTAGGAAAAAATAACCTTTCAAATGAAATTTGTTTGCAAACTGCATCTCAGTTTACTGATTGACTACGATTTTAAGAGCAATTTTCAATCATGAAATGTTTTTTAAGCTTATCTATACCACGTGGAGTAGAGGTCTGCACGGGCCGGGCCTCGGCCCGAAGCCCGAGCCCGGCCCGGCCCGCGGGCCGGGCTCGGGCCGATTTTCAATAGTGGCATTCGGGCCGGGCCGGGCTCGGGCCTTACTTCTGAAGACTCGGGCCGGGCCGGGCCTAGTCACTAATCTTTTCGGGCCGGGATGGGATCGGGCCTTAATTTTTTTGCTGGAGTATCGGGCTGGGCCTAACATTTTTTTTCCCGTACGAATCCGAGACTGATTCCATTCTTCCTAGTTTTCATGGACCAAAATAATCAGTTTCTATTGAATCTTCCTATATGAAAATCCTTTTCTCGACTTTTTATAAATAAGTAATATTTGGCTTTGTTCAAAAATTTCTGCAAAAAAAGCATATACTTTTAAGCCGTCATTATTCTACAACTAAACATTAGAATTTATTCCTTTTAAAGAATCGTAGATTACTAGGCGTTTTATAATAGAATTAAACACACACACACACACACACACACAAAAAAAAAAAAAAAAAAAAAAAAAAAAAACACGGATTTTTTTTTTTTTTTAACTGAAAACTGAAAGTTTCTTTTAAAATGTTCATCCATGCAAAATAAATACAACAATACGGGAGAAAAAAATATATTAAACATTTACATCTGTTAAGAAGGGAATGCCATTTTTTTTCGTTCCAAAGCGATTTCGTCTTTGGAAATTTTACCATATACCGCTTTTTCGATTTTTTGTTTTCATTACAGGGAATATGGATTAATAATACTAGTGATAACTGAAACATTTACATACAACAAACAAAGGTTCATTTAAAAGCATAAATATCACAGCCTACGGCACTTCTGCATAAATGGAGATTATAAACATGGAAAAAAAAAGACTAATATAATTTTTTTTGGTCAGAACTCTTCCATAAGATTAAAGATCAATGTTCTGTAGAAATTCACTCGAGCCGGGCCGTGTTCGGGCCGAATTTTAAGCTTTTTTTCGGACCGGGCCGAGCTCGGGCCGAAATTTTAACTTTCGGGCCGGGCCGGGTCGGGCCATTATTTTTTTCGTTCGGGCCGGGCCGGGCTCGGGCTGAAATTTTAACTTTCGGGCCGGGCCGGGTCGGGCCAATATTTCTTTCGTTCGGGCCGGGTCGGGCCCGGGCCGAAATTTTAATTTTCGGGCCGGGCCCGGGCCTGGAAATTTCGGCCCGTGCAGACCTCTAGGAGCTCGATTACGAAAAATTAATCCGTTTGCCCTTAAAATCAGGGTTTTCGCTATCGCGCCAAATGCTTCATTTGACGAGAAAATGAACAATGAGACTCTCCAAATTGCTTGAGCTTGATTCTGCTCTTTTTATTAACACAGGATTCCGAACGGCAGGGACTGGCCTGTGAAACTTCATCGCAAGTTTTTTTTTAATTTCAACAAAGTATAATCACAAACAAAATTACTAACATCAATCGTCTAATTCAGGAAAGTTTTGTATAAATGGGGAGTGGATTTTCGAATTCGCCGTACTGCAAAATACGCAACTTTGTCACTTATACCACTGTAAATATAAAACATTTAATTTATTATTAAGAGTGTAGTCTATTTCCATAATAAATATTTGCAAAAGAAGTATATAGATTTTAAAGATATTTCACTATTTTTTTTTCTTGTGTTATAGCGTGTTCTACGTATACAGCAGAGCACCGATTTTCCAGCTGTTCTCCTCCACCAAGATATGACTTGACAGCAGTGTTCTCGCTGGCATTTGACCAACGTTAGTAATTTGGCTAATTAAAAATAAAAAACATTCGCCAAATGAAAAAAGTATTAGCAAAAATAGATATATGTTTCGATATGTTCTAAAATAACCTAAGTTTTTGTGTGACAGCGATTGTTGTTAATCTATTTTCAACTATCCGCTACAAATATATATAAAAAAATATGTATATATTAAATATATACATACATATATGCATGTGTATGAAAAACGAAAGCGAAAAAAAGAAAAAGAACAAGTACCAATTGGGTTATTACTGTTCTACCATCAAAAAAGAAAAAAAAATTAATTAACACAAGTTGAATGTAGATACTGTCATTGCAGAATTCAGTTTCGCCTCCGATTAGGAAAAAAAAAATCGATAGATGTTTTTTAGAAGGGCGACCCCGTTTAGAATGCAATGAACTAACTTCATTTTTCTTGTGTTTATCAATATAATAGCAAACAGAACGGCGTGAAATACCCAGTTGATTATAGCAATTTCTCTCTGAGACTTTGGAATTACGGAATAATAAAGAGATACAATTTGACGAGCTACTTCTTCATTGACTAGATTCATCAAAAACGGATTTTTTCTTTAGTTTAAACGCTTTTTTATAGACTCTGGGAAAAAGGAAATGCATTTTAACAATAAAACGAGTGGGATCCCGTCGAATTCGACGAATGAAATGTTTAAAAGGCCCGATCGATTTGGCTTTTAAAAAAGCAAAAGTTATTACATAATTGAATCAATATATAATAAATATATTTCCAAACTTAATGTCAAGTTTTCCGGTTACAATTTTGCATGCAAATATTTGCACATCTTCAGTTAAAATTGTAATCTGAGTGCCGGCGAAATCCAGAAATTTTATTTTATATGCACTACAGAAAAATAGATTTATTTAAAAAAAATAATAATTTTATTTTTACTATGACATTATTTTCACTAACTGAAGTCATCTGAAAGTAAAATCTCAATCTCAGTGTCCATAATGAAACGAAATATTGAAATGTAATATCGTTATGAGTAAAAATGCAATGTTTTAAATAGTGACGTCATTTTCTCTTCAAATGTTTTTTAAAAGTTACTGTTATTAGTAATATGAAAAAGGCGTCCGTAATAATATTGTAAATTCATTTTATCTGGTTGCTGAATGCCATCATTTTCCTCATTTGAAATATTTCTTACTTTGCTTTAGACATTAATTTTTATCATAAATTATTTTCTGTTATTTTATTTACATTATTAATATTATTTCTCAGTAAATATATTTTTTTACCTCAATTAGTGCATAATTATATGCAACCATTTTATTGTGGTTAAATTTTACGAAAACAATTAACTTTTTTCTTTTAAATGCGAGAACATGTTCACTGATGAAATAAAGTTTCTGACTTGTGGAAAGTAATAACGGAAAATAATTTTTTATCATCGAGAGAAAAGCTAAACTAAGTTGCCACCATTTTGAAGAAATATCGTAAAAAAGCATTTAAAATTAAAAATAAAACATAAACATGGAAATAAATTAAAAAATAGCTAAAATGGGCTCAACCAGTGTTCTCGCTGCCGCTCGCCTTTGCGCCAAATTGCGACTAAATTCTTCATTTGGCGAGTAAACAAGCGATTAGATTCGCCAAATGGCTAATGCTCAATTTTTGCTTTTTCTTTCTTTTCTTTTTCGTCTTTCATACATATGCACGCATATATATTTTTAATATACATATATTTTTAATATATTTGTAGCGGATAGTTGAAATTAGATTAATATCAATTTTGGTCGTAGTTTTTTTTTTTTTTTTTTTTTTTTTGTGATACACGGCGATTCTATTTGGCTAATACTTTTTTCATTTGGCGAATGTTTTTTAATTTTTATTAGGCAAATTACTAACGTTAGTCAAATGTCAGCGAGAACACTGGGCTCAACTAAAAATAAATAGCTTTCATTTAAAAAAATAATTATCAAAATCGGTTCAGTAGAAAATTCAGGGCTGATGACACGACATTTTTAGCTTGTCTGAAAGAAATAGCATCGGAGGCTAAAAAACTGAGCACTAGCAATTTGGCGAATCTAATCGCTTGTTTACTCGCCAAATGAAGAATTTGGCGCATTGGCGAGCGACAGCGAGAACTCTGCTTGACAGACCAGTTGCGTTTTAATATGCGATTCGGGTTTTAACTAATTCTGGATTTCAGCCGTAAACTCGATGAGGTGATTGTCTATGCTTCTGCCTTCCAGTCTATTATTGTTCTATGCGAAAGCTTGGAAACTTAAATCCATGTAGAGTCCTATATAGGGCGGGTTATATCCAACTCGAAAAACATGTTTATTTCCAAGACACACGCTCACAATGTAACTTGAACTTGAAAGTTGAACGTCACGATAAGCTTATCATCTTACGATAAATTTTTTAATTTAAGCCTGGCCTCTTTTCGTTTTAATGCGTATGTATCCCTTTCAGGTTTTGCGCAAAAAGAAAATTTTGAAATTTATTTGTCTCGTACTTAACATTATTACAATATACCTACCTTTCCGACGAGTTTATCTTTTGAAACGAATGCTGCAATATATTATCATAGAAAGATTTCCACATTTTTAAATGCACTACAATTCAATGCAATGATATTTGGATTATACATCATGTTTCGTAAATTTAAAAACTTGCTAAAATACCCCCTCCCCCCCCTCTCTCACACACATTTTTTTTTTCTTCTAATCAGATTATTTTTGCTCTTCCTTCGAAAAACAGATGAATTTATAATTCGAATTATCATAAATTTTGATAAGAAAAATGAATGTTTAATGCTATTACACAAGATTTTGTAAAGTGACGTTTCTCATGAACTCATCATTTATGATTTTCCAAAATAAAATTTTACACAGTGCTTTTATTGTTTTAATATTATCATTTTACAGTGTCGAATATACTGCTTTATTTTAATAACATTTTTTTTTATTTTACTTAAGAAAGGTGTCATAATAAAAATAAATGACATTGAGATGTTTCGGAACCGTCAAATAAGCTCCATAATCATAATATAAATAAAAATAAAATTTCAAAATATTTCACGGTTAATACTAAATGACACGCGACAATAAGATATATATTAAAAAAAACAAAAAAACACGCGCTTTATTGTAAAAAATGAAATTAAAATATAGACCATGATCTAAAAGAATTTCCAACATGGTTCATCCCATTCAAGCTTTTACGAGGAATTTATTCATTAATTCTAACCATAACTTAGGAATAATAAAAGAAACGGTATCATTGCAAACCAGATTTTTACGCGTATAAATTTCAATGGACTCTTTTATAATAGATTTACGACAACAATTTGATATGAAACATAATTTACTTTCACTAAACAATATTTTTATCCCCTCATTTAAATATGTTCTTGATAAGGCAGTGTTAGTACGTTCAAATTTAATATCAGATTCATGCTCCCCTTTTCTAATTCCAAACTTTCTCCCAGTTATGCCTTTGTAATAATTTAAGTCACCATTTTCAGTAATATAAGGTATTTCATAAACTCCAGCAAGATCATCATGTCCTATAGGATCCACTTGCTTATTAAGTAAACACCTTAATTTTGGTGGAGGTGTTGCAATCAATTCAATATTAAACTTTTTTAATTTAAATTTTAATTTCTCAAAACTGCCTTTCAGATATGGAAAAGAAACTCTTTTAAAATTTTTAGGATCACTCCCTTTATTGAATCTTTCAGTTAATCCTGGATATTGTTGTTTAGGCTTCCCTTTTCTATAATAATTTATTAATTTATTGATGCTACTTATTGTATACCCATTAGAAACCAGGGTTGGCAAAAACCCGGGTTTTTGTACAAAAACCCAACCCACCCGGGTTTTTGTGGGTTTTTGTGGGTTTTTGTGGGTTTTTGTGGGTTTTTCTGGTTTTTGTGGGTTTTTGTGGGTTTTAGTTTTTCTTCTGTACATTTATTTATTTATATAAAATGTGTGTGTTACTCATTTAAAACTATATTTATTTATTAAGTTACTTTTTTTTAATTACATCCGATCTATTTATTTATAATTAATATTATTTATATCAGTTGATAAATTTATTCTATTCTGACATTAGTATTAATTTAATACTAATATCAGAGTAAATTTATTAACTGGTACTATAAACTATTAATAATTAATGCAGTAGAAATTCCAAAATCCGGAACCCTCTGGACTTTGGCGATTCCGAATTTCGAATTTTTTCCACAGAGGTGCATTAGCAAGTATTAAGATTTATCCGTAATTTTTACGTATATACGCAACAAAAGTTACAGCATTACAGGCGTCGAATAAAAATTACGTTGAAAAAATATCGCGAATTCTGTCAAAAGATTGCTTGAAAAAAACTCAAATTTTGTCAAAGGAACGCGGAAAAACATCAAATTTTGTCAAAAAATCATGCGAAAATGCGCAAACTTAAGCAAAAGATCACGGAAATGCGCGCAACTAGTCTAAAGGATCGCGGTAAAGAGTGAAAATAGTGCAAAGTATCGCGTAAACGATGCGAATTTCATCCGAGGATTGTATAAAAAAATGCAAATTTTGTCAAAGATTTGCATAAAAGTGAGAACTTAGTCAAAAGATTGCGAAAAACAAACAAATTTAGTCAAAAGATCACGTAAAGCGCGAATTCAATCATATATCACGAAAAATGCAAAAGTTTAGTCAAAAGATTGTGAAAAACGTAAATTTTAGCCAAAAAATCGCGATTTTTGTCAAAATATCGCAAAATGCACTAATTTCAACATAAGGTCGCGGAAAAAATATATGAAACTATATTTTTGGAAAAATATGAGTTTATGCCCCTTCCCAACTTTGATTACGGGTAAGTTTTATTGTACTTTATTATAAACCTCTGTTTTCAGTTTATTTGCTAAAAATAAATTAATTAATTAAAAAATAAAAATATTGCATTTTTTTAAAAGATAAGAATAATTAGCCACTTCCTTTTCCCGCAAATTATTTACGTCAGAAATATACAGTACTGAACACTGAACAGTACTGCAAAAAGATAATGCTTAAAAATAAATAAAGCTGAAGTAGATATTTGAAATGTAAAAAAGAAAAAAAAAAAAAAAAAAAAAAAAAAAAAAGAGAGAGAAGAGAAGAAATATACTTGTGGTTTCTTTGTGAAAAGCAAAACATATTATCCATCCTAAGATAATGAATGATCTGATTGTGTAAACATTTACGATTTCCCCTTCTCCAGGCAGATGATGAACATACAAAAATAAATCAGGGATAGTTTCCTACTTTGCAGTAACTAGGCATTTTTTGGCAGGTAATGAAACTTTCTAATAATTTATGGTATTTTAATAAAAATTTGTTACACAGCCTAATTTACTATTATTTCAACTTGCTGAAAATTTAAAAGAAATCGGTCAATTAACGTAGGAGATATGATTTTTTTTTTTTTGACAGTAAGGGGGGGGGGGGAGAGTTTAGCTTTTCTTTTTTTTCTGCTTGCAGCTGAATAGTTTTTATTCTTTCCAGCACTTAAGCAAATCAAACTAGTTGACTCATTCATGAAGTCTTTTTTTTATATTTAAAACAATAATAATTCAATTAATAGTAATTAATATCTAAAGTTGTAATTGAGCTTTGATGAAGAAATTTACATATCTGAAATCAGCAAAAATTTCTCGATTTGTATGCATAAAATTTAAAATTATAAATTAAATATTTTAAAATTTTTATGTTCGTTCTGAAATGCGCTCTAATGAAAGGCGTCAGTCGTCTGCAATGAACACCTGTTTCCATGACGGAAATTTCAATTTTCCATTCTTCTAATTACATCCAATCACAAGCAATTTTTGATTTTGGCTGACTAATGAAAAGAATCTTTAGTCATTTCTTTATGTTCACAGTAGCATATGGTTTTAGTCTAAGCTGCAGTTAGTCTTTCTCTTTTTATGGTATAAATTTTATGCTTTGATTTTAGTTTGTCTTTTGGAGTTTGCGTAGTTACTTTTTTCATTTAAAATGTCAAATCACGGTGGAGGAAGGAAAATAGCAACTGAATGGTCCCAAGTTGTTAATTTAGAAAATGACACACGAGTTATGTGTAGATATTGTAAAGAATTAATATCGAGGAAAATTGAAAGAGTGAGAAATCACTTGAAAAAGTGCAAAGCCAGAGAAAGGCAGGATGAAGCACAAAATGTAGATAACAGCTGTGTTGCTGATCAAAATAAATCTGCCAGTGAAAAAGATTCTGCCGATACTGATGATATTACTGATTTTGCGAATCCAAATCAGAAAAAACGAATGATTCAAGGTTCCATGTCACATTTTGTAGTGAAAACTTCAAAAGAAGAACATGGCGTTATTGATAGGAAAATTGCAGCATTTTTCTACTCTGCAAACATTCCATTTAGTGTTGTAGAAAGCCCCCAGTTTATTGACATGATTGCTACATTGAGACCAGGATATTCTTTACCTAATCGCAAACAGTTAGGAGGGACTCTGCTAAATGAAGCAGCAGAAAAAATAGAGCAAAAAATGAAAAATGAAATGGATGGAACATGCATTACGTTACTTCAAGATGGATGGTCTAATGTAAGAAATGACCCAATCATCGGTTCCAGTTTGCATACAGGTAAGGATGCATACCTGTTGAATATTACAGACGCGGGGTCTAAAAAAAAAAGTGCTGAATACTGCGCAGAAATCACACTAAACTCAATAGAAGAATGCAAAACAAAATTTGGAAAAGATGTTTTTGCTGTTTGTACAGACAATGAGCATAAAATGGAAAAAATGAGAGATCTTGTTAAGGAACAACATCCTAATATACTTATGTTTGGATGTTCCGCACATTTTTTAAATCTAGTGGGGAAAGATATTGCGCCTTCTAGCATTTTGAATCAAGTCGTCGAGGTTCAAAAATATTTCCGTAATCATCATCAACCTCATGGTTGGCTTAAAGATTATGATTGCTTGATGCCACAAATACCAAACAACACACGTTGGAATTCGCATAAAGAGTGTATGTCAAGCTTTTTAAATAATTATCATAAATATGTTACAATCTCATCTCAGCACCAAAATGAATTTGACTCACGAATTGCAAAAATTTTGGATAATGTTTCAATTTACAAGGAGTGTTTGAAATTGAACAAGCAGCTCATACTTATATCTTCAGCCCTTGATGAAATGCAGAAAGATACAACCACACTGTCACGTTCCGTTGAGATTTGGAAAAATTTGATGGAATCAGATGAATTGAAACAGCACAAAGAAGTTATACTGAAACGCTACAAACAGATAATTGGACCTGAGCACTTCTTAGCAAATATAATGGATGCAAAGTTTAGAGGGGAAAGGCTTAGTTCAACAGAAGAGGAAGAAGCTGAAGCATGGATAATGCAACATCATCCAGAGTGGTTACCTGCAATACTGGCATTCAAAATTAAAGACATAGACTATTTTCCTAAATCACTTTTCTCTGAAAATATTGTATCAGAATTTTCAGCTTCAAAATGGTGGAAAATCCTTAAAGAAAAAGTGCAAAATAAGAAAAATGACAAGTTGGATTCCGATTTTTGTAGTTTTTTCCAATTTCTGCATTCTGTTCCATCTAGCTCTGCTTCCATCGAGAGGATTTTTTCTACATTTGGATTCATATGGTCTAAATTGCGTAACAGACTAGGCTCAGAGCAGTGTGAAAAACTAGTAAAGATTTACAAATATTACCATAAAAATCAAAGTGAATGTGATTTTGATTGGTAAACTATAAAAGAAGATCAATTATAATTATTTCAAATATATTAAGGGAAGACAGAATACAGTGAAACATTACTTGTAAAATTACTCAAATTTGTGACAAACAGTTGCATTTTATATAAAGGAGAGGGGGGGGCACATGTGAACAGTACTTGTTTTACTCAGTTAATCTAAAATATTAAGAATTACCAATATAAGGCAGTACTGGTACAATCTTTTGACTGAACTTTTAGAACAGTCAGCCATTTTGATTTCTGGTTGTTGTAATTTGTTTGTTTTAGAAGGTGTTAAATAAAAAGTCTTTTAAAGTTATTGAAGTAAAAATGTATTCAAAACATTTTTTTGAAATAGAATATCAGCATTACATTCCATAGTGGCATTAATTAGGTAAGTCTACAAATTTTTTTTTAATCATAATTTCAATTAAAAATACCTTTTTTAATATATATATATATAAAAGTTAGTTGAAAGTTGATAGATGGGTCAGATGACAACAGTTCACAAGTGCATTTTTTTAAGTCTATGAATATGTATTTTTCTTTTTTTAGTTTAAAATTTAATTATCCTTGTTCAATGTTTTTAGGATTTCGTTACATTTTTAATTTGCTGGAAATACGATAAAAATCAAGAGTGACGACTTTCTGTAAAAAACAATATGTTTATTTGTTATTCTTTAATTTTATTTCCAGTTTTAAATGAATATATTTTTCTTAGCCTACATTAAATTAAAGCATAGATATTTTATTTTATGAAAATAAAATTTGTGTTTTAAAGTGTACGTTTCAACGTACTCGTGCATACAGAGTACAGTTAAACAATGTATGATATTTACTTTTTGTTATTTTTCAAACACAAAGATATTATTCAGAACTCATTAAACATTTTATTTTGATGGGGAAAATATAAGATTAAAAGTATGCATTAATTGTGTTTTTATGCATGCAAAATCGTGGATAGGAAAAAATAACTTGGAAATTTTGTTTTATTGTAATTGTGTATTTCAAAAAATAAAACATATTTAAGAAATAAATAATCTGACATAAACTATCACCTGATTACCATAAATACGACTTATTTTTATTTATTTATTTTAATGTAATTTTGATAAAAGAAACCACCTAGGTTTTGGGCTTAAAAGTTAAATTGTATTTTGTATTTTTTTCTAAATACTGTAGGAAGGATTTGCAGATTCAGAAATGAAATTTAGCAAAAACCCACTTTTCACAAAAACCCAGTGGGTTTTTGTTGGTGGACCCACCCAGAAAAACCCGGGTGGGTTTTTCTGGGCTGGGCCCACTTTGCCAACCCTGTTAGAAACCCATATTTTTCTAATGGGTATAAAATAAGTGGCTAGAAAAAAAAATTATCTCATGTAAAGTTCTACAAATCTGGTTTCAAATGGACAAAGACAGGTCCTAATGCATCTGGTGCCCTGATTTTGGATTCATTGTAATTTTTTATTGACTGAAAAAAATCGAGTTATTTCTCCAATTTTCCAAATGTGTCGCTCTGTTTGAATGCATTTATAAAAGCAATTAAAAATTCAACCTTTTAGCTCAATAAAAGAAAGTTTATTTTCTTTTCAATAAAATTTATTCATGATTTATACAGATATTTTTTTACAGATTAATACAGGTATTATTTTACTTACTATTTATTATTCTATTATTTATTTACTAGAAGATAGCCCGTCAAAATGACGTGTTTCCATTTTTAAAAGGATGATAAAACATTACAACAACTTTGGTCAATCATAGCCGATTTAGGCTTAAACAATTTTGAAAAATACAAAGATTGAACATGAGGGAAAAATCTAAAAAAAAAAAAAAAAAATCAATAGAAATCTGCATTTAAAATTATAACAAAACTACCTGGTGGATGAGGAGGGATTGTAATGAACAAATGGTAAATGCATAAATTTTAAAAGAATAAAGTAAGGTAAAATATCAATTATAAAAGAATACATTGTGAAACTACAGCCAAAAAATATTTTAAAATACTGAGAGAAAATAATAAAAAATTTTCCCATTTTGGCCATTTCCAGACGAATATGAGAGGGTAGTCAAATTATTAATTGAATGGGTAAAATAATGGCATAGAATATGCCGCTAATGAATTTCACTCACAAAATTACAGTAATTATTTCACAAAAAACATGCAAATTAACATGCATTAATAATGCAAAACATGCACTAATAATGCTATTTTAAAACATTTGTGAATTAACTATTTTATACCATTAGCTAATACTTAAAAGAAAATACTTTATAAGATCGAAAACAAATGTCAACAATAAAGAGTAAACAATCGTGATTCGTTATGTGACAATCAAGTCATTCACGGCTGTAAAAAAAAATAAAAAAATAAATAAAATAAATAAATAAAACAACACGAATATAAAAATTCTAACAATATTGTATTTAAAACGCACCTTCGCTTTTCTTAAATAAAAAGTTTTAATTAAACACTGTTAAAAATTTGACTGTTTTGCTGCATCGTCATTACACAGCTTTTATAGAAAATGATTACTTTACCGTATTACACTGTTAAAAAATTTGACCCATTTGTTGCAAAGTCACTCCACAGCTTTTATAGAATATCTCTTTTATGACCAATGAGAATGTTCCATATCACAGTAAAGTAACCGCTTTATATAAAAGCAGTGGAGTGATGCTGCAGCAAATGGGTCAAATTTTTAACAGTTGCTGCAGCATCACTCCAACCATTTTATAGAAAACGGTTACTTTGTGTGTGTTACTTACAGTGCATTCTACAAAAGCTGGGGAGTGATGATGCAGCAAAAGGGTCAAATTTTTAACAGTGTACTGCTAAAAATTTGACGCATTTACTGCAGCGTCACTCCAAAGCTTTTATAGAATGTCTCTTTTATGACCAATGAGAATGCTCCATAACACAGCAAAGTAATCGTTGTCTATAAAAGCGGTGGAGTGATGCTCCAGAAAATGAGTCAAATTTTTAACAGTGTGGATATTGTGTTTGAAGTAGAGAAAAGATTTCAAAGCACAGTAAAATGTAGTGACGTCATTTACAGCTCAAACTGTAAATCTGACAAATGAGAACGCTCCATTACGACTCTGGAACGTTTGCATTGGACAACAAATTGATAGCTTTTAAAATCGGAGATAACTTTTCACAATGGAATTTGTCATTGGTCAGAATAAGTGTTTTTTCTCGTGGATGGGTTGACCCCGGAATCGTTATACACGGAGGGATTTTATATATATAATTATTATTTTACTTCTAATTTCTATTATTTTACTTAAAACTCCACTTCCACCAAAAATATGCGACTTTGTTTTTTTATCAAATGATTTCTACTTGACACCTTCGCGCAACCCAATGTTATACTTTATATCCTTGTATGGAAGAAATCTTTGGTAATCATTTAAAAATTCCCAAAATATATCAATAAACTGAAATCATGCGAATTTGGAAAAACTTGAAGAAAGTAGAAATTCCGAAGATAAAAATGAAATTCTAGAAATAGATTTTTATATCATGTGATTCCATTTTAATCATATATATGTGTGTGTTTGTGCAATAATTTTTCACCATAAAAGATAAACTATATTAAATATATAATTGTAGGCTATTTTACCTTGATTACATTAATATATGGATTAATTTTCTGCCATTTCAGACTTGGGTCGAGTTTCGAGTTATTATTTTTTTCGCTTGCAAGTTGAAGCATAAAAATGTTGCAACTGGACCAGGCGGGCGGGTCTATTTTTTATACACCTTTAATTTTTGTAATATGGAGTATCAAGTTCTGTTTTAAAAAGTGTAAATAACTTTAAAAATTTTAACCAGGCAGATCATGCAAATTATAAATCAACTAAAGAAGGGAACCCCTTGCTATAAATGTGTCTAAAAAAATCCCCAGGCGTGAAATTATTAAATTTATTTATAACAAATATATAAGAATTAAGTAACTACATACGTACTTTAGCATGGGTAATAAGTATAAAAGTTACATGGGTATTTAGGAAAAAAAATAAACTAAATTTATGGACAAATGGGTACAAAAATGCTTAAATATCCCATTGACTTTTTTATTTATCTAAATGAAAGTTCCATAAGTCCAATATATCTGTGGAGAATATAACTATGCTTTTATATCGGAAATAACTATTTTTTATTGGTTTCGATAATTTTCTAATAATGTTACTTTGTCCTATGTACTCTTCTTCGTCTGTATCGTAAATTTTCGAGCTTTAGTTACCTCACTTAAGAAATGTGGTTTCTACCAGCTGTGATGCTTTCTTTTTTAATTTTATTAAGTAATTTTTATAATGTATTACATAATTTTCTTTACTGCAAGTAAAAAACAATAGAAGAAATTAATTTTGCGTAGTAAGAAAAATTCCAGAAATGTATTTATAACTCTTTGGATAACTAGATCTGATATGGTCCAGTTACCACAGTTACCCCATTCTTGAAAATTTTATGGGGTAACTGAAAACACCGACCTTACATCTGAAACGTGAAACAAACATGTATTTATAGGCTAATCTTAAAAAAAAATGTTTAATAAGAGTTCTTACATACAGTTCTTTAATAAAACCAAATTGGCGTTTTAAAAAAAAAATTGAGGTTTTTTTTGGTTACCAGGGATATATTGAAGAAAATTTTAGGTCCCTTAAAGAACCCTTCACAAAAAAAAAAAAAAAAAAAAAAAAAAAAAAATCCTCAAACAGATCCCTTCACAAAACATTTTATCCCAAAATTATTTGTCTCTTAAATAGACCTTTCATAGAATTGTTTCACTTTGAAATTGAACTTTTCACAAATTTAGTCATTTAAAAATAAAATCTGACCTGCAAATAAGCAACTAAAATCGCTAAAGAGCTTATTACTTCGCTTTTTTATATATGAAGGATAAGAACCTCAAGCCATCGTTGATTTAAAATTCACAAAATTATGATTAGAATTTTCACAAGTATAAGAAAAACTTCACAATTTCACAAAAACAGGACCATGTGAGAAAAGTTAGCCAAAACCCTGGTTACCTAACACAGTTAAACAGATCTACGACTGAGTTAACACACGTTGGTTAAAGAAGTATAAATGGCAGTGAAATATTTACAATACCTAAAACTTAAAAGACATCTACGGTTTTTTATAAAACAGACCACGACCCAGTTACCTTGTGGGTCCAGTTATCCCAGATTATCTTATTTCACAATCCGTACGGTAACTTAATTTACAATAGACATATAAACACAAAATTTTTTTTAAATGAGCTCTACATTTTATAGAATGGATTAGTATCATTTAGATAAGTATATATTTTCATTATTTTTAATTATTAATTAATTATTTTTTGCTTTTTTTACATTTGCCAAATCTAATTGAATTTTTAAAATAGTTTATTTCAAAGAATTTATATATAATAATTCATTCTGTAAAAGTAGAGTTTAAAGTTCATTTTATCATAAGTATTACATTGATATATCTATTCAAGAAAGGTTATTGTGCAGATAGTAACGTGCTATGTTAAAAAAGTTTGTAATATTAATTGAACTGTATTTTTTATTATAAATTTTAATTTTCATATTTTATATAGGGATGCACAACCTATGGCCCGCGGGCCAAAAGTGGCCCGCGATGGGCTAACATGTGGCCCGCGAGTTCTGTAAATTTACAGCTGGGAAAAACTGCAGTTTTTGAGCATATGTGACAGGAAAAAATCGTAAATTTCTTCAATTTTCTGCAGAAAACTATAAAACTCCGTCACTTAAGAATCACAAATTTCATTAATCGTCACTGAAAAATCGCGAATTTAATTGATTTAATGCGGAAAAAAGCGAATCTTGTCGATGAGGAGTGCAAGAATCGCAAATTTCACTCAGCAGATATTGAAAAATCGGGAATTTTGTCCATGAAATTAGGAAAAATAAATTTCCCCGATTGGGCACACAAAAATCACGAGTTTTGTATATCAGGCATAGAAAAATCATGAATTTTACTTACGCGAAAAATTACGCATTTCGCTGATCAGGCAAGAAAAAATCACCAATTTTGTAGATGATGCTAAAAAAAAAAAAAAAAAAAAAAAAGAAAGAAAAAGAAAAAAAAATGTTTTTTCGGTTTATTGCATGAAAAAAAAAAAACGCGAATATTATTGATTGAGCACGGACGAAAAAATTGCAAATTTCGTTATTAAGGCACTGAAAAGTCGCGAATTTATCGATGACGCGAGGAAAAATGAAAATTCCATTAATCGCTGCGAAACAATCGTAAATTTTATCAATTTATCCTGAGAAAAAAATCGCGAGTTTAATCTTACCGCGTAAAAAAAATGCAAATTTAGTCAGTTTGTACGAAAATAGCGAATTTCGTTGATCTGGCACGGAAAATGCGTATCTCGTGAATTAAGGGTGGGAAAAAAACCACATTTCATCGTTCGAACAGCGAAAAATCGCAAGTGGCATACATCGATTCCGAGAAATCGCAAATTTCGTTGATCGGAGGCGGGAATATTGCGAATTTTCTTGATCACACTCGTAAAATTGCTAATTAAGTCGATCAGGCAACTAATAAAATCTCGAATTTCCTCGATCAGCTATGGAAAATCGCGAAATTTGCCGATCAAGCGAGAAAAAATCGCTAATTTCATCGAATGGCTTTGTAAAAATCATGAATTTCGTCAATCATGCGCGGAAAAATCGAGAATTTCGCCGACCTGGAACGGAAAAATCATTTATTCGTCATCGTCTGCGTAAAAATTTAAAATTTTGTCTGTGAAGCACGGGCATTCAAGAAATTTATTCATTAGACTCGAAAAATGTTTGAATTTTATTGATCATGAGAGGAAAATCGCGAATTTCGTCAATCAACTTTGAAAAATCGCTAATATCATTGATCAGCTTTGTAGAGAAAACGAATTTTGTTGAACAGGTGAGGAAAAATCGTAAATTTTCTCGACAGCTTCGTAAAAATTTCGAATTTTGTTGATCGGGAGCGGAAAGATCCTGAATTTTTTCGATCGGCTTCTTAAAAATTGCGAATTTCGCCGATCATGTGAAGAAAAGTCGCCTATTTCATCGGCTTCGAATCAAAATCGCGAATTTTGTCGATCATGCGAAGAAAAATCATGAATATCATCGATCGGTTTTGTAAAAATCGCGAATTCCGTCGATCGACTTCGTAAAAATCATGAATTTTGTTGACGAGGTTCGGAAAAATTGCGAATTTCGTCGAGTATGTGCGGAAAAATTGCGAATTTCGCCGATTATATTAAGTAAAATCGAGAATTTCTTAGATTTGCAATCATGAATTTTGTTGATCAAGCTCATAAAAATCGCGAATTTCGTTGCTCGGGTGTGGAAAAATCGCGAATCTCGTCGATCATGTGCGGAAAAAATCGCGAATTTCGTTGGTCATGTGTGGAAAAATCACTAATTTCGTCAATCAGAATTGTAAAAATAGCGAATTTTGTTGACCAGGTGCGGAAAAACCCTGCATTTTTTCGATCGGTTTCATAAGAATTGCGAATTTTGTTGATCAGGCGAGGAAATGATGCAAATTTTCTCGATCAGCTTCATAAAAAATTGCAAATTTTGTCGATTGTTTTTGTAAAAAGAGCAAATTTGGTCTATCAAGCGTGGAAGCATTAAAATTTCATTGATCGAGCACAGAAAATCGGGAATTTTGTTGATCAGGCATGAAAATTCTTGTTGATCGTCTCTCCTTCTCTCTCTTTCGTTCATAAACTTTACATTTTTTTCGGTACCAGCAGTTTATGCCTGTTTTTAGCACTTTTAATAAAACAAAACTTACTCTCCTGAAAAAAGTCAAGGAATATTTTTACATCTTAAAAATAATCTTTGCTACATCTGCTATAAATAAATTAAAATCTGCTGATATATCCTTACCATGTGAATTGGATATTTTGACTGGGTAAGAAAATTAAAAAAGGTAACACCCCCACCCCTCGCCAGTCCCCTCTGAAATTATATTTTTTATCCGATTATAGGCCACATATCACCCCCTTTAAATCAAATTATCTCCTTGTTATTGATGTGGCCCTCGACCACCCAGACATATTTGTAAGTGGCCCTTCACTTGAAAAGGTTGTGCACCCCTATTTTATAAAACCTTAAATAGAGTTTAAATGTATTACAAACTTTTAAATAACTTCAAAAAGCGTTAAAAATTTCTGATAACTCGAAACAACATCATTTTTTGAACTATAGCTACGAAGATTTTAAAAGTATGAGACCCTTAAAAACAGCATAATTACGACGTTATATTGAGTATCCGTATGCTCGTAAATACTTTTTAGGTGCGTTCATATTTATGTAAATAAGTAGTACCTGTAGTCATCGTTCAGTCCGCCTGTCCGTCTGTCCACATAAAACAACAAAAAACTACCCAAAATCTTTATTTTAAAATCATATTAACGTTTAATAAACAACTATGCATTGATTGGAATTTCCATACAAAGTACTATTTAGATAATAACACTCATTTAACTCCCATTTAACTGCAATTACGTGTTTGTCTTATGAGCTATAGAAGTTAAATAGGGTTTAATTTTCGACACAAACCTAGACAAAGTTGTTGCATATGGCGCATTACATTATGGAATGCATTCCCTTGAGAGGCTTATATCAACCGTGAATCTTGAACTATAGACTGTTTGAAATCAGAATTAACTTACAGATTTGTAGCTTTGGTCAACTCATTTTTTCATTCCAATTAAATACAGAAATGGGATTAAAACTTGGATAATTCCGAAAATATATTCACATTAAAATTGTATGAAATTAACTGTAATAGTTTCAAGCGAGAGGGTGTTTTTCTCTAGAAACACCCCTCCCTTCCTCTGACCACTGCATATAAAACAGAGTTCATACGACCCTTACTTTTGGGTACTATGGTTTTCGAATAGTAAACTTAGCTTCATTGAATCACAGAAAATGCAAAATTTTTCGAATAAACCAGCCAAATATTTTTATTAAACAAATGGATAAATGTGATTGCAGATTGCACAGACGGTTTCGTTTAATATTTCTTTCAAAACAACTTATCATTTAATTAAAAAATCCAAATTGTTAATTTATAACTATTAAATCTTTACATAGATGGTTACATCAATAAATTTAATTTAAAAATAATTATAAAAAGAAGTTACTTATTTTAATCAAATTAAAAATGTTCAATTTAAATTATTTAAATAAAATCCAAAATTCTAAATTTTTGAGAAATCAAAAATTTAAAAAAATGTAGCGGAGATGTAAATAAAAGTTTAAATTTCTAAAAACCAAAAAAATCGTTTAAACGAAATTTAAAGTGCTGAATCATTAATAAATCACAATAATTTTTGAAATAGAAAGAAAATCAAAATCCAAAAAATATTATGAATGTCAGTGATAAAAGAAAAATAAATAAACTCTTAAATTGACAAAAAATCCGAAGTTTCTTTTAATTAAAGGCATCTTAAATACTACATATGGAAATTTCAAATTGCAGCACCAGGGTTGAAACTAAAAACTTTTTGTTTGCTAGCGAGATGCTTTACCTCCAATCTATGATGACTACACGAAAAACATCGAAATTAAGGTTATATTTTTAAATTTATATTGCAAAAATGAACGGATTACATAGATAAAAATTACTTAATTAAATTAATAGAATTTATCAAAATTTTATGATTTGTCGTGTGACACGAGATATTCAGCTGTAAGTATACATAATTTGAAGTTTCTGTCTCATACATTTTTTATATAAGGACTGTGTGCAGGGGTGTAGTCGTAAAAATAACAGAGGATATACGTACGCTCTAAGCAGAGGGTACACTCTCAAGGCAGAGGGTAATACTCTAGAGTGTGTATACTATAAGCTTTATTGAGATACAGAGGGTATACGATGTGCCTTTAAAAAATCCAGAAGTTATACGGCGTATACCCCCGTATACCCTCCACTACATCCCTGACTGACTGTGTGACGGACAGACAGAAGACAGAAACGAATAGAGTTTCGTCAAATGAACAAAACACTAAAAATAATAGTACTAAAATATAAAACCACTTCATATCTTGAAAAAGACAAAAAATGCATAATAAGGATATTATCATTCAAGAAACAAATCTTTAGAACTTCAAACACTTCAAATACAACTTATCATGAGTAAACAGAAACAAAAACAAAAACTACAGTTAAAAAAAAAAATTTCAAAATCTTCACTATTTACCTCCAAAGCCAATTGCGTCAGAATTATACAAAGTCATTAACGGAAGAATGATTACGTAATATCGGAAATTAAGCTTAGAGAGAAAAAAAAAGAACGATTAATTAAAACATAAAAAATAACAACTAGAGCGCATAAAAAACGAACGGAAAGCTTTAAAAAACTCGAAATCGTGTCTGAGAGACCGACAAAAAAAATCGATACATTTATTCCTGATAAAAAAAAAAAAAAAAGGAAGAGAGATAAAAGAGAGTGCAGACGGTCACTGATCTCAAGATAAGAGGGATCGTCTGCGGCAGAAGAAAAACTGAATTTCAGGAGCGTTTGCGTAATCCGGTAATTTTTTCGGGAAAGAGCAGGAGATAGCGCATGGAGCGGTCGCTGACCTACAATCGCTCGGGATGTTCCCGAATGTTTTGACGATGATGCAAAAATAATTTGAGGTATACGGAAAAACCGAATGATTGATTTCGTCATTTTCCTATTAAGGGCACATGTTTGTGATGTCATCATAAAAATCTGTAGTTGCAAAAATATCAGTTAAAAGCTGAGTTTTTTCTGTCAGAAAGTTTAAGGTGTAGAGTGCACATCAATAGGATAGAATGTTGGGTTTGGGATTTTGCTATGTTCAATTAATACTATTCTTCAATTAAAAACTGACTTAATATTTCGCAATAATTTCTGAAAAATGTTGTCACTGCAATAAAAAAATATTATATGAAACTGTGGGAAGTTTCTTTACAGAAAAAATTTTAGATTTTGAAATTATTTAAAAAAAGATTATTGTCTAAATGAAAACAGTCTTAATATTTCGTCCTATATTCTGGATATCATTATAATTATCATAAAAAAAGAAAAATTAAGAGAAGAAAAGAAAAGAAAAAAAAAATTTGCAAAAGCGTAATTTTAACAGGGAAAAGTGTCTGCGGATTGATACGGACTTTAAATTTTGCTGCGGAATGATTATGTTATAATTTTTATTACGTTATGAATATCAACGAATTTATTGTTTTGTTTTGGCAAACGATATTGTTTTGCAAAACTAAACAGTGTGTCTAAATTAAAACATGGCTTACTTATTTTGCCAGGAATGTGAAGAGTAAATATCCAAAGTATAACTAACAATTTTTTCTAAGCAGAAATACATATATACAAGCGTATAGGCATATAAGTTTCCAACCATATTAATTTTTGCAGCAAGATTTCTAAATATTTGTAGTCCAATCTGATTTTTTTAGAATCCTGAGCATCAAATAGAATAATATTCAGAATATAAGCAGATTATTTTTTCTAAGGAAATATAGCTCCCACGTCGGCCACGTCAATTTTATTTTGAAAAACTTTTGCTTGTTAAGTTTTGTTAAAAACATTCTTCGATTTTGCAACAAACAGATGATTTTTACTATATTATCTTCAACATGGAAGTATTAAAAGCATAACTATTTTTTTTTTTTTGGGGGGGGGAGGGGTACTATAACTATTAACAAAATACAATCATTATAAAAAATATTAATACAGCTTCCTTTATTCGAAGCTCATTTACAATAAAATCATAGCAAATGTATCATAAGGCACGGAATTTTATCAGCTTTAACAATATGGATGCAATTTTGAAATATTGATAGCCTTTATTTTAAAAATTATACAGTCTTTAAAATGGCTAATATCCACTTTTGACGCTAGATTTGAGATACTTGTATCAAGATTATCTGGAATAGATATAGGTTATATACTTTTCATTAAATCTTGATACAGTTGAAAATTTATTAAGAGTTATATCCACAAAAAAAAAAAAAAAAAATAATAATAATACAATAAATTAAGATCTCGTAAGATAAACTTCCAGAATCACATCAGTAAAATTGTATGGATATAAACTAGGTATAAAATACACAAAGGTAAACTCGCGTCACTCATTTTTTATTTAAGTGAATTTATCAAATAAATTTTATGGTCGCTGTTTTCGATATACGTATAGGTGAATGAACGGTAGCAAAATATGGTGTTTTTAAGACGTTCAAAAAGTAAAACTTCCTTATATCTCGAAAAATAAGGGTTAGAATGAACTTGCACATTTTTTGTGTTTGACAATATCCATTATGTTTAGGGGAAATTAAAGAGGGACGGGACCCTTGCAATAATGCTTAAAATAAGCTTTATTTTTACTTTATGACTCTTTTTACTTATAACGGGAATTTAACATTCGCATCCTGAAAATTTGACATCTTCTAACTGCATAAAAATTTAAGATTGACTGTACAACAGTTATCATTTAGTAAAACTTTTTCAGTGTTAATATTTTATGCAATCATTCTACGATTTTGTTAAAAATAGTTAATTGTGATTATTTAGAATCATCTGCATCAGACAGAGTAATGTACAAAGGATAACTAGACTGTGTTTTCTACCGGTGTATGTCGTAGAGGTTCAGTTTTCATTTAGAAAAGCTTTCCCATAGTAAATTTTGTAATAATCTGAATAATATTTCGTTTGATTATCAAAATTATACTTCTAAACCAAATTACAGCTAAACGAACTTTCTCCTGTTGAATTTTGCTGTGGTTTTGGTGTCATAAAAATACTGAAAAATTAAAGAAAAAAATGATTTAGAAAAAATGTTATGATTTGGAATTATTTGCCAAAATCATGCCTGATAACTGAATATTAAATACTGCTGAGTGATAAAGAATCATAATCATCTATTTATAGCAAAATCTGAAAAAAAAGGCTTCAAAGTTTAAAGTCATATTTTTTAAAAGCGAGAACTAATTAGTCTCCTCCACAGCTATAATGACCTTTTTTATAAAATTAGTTCAACTATACTCTGGAAAGTGCAAAGTTCAAGGGACGGCCCTATGGGAATCCGCCCTCCCCCCCCCCCCCCCCCAGAAAATTGGAATGGCCCTCTCCTGTTAATTTGAGAGATTGTATACTTTTTAATGGAAAAAATGCAGTTTATCCGCCAGATTTCTAAAGTATTCCCCCTGGAATACTTTAGACTACTGCTGTACTACTCTGGATATTCCTCTGTCTAATGCTGCAATTTCAGGAGAATCGCGTTTGTCTATTTACAACAAAAGCAATCGAAGAATGATTTAGCAAAGCAAAGATAAATCATTCCCACACTTTTCCACAATCATCTATTACAAACAAAATCAACAAAGAGTTAATGAGAAATTTAGCAGAAGTTAAGTTTTACTGCGTGGAAACTAGTGTGGTTTTCAGGTTTCGCGAGCTATGTTGATTTACCTTGGAATAATTCGTTTGTGGTTTGAATAGTCCTTTTTATTTCTGGTGCTTAAACTTTAAGGAATCATGATCGATTGACAATAGTTAGGGAGTAAATAAAAAGGAAAAAAAATCGAAGAATTCAATAATACTAATTCAAAGTCTATAACAATAAACAACCAAGAAATATAGCATAAACAGAACAAGTCAAGAATCCATTAGACAAGACAACATAAAAATGACCCACCTGTGACCGCGCACATTAAAAAAAAAAAAAAGAAAAAAAAAGCGAATTTTTTAGTCATCAACAAGTTCCAGGAGAACAAAAAAACAGCGCAACAACAGCAGTAATAATATTAATTTAATCATTCCATGCAAATGAGAAAAACAATCAGCAAGGCGTAAGTTACTCATTATGCATGATTAGCAAGGTAGAATTTCAAGCCCACCAATATATTAAAATCGATGAGACAGTTAGATAAATAACCCGCATTCTTTCCCCTTCATTCAAAGTCGCACATACCAAGGAGGAAAAAAAACACACTCAGCGAGAGCAGATGAGCAGAAAAGCATGGCAGCATCAAAAACAGAAATCGAAATAAGAAATCGATGCTGGAAAGAAGATGAATTCCGATATCCTTCTTGGAGAGTATCAAGGTCAACAGGTTTGTGAACAACACGCAACAAAACTAAAAGTAATTGCTTACAGCAGCGATCGCTCAATTACGGACTTATTCTGCATATTTTACGAGGGATTCCGAACGCCCAAAGGAGGTAAGGAATAAAAAAAAAAGTGACTTAAGAGATTCAGAGAAGAAATAAAAGACGATGAGAGGCTATCAAGAAATCGAGCAATTATGATCTTTTGGACGATTTATTTGGATACGTCAATAATAGCTTTCAGGGGAATGACTTAATTAAATTTCTAACTAATAAATGGTTAGGGAAAAATGAAATGGTATTCCATTTCGTTTTATTTAAAAGATGCGGATGTTAATCTCAATTACAGAATGAATCACCGTCATTCAAGTGCTTACTTGTCGCCTTTTTTCTTTGCGGCGAAATTTAAAAAAGAATCTCCCAATGAAAAATGCGTCGATATCGATGTTGTTTTCTATTGGTGAGGATCTTTATTTATTTATTTATTTATTTATTTATTTATATTTGATAATTTAATTTGTAATAGAAAGAAAAACTCATACATTTTGTAAATAAATCGGAAATGTAATTAATTAGCAGTATACAGGATTAGCCAAAAATCACTTCTTATCTATAATCACTTAAGATATAAAAAATTAACAATTTGAAATATGAGGAGAATAACTTTATGCCTTTCTCACATAAATACAAGGAAGATATCAGATATTTTTTATAGTAAAAAGACTGAAAAAAAAAATAGCTGTATTTGTCACGGAAAAGTAGTATTGCATTAGCACGAACCCCAAAGTTGTTACTGCCGCTATAAAAATATGACAGGAATTATATCAGAACATTTTTTAATGCTTTGTAGATCATCTTGTACACTTGATAGCAGTTCTTATTTACTATCTGATATATTTATAATCCTAGTTGTGTTGCGAACTGTGTTGAGCGACTATACAAAATGTCTACACTGCTGATACATCACTTGTTAGTGTCAAATATATTTATTCCGGCAATACAATTTACTTTATTTTAAAACAATCTTTGTATTTCTGTAAATTTTCTTGAAAATCACATTAATAAAGCGTTACTTGTATCTATACCTTTTCGAATTATTGAATTTTTATAACTTATGTGACTTTCAGATTAGCTGGTATGGAAATAAGCTCTAAACGACAATCACACTTGCGAAGTTCTGCAAGTGAAACGAGGTGAGAAAGAAAGATTCACAGGCAAAAATATCTCCCAGATCATTAAAAAGCTGACAACAACCTACAAATCACCGTGTGGCATTATATTAGTGATTTGTAAAGCGAACATAATGAAAAACACAAACAGCTAGAATTAATTTAAAGAACAAACTGTTCGAAGGTTTCGTCATAAAAGAAGGTACATCCTTAGAAAATAAAGATACGGCAACACAAATGCCAAGTACAAATACTGATTTTACAACTTCGCATTTCCACTTACATTGGTAAGGTGCTTGTTACTTTAAAACTTCAAATAGCTATTTGTGCCTTCAATTTCATACTCTTTTTATGCGACATATATTTATCAAAAGCTACTTTTTGCATCTATATAACAACGAAATGTCTTCATCCTCTACAGCTTTTTGCAAACTGGGTGGAAAGAGTAAGCTTTCAAAACACAGGGAAATATACAAAGAACTAATATATGCAGAATAATGAGGGAAATACTTATATGAATTTGTATTTATTATTAATATTTTATTAAGGAGGCAGATTAAAATTAACTTCTGACAATGCGGATTTGTTCTCCACACCTTCAGAAATTTGCCGTATCCTAAAGAGTGAAAAGTTTACAAATTTTATGACTATATCATGTTGCAATAAAAATTAAAAATCATTAAGATTATATGAAAAACTGATGTATGCGAAATAATGTATTACTTAACTTATTCTTTGTCTTAAGACTTCACTAAAGGAAATATATTACATAGGATAACATTTACGCAATGGATGGAAAAAGATAGATAGTACACAGAAAAGTATGCTATGTATTGCAGCATTAAATTATACAGGAAAATATTAAATGCCATTAAGAACCATAAAAAATCTATAGAAACAAGTAGAAATCTGGAAGTTAAGTTGAAAATAGAAAATTTCTTGTAAAATTTGCAGAGTTGAGGTCTGTCTCTGCTATTTCATTCCACTAAGAAAAGTTGTTAAAAATATTCTAGAAGAAGAAAAATATCAAAAAAGCGGAAAAAGGGGGATATTATAAAAATAACAAAAAGAATAAAAATCACAGAATATTTCCATCCCAATATAAATAATAATTTCCAAACACCTTTCAGATTCTTGCTGCGCTATTCAACAAGACAACAAACTTAAATAAGAGACGGCGAAAATGGAAGGCATAGCAAGGGCGTATCTAACCTCTAAATTTTACTGAGAAAGGAGGCACATCCTTTAATCATTCAAGCTTCTTTTAATATTAATAAGAATTTCCACACAATAGAATGTGTTGTGGAATTTTTCTAGTTCCAAGAGGTCATGACTCCACGATTCCCACCACCATTAACAGTGAATCCGCCTTTGGGCGTAACAGTAAGTCTCACAAAAAAATTTCACGTCACGATGGTCGTACATATTTTTATTGTTATCCAGTTAGCAATCAATCTTTTAACCATTGAGGTTATTAAAACCAATTAACATGAATCAAAACAAATTTATTGAAGAAAAATAGTATCAAGAAAATATGCGATAAAACGGAGCACCGCAATTCTATGTAATTCATGAGAGATTCCAAATGTCAGAGGGGTAAAAAGTAAAGAAAAGTAATTTGGGTTCGTTATTTAAATGAAATTAACCAAAACTCGATAAAAAAAAATATTTCATCCTTTCAAAACTCGACTTGAAGAAAAAAAAAAAAAAAAAAAAAAAAAGTTATCTTAAGTTTAATGCAAATGGGAAAAAATAATCTATAATCATCACGAAATATCAATTTTATCTTTCATGTAGAAAATCGAACATATACATGCTAATCCATATTAAAATAAGTTTGTTTCTTTTTTAGTTTGAAACAATATTTAATTTTGGGCATTCATTTTAAAAAATCGGTTTACACCGAACCCGACCGCGTTCAACCAGTCCCCGGTAAAGGACAGATTGAATGCGTTTAAAATAGTAGTTTAAGCAAGATTACGTTATCCGATTCGATACAAACAGTAAACAGATCAGGAACCTATGATATGCATGCCGAATGACAATTTCTCCACAAGCGAAAAATTTAAATTTATAGTTATTATATATATTTATATACTTAAAAAAAATAAATAAAGCATTATTTAACCGTTACAAAGTACCACAAAAAATGCAACCATTAAATTAACATACAAGTTTTTTTTTTTTTTTTTTTTTTTTTTTTTTAACTATTTGCATTGGTTTTGGCGTGTAACTATTTTGCTGTTTGAATTGTATTTTAAGCTGTAATGCGATTTCTGTAAGCTTGTCGCTACATTGAAAGGCTACATGAACATTTGTGTTTCCAATTTTGTAATCCGTACTATATCATTAAAAATATTAAAATATGCATCAAGTGTGAAGTCAAGAGGCCGTCGAATGAACACCAACAAAATTTTTGATTGCTAATTTATTAATAGATTTTTAATACAATTCTCAATGCAATGCTGCAATATCTCTTTGTGTAAAAGTTTGGCTTATTTTAAAAATGACACTTGTAAAATGAAATTCTAATATTCCTCTCCTTTTTATTTAATTTCTTGTTTACTTCCTTTTTAGAGTTAGCATGTTTGACGCTGTACAAATAGTCCAAGAGCCGATCGCACAAAACCCTATGTCATCGAGCACAAAAAAAAAAAAAAAAAAAAAAATCTTTTATTTTATGGAAGATTAGTAATAGAGGAATCTTATGATCTATATCTGCCGAAAGTGAAGTGGTGCATAAGCCATAAATTAATAGCACTTGTGGTTGACTCGTAGGCTTTGCATTGTGTTTTCCTGCGCCCAGTTTTTCATGTTTTCATACTTTTGATTGTAGGACAAACACAATGCTTAATCCTATGAGTCAACCATTAGTCGTATCAATTTTTTTTATTTCAGGGTTTTCTGTGGTCGGCTCTTGGAATAAAAGGCTTTTTTTCTGCGTATTACGACAAATTATTAAAATGAAAATTACATAATTTACAGCAAAATAAATTCAAGAAAATGGCTTGGTTATTGAAATGAAAATTGTGTAATTTACAGTAAAATAAATTCAAGAAATTGGCTTAAAACCTACACTAATGTAGCATTATTTATGAATTTTTGGACTATTAGTAGACATTCTAAAGTATAACCAAAGTCATAACAAGAAAACAAATGTTATCAATTGGAAGATGAACCATGCGAGCATTTATTTGTTACTATCTGCGTTACTAAAGCATTGTTGATAATATTTCCTCTCATGGCGACAATTTCCGGCAGTAGGATAGGGAAAGCTATTTTTATATCCAACAGCAACATGACTATAAAATTTTCGTACAATTTTCGAGTAACGAAAGGCCAAGAAATAAAATTTTCCTTTCAAAAATTACTGCTCAAAAGAAAAGATGAAATAAAATAAAAGAATTTCGATAAGTGGGCGGTTTTCATAGAACATGACATTTTCCAAAATGATAAACTTTTAAAACTGACTTTGCTTAACTCTTTGAATTAAAATTGTTAAGTTTATTTAATTTGTTTCTAAAAGTTTGGTTGCTGTTTATTTTTGAAATAAAAATTGTCATTATCATTATTCTGACATGTGAGCTATTAACCTGATATGAAATGGTACTACTTGCCGACAATGAATCCCAGGAAAATGAAGTTTTAATATGTATCTCTTTTTAAATATTTTCTTATAATACTTCATTTTAGAGTTATCATGTTTTCACACTGTATAAAGGACATTTTTCCTGCATATTATAATGTATTATTGAAATAAAAATTACAAAATTTATTACAAAATAAATTCAGGAAAATGACTTTATAAAAATCTACACATCTAAGTTTCAATTGTAAAAAGTAGAAATAATTTCTAAATGCTGAATGGTGTTACTTAGAGCTATATTTTCAATAATTCTGTTTTAAATTATTCTGATGAGAGTGAGAATCTTGATTATTTATAAGCTCCAAATGCTTCCATAATAGAAAACTAAAGTATCCTGGACGTGAAATGACTTGAACATCAGTGACAAAGATGTTATATAAAAACATATTTTCATACATAGAGTTGTATTTTTATTTCAGCGCTTTATTTACATTAAAATATGACAGCCTGTTTGTATTTCACAATTCCCGTTCCTATAATACGGATCGTAGAACAATGAAATTACTTCCAGTTATTCCCATGGATCAAATAATGTTATATAAGCTCTTGGAATTTTAAAATTTGAATTGGTTTTCGAGATTCGAACATTTTAAAGAAGTTTCTCTAAAAATGGTACCTAAATTACATCTTCTTTTCCGTGAAAAAAAAAGAGGGAAAGGTGATGGTAAATAAGGAAATGTTGTCTGCTTTATAGAGAACAAATATCTTTATTTTATTTATTTATTTATTTATTTATTTATTTATTTTTATTTTTATTTTTATTTATTTAGTTAGTTATTTTTGGACGGAGGAATACACGAATGGGACTAATACACGAATATATACGGTGTTTTACTTTGAATTTTTACCGATGGCACTTTATTCCGCGTCTGGAGACTGCCATGTGCCAGTTTTTTCTTGAAAATGGTAAATCATTAAGTAGCTTTATAATAACAATTAATTTAACTACTCATATTTTCGGCTTGTCAAACCGATTCATATCTGGCTCAGTTTATTCATATGCATTCTTAATATCGGTTTACATTAAAAAAAAAAAAAAAAAAAAAAAAAAAAATCGATTCTACAATGACTGGGGATTTTAATGCCATAGGCTCCTGGACTACGCTGACATACAATTTGAACGCATTATCTTCCCGACCGAATTCATCACTACTATTAAGTGGCTACTTCAGTCGAGCAAAAGACCCGCTTGCTAATGATATTCACATGGAAGAAATTTATAAGCATATTTCGGTTGCCTTACAATATTATTTATTTATTTATTTATTTGCATTGGATCGGTAAGATTGATCTGTATAAAGGTCGTTTTTTACTTTTTCGATTTTGATTGCAATTTTTTTTTTTTTTTTTTTTTTTTTTTTTTTTTTTTTTTTTTTGTAGGGATGCTTTTAATTTTGAAACCGGTTCTGAAAATGAAATATCTTCATTAAAAAGTATCTATAAACAAAATATACAACATAAAAAACGATATTAGTACAGATCAATCTCAGCTATCCAATGCAATAAATAAATAAATAAAAATAAAAATATTAAAATGCAACCGAGATACCTCTATACATTTCTTCCATAGAATTAGCAATAGCGAACAGGTCGTTCCGCTTGACTGAAATAAATCCTCGTTCTTTTTAGTGGTAAATATGATTCTTACCAATATTTAAACCGTTTATCGAAAATTTTAATCAGTTACTGTCGGATAATCTAGTTTCGGATTACCGAAACTAACAAAGTATTAACGATTATAAGGTATTTAAAAAATAGTTGCCATTTTCAAAAAGAGAGAGACAGGCGTTTGGTGACAGAAGAAAAATTAAACGTAGAAAAATATTTACATTAAAAAAAATTTACATAAAACAAATAAATAGAAGAATAAAAGTTATACATAGATAAGATTACTATTCCGTTATTACCATAATTTCAAGTATCCGTTTGTCAACAGTGCGAACAAACGTTAATTAACTTAAAGAAGTACTAATTAGACATTACAATAGACGATTAAATATAAAGAAATTTAATTTATAATCTTATCTGTGAGCGGATTAAACTCAAATTAACTTCAAATAAATCAGTTAAATACGTTTTGAAGCAAAATACCATTTCATTTTAATGCTTTCCAACAAGCTGAAAGTACTTACGAATTCCGTCTGTTTGTCAGTGCTCTAACTCGCGTAGATAGAGTCCTCTTGCCGTGAAATTTATATATATTATTGGGGTTTACTATTGCACGTTCGACATTGAAAATCAAGTGTGTAGTATTTATGGCAGGGTTAGAAATTAGCAGTCGTTAGTTGCCAAATGCAACTAAATTATTACATTTGACAATCATAAAATTATTCCCAGTCGTCAAATTTGATGCCTAGCTTTTTTCACTTTATTTAAACAAACGCTGTTATTCCGATTTTAGCATAAGTTATTCCTCCCACCGCACACACTTGAAGAATCTTGTTTCCTATAAAATATTGGACAGTAGCATGTGTTTAAGACAACACTTGCATTTGTCAATCACCTTAACCAATTACTTATAAAGACCTAGGTCTACGGACAAAGATATATATCTTTAAAATTCTCGCACACCTGGTTCGAAAGAATAATTTATAACCCCCATGCACTTGTCAATCAAATCTAAGTTGACTTCAATTTAACCAATGACTGATGCACGGTCAAGTTAAGATACCTGATCTTAAAAACTAAATATCGTGATTTTAATTTTTATATTGTTTTTTTTTGTATTTTCATACTTTGTATTCATATTATCTTCATAAAAAGAACTTGTTAAACATTTTTCTAGAATCTATATATTGTAGTTTAATCAGTTTTACAGTTTTATAGAAAGCCAGTTTTTATTCTGATTTAGTAATTAAAAGAGGGATGTAGTGTTTAATATGTATACACCCTCCCCCTGCTTTCACATATAAAAATAGAAACAATATTATTGTTAGTAAGGCTGCAAAAAGAAATGAGATAATATGATGCAACGTAAAATTGCAATCATGAAATGCTATTTGGCATCTAGAAAAAAAAATGTAGGCATCATTTGACACCTTTCTTAAAATTCCCAATTTCTAACCCTGGTTTACGGTTCATTTACAGGACACTGAAAAGAATTCCGTTACATCACGGTCTATGGGATGAATATCGTTTATGTTACATTTCAGTAATATTATATTACCTTAAATGTACCGAAATTGATTTAATCACTCACATGTACTAAATTCTTTCACTAGAACGTGGTGAACATAGAACTTATCGTTCATTTACAGGTTTTGACACACCATGAAAAAATTGATACAGAAGAAAATGAATCAAGCTATTTTAAACATATTGAAATTGGTATTTATCACTGAAGTGTACTACAAGGTTCTTACTATAGAGTATGGTGATAATAGTAGTTAATATTTATGTGCAGGGACACTCCAAAGAGTTTGGCTACAAAAGAAAATGAACAATAATTGAAATATTGAAGCCTACGAATGATAATTACTGAAAGTCTGTTTTCAGTTCACATTTGTGTTTATAAATTTAATTATTTTTTTAATGTTATTTGGTGTGTACAGAGTTTCCCCCAGGTTTAAAAAAGGGCAGGGCGCTACTGTTCTGAAAAGGGCACTTTTTACATTTTTAAGGGCACTTTTATAGAGTTGAATCTAGAATTTAGCGGTTCAAAAAGCCGTGTAAAAAACAGAAATTTCATCAAAAAATTGAAAAAAAAAAAAAAAAAAAAAAAAAAAGGTAAATTTTGTTTAAAAATCGCGAAAAAACGGCAAATTTTATTAAAAAACCGCATAAACAGCAGTTTTTGCTAAAAGAACGGAAAAAAAAAAAAAAACGGCATATTTTGCTAAAAAATCGCGGAAAAACGACAAATCTCGTAAACATATCGCAAAAGAAAAAAAAAAAAAAAAATGGAATGTTTCACAGAATTTTCCGTATTATTGCCATTTTTGGACGAAATACGCTGTTTTTTTCGCAAATTTTTTGACGAAATCTGCCGTTTTATCGCTATTTTTTGACGAAAATTGCCGTTTCTTGCGACTCTGACAAATTTTTTCGTTTTATTGCGATTTTTGGAAGAAATTTGTCGTTTTCCCACGATCTTTTGAGGAAATTTGCCGTTTTGTGAAACTTTGTGACGAAATTAGCCATTTTTTTGCGAATCTTGCAGGAAATTAATCGTTACTTATCGATTTTTAACGAAACTTGCCGTTTTATAAAGCGATTTTTTGACGAAATTATCCGTTCCACGGGACGCGTATGAGGCTATTTTTCTGCATTCCATCGCCGATTTTTTGCGTAATTTACGCGCTGTAGCGCGTTCGGATTATCGTTGGAGGGCTGCGTTTTTTCGAATGTGGGCAAGAAGAGCGCTATTTTTTTGAATGAATGACAAGAGGGGAGCTAGTTTTTGGATGAGGGGCAAGAGGGGCGCTAGTTTTTGGATAAGGGGCAAGAGGGGCACTATTTTTTAAACTAAAGGGCAGGGGGGGCGGAGCGCCCCCCTGAAACCCTCTGGGGGAAACTCTGTGTGTATAAATTCTGTAGATCGTATACAGGGCCTGGGCCAAAACTAAGAGGAGGCAGGGGGGCATGCGTCTCAGGCGCCAGAACGAAGGGCTGCCAGATGAAGATTTTGAGTGTCGATTTTTCCCAGGGCTATGTTTGACACGCTATTGTTAAAATCGTATTACAGTGCGCGAAAAAATTATAAGGACACGCGAAAAATCGCCAAATCTAGAAGCCTTGTTATCAGAATCGTATGCAAATTTTTGCAGCAAAAATAGATGTAAAACTAAAATATTTCATGCGTAAAGTAATTAAAATTTTCCATTTTAAATCTTTTAAAATTTAAATTTTGATTTTTGAACTAAAATGAAAACGGAAAAAAGTATAAGGACATTGCTTTTTCTCCAGTAATTATTTAAAAATTTGCATATTTGAAAGCAACAAATGACATTTCCGAGTTAAAAGATTCCTTTGCGAAAAAAATTTCCTACTCGGCGACTTTCAGTGTAAATTTGTAACGATGCCCAAAGGAACTCAACTTTCTGACTCTGAAAAAGGAAAAATTGTTGCTTTTCGAGAATGTGGATTAAGTGGATGGGAAATTTCAAAAAGAATCAAGAGATCTAAAACGGTAGTTTATAATTTTCTAAAAAATCCTGGGATGTATGGTATGAAAAAGCGAACTGGGAGACCCGACATTCTCTCTCGTCGACAAAAAAGAATGATTGTAAGAAGAGCTTGCGAGAAAAAAGAAACCGCAAATGAAGTTAGACAATATTTGAGTTTACCATGCTCAACGAGGACTGTTCAAAATGTTTTGAGTAAACATCCTCAAGTTTCTTATGGGAAATTAGTGTCACGTCCCCCTCTTACAAATCATCATAAGAAAAGAAGAGTTGACTTTGCCAAAAAATACATTTCTCTTGGTCAAAAGTGGGCTGATGTAGTTTTTTCGGACGAAAAAAAGTTCAATCTTGATGGACCTGATGGTTTTCGTTATTTTTGGTATGATTTGCGAAAGACCAAGGAAGTGTTTTCCAGGCGTCAATTTGGTGGTGGCTCAGTTATGGTATGGGGCGGTTTTGCGGCAAATGGAACCACTCCAATTGTATTTATCAATCATAAAATGAATTCGGACAGGTATGTTGATATGTTAGGAGAAAATTTGTTACCTGAAGCGCCACTAATTACTTCAGGGGACTATATTTTTCAGCAAGATAATGCTTCGATACACGTTTCTAAGAGCACAAAACTTTGGTTTGAAGCTAATTCTGTAAAGTTACTTGATTGGCCGGCGAGAAGTCCCGATCTTAATCCAATCGAAAACTTATGGGGACTTCTAGCCCGAGAAGTTTATAAAAATGGCACACAGTATCAATGTAAACAAGATCTTGTCGTCGCTATCAAAGACGCTTGGGAAAAAATATCTGTGGACATTTTAAAAGATCTGTCAGGATCTCTGACCTCTCGGCTTATTCAAGTGATTGAAAAAAAAGGTAATTTTCTTGATTATTGAAATATTTTCAAAGTATTTTGGAACATGTCCTTATAATTTTTTCCGTATTTCCTTTAATGTTAAATTTTGTAAAATCAGTATTTTGAAGCTGTATTATGTTTTTTATCGGGTATAAATGTTATCACAAAATTATGTAGCAGAAGTAAGATGTATAAAAATTTCATTTAGGTGAAATGAAAATAAAGCATATTTTCATGCAATTAAATGTTGTCCTTATACTTTTTTCGCGCACTGTACTTGTGGTACGTTAAAACATTGAAGAATCTAAGAATTATAAAGAATAAGAATCCTGTATAAAGCGGAAATTTTTTCGAATCCGCTTGCAAAATTTTCATGAATCAATATTTGCTAAGTATAAATTGTAACCTTTTTTACAAATCCCAAGATGAAAAAAGTAATTCCAGGCAATTTTGAAATCCAAATGAGCTACTTTCTAAAACACTTCTGAATTCACTTAGGTTCAGTAATGCATGAAATTGGCTGGTGCTTTTATTCAAAAACTATGAAATGGAATATTGTTTTCCATGTTTTGATAAAGGTAGCATATATTTCAGAAATTACTGCGTGAGAAAGGCCGTCCATCACGTGAGTAAAACTGCTGATAATTCGATAAGTAATTCATTTATAAAAAATAGAAAATGCCATTCGATTCCATAGCGCTACAATAGCCATACTTGCAAGTATCATGCTTTTACGTTTAAAAATGAATCTGTAAATGTGTCGGAAAGTTTCGCGTTGTTAAGCGGATAAAACTTTTTTTTTTTTTTTTTTTTTTTTTTTTTTGAGAATCGGTTTAATTTTATAATTAAGAGGACTGGGAACTACCCAAGATATCCGAGAAAAACTTTTGCTTTTTGTGAATAACGAAAAATAAAACATTAAAAACTGCTACATTTACATAAAAATCCAACAAAGCATTTTGTTGCATAAAGCAAATACATAAAAGTACAAAAGTGATACATTGTAGTCGAATTGTAAATACATAAGACTACTATTCAGTCAGTATCATAATTTCAAATACTCATCTGTCAACAGTACCAGCAAACATTAATTAACATAAAGACTTGCTAATTAAACATTACAATAGACGATTAAATGTAATGAAATTTAATTTACCATCCTTTCCGAGAGCGAATAATTTAAAATCAAATTAACTTTGAAATCAGTTGAATACATTTTGAAGCAA
The DNA here is from genome assembly GCA_964019185.1 of Maratus speculifer. Lineage (NCBI taxonomy): Eukaryota > Metazoa > Arthropoda > Arachnida > Araneae > Salticidae > Maratus > Maratus speculifer. The sequence goes on along the minus strand of OZ025297.1, from coordinate 299,127,501 downwards.
AGTACTACATCAAATTTTGAAAGCGAATGCGTTTTCCTAAAGGTGATATTTTAAACGAAATAGGATTTTAATTTTTGAGAAGCTTTATTTTGGCTGTAGAGGTTTGTATTTGGAGTGGTTGGTGAAGAAATTCAATGAAGCGTTTAATTCTACAACACATTGATATGTTATTCCTTTTCTGAAAATTTAAATAATAATTTAATTAGCATTACAAAATATTTAACCTTATAATTAAATAATGCCGTGAATTTGTAAAAATTTGAGAAAGGAAAATCCATAAAAATGAAACAATTGTAACGTTGTGTTCTGCTGACTTTAAGAAAAGCAAGTTCGGAAAACATTTTGTCATTTAAAAAGCAAAGTAATTAAAATCCTTAATATTATTGAAATAAAAATTATGATTTTATTTCACTGCATGCCGACTCATAACATTTTAAATTATGCAAAAATTATTTGCGCTTTGACAACACTTAAGAGCAGAGATCATAATTATTTAATTATTAAAAGAGTTCAGACTTTTTACTTTTTACTTTCTTCTACCTTTACAAGAAAGGTATTAGATTCATTATTGGAAACATTAAGTTTGGTTTCCTGTTTTCGATGGATTTATGCATTCGTATTTTAGAAGGTCATGAACATGATTTGATGGTTTATAGAAAATGTCTGTCTGTGAGTCTTTTTGTGTATGATACAAATTATGTGGGCATTCTATTTCAAGAACTAACGCACGGATTTTTATCAAATTCCAGATTCCGCTAGTCCTTGATATGAATTGATGTTTATTTTCTTTTGGTGTAAATCCCCCAACAACTGGCACTTCTATGCTACATTTTTCACGAGTTCTGAATTATTAGCTGTATCTCAAAAACTAATGAACGAATTTTCATCAAACTTTAGAAAGAGTTAGGCGTTGGTTGACACAAATTGTTGCTGGTTAGATTTTCGTATCAATCACGCATTAGATTGCATTACTATGCTGAATTTTTCAAGAGTTTTGCAATATAGATCATAAATGCATACATGCATTTTTTTCTTTCTGTCATTTTTTGTATTTGGAAAATTCTAAAAGTCACGAACATGTGGTTTTTATAGACAAATTACCCTTGAAAAGAATAATCTTAAAAAATTAAACATCGCTTTTATACTTGAAAAAATAAATAAAATTTGCTTCTGTATTACTGTCAACTCGAGTCTTATGTGAGGGAATTGCTCAGAACACGATTAAGGTGCCGGGAGTTTTGGACGAGACACTGGCCCGAGCAAGACGCGAAGAAGAAAATTTCGCCAGGACGCTAATTATGCTAAAGGCGGTCCTGTTTCTACTACTAGACTACAACTCTCAAAACCGCAAGTTAGGGGCGGCTCTAAACAGGGGTATCATGAAAGTATCATATTGTATGATCACAATTTTTAGGCTACGGCCGACTAAGTGAAATTAAGGTTGTGGTTTTATGCAACAGTGTCACGAAAATATATTACAACTAGACCACTAGTTATAGACAATAACTATATACAATTTAAAGACGCCTTAAGGTATGCTACGATACGATCTAATCCTAAGAAAATGTTCAATTTTCTTAACCCCTTGGAGACGAGTGACCCGTATACATACGTGCATTAAAAAAGCTTAAAAATCCCTTTTTATCCATACTAATAAAAATTTTACTGTAAAATTTGCCTTATTAAACCCGAGGATTTTCTCGGTTTAATAAGACACAAATTCCTGTTTTTAAAAACCGGTGACAAAACATTAAAAATTTCGTAAAAGACAGCCGTCGTGAAGGGGTTAAAGCAATTCTTAAAGATTTTTTTTTTTTTTTTTTCACGCAACAATTACAAATTTTCTGACGCATGTGCGGATTTATTGTTAAGCATCAAAGCATATCATTTGCAGATCTGACTATTGGTGCGAATGAATTTTGGAATCAAATTACGTTTTCGATTTTCAGTTTTTTTCTTTTAATAAATTTCTAATTTTAGAACTTTTGTAATTTTTATTTTTATTGAGTTATATCGAGTTATTAGGGGGAAATGCCCAAACATGATCTATTTCCTACCTATAATATTCTGCTAGTCAAATATGTTCAAAAATTAGTACAACTTAAGAAATAATTGTGTGGTGTGTCATTTGCAGGATTCAGCAAAAAGGATACTAAATATAGAATGCACTGGCTCAGTAATATGGTAATCAGTGCCATAGGCAGTGATGTAGTCGTAAAAACAACAGACGGTATACGCTCTAAGCAGAGGGTATACTCTCAAGTCTGATCGTATATTTTTAAAACGCGCCCCATACGATGTTTCTCCTATACTATTATGTAATGGAATACTTTTTTATAAATCTCTAAATTTGTAACAAATATTCTTTGCACCACAGATTGTATAGAAGGTATAATTTAGCATATACTTCTTATATGCATATCAATTTTATTACATTCGAAAGCGTTCAACACCATTAAAATGCACTTGAAACTATTTTTTCCAATTGATCGCAATATCACGGAATACTTTTAATTGTCCCTGTAATTAAACTATGCATCCGATTTTCATAAAATTTCAAATGACTCGACAAAAGTATGCGACAATTATATTTTTTAATTTCGAATGATTCATTTGGGTAGTTTTTGCTCAGTTATATGCGGACAGAAGAACCAGACTGAACGACGACTTTAGATGCTATATATTTATATAATTACAAACGCACCTTAAAAAGAAAAAAAAATTAAAATTTTAAATATTAAACGATAGAATATTTTTTTTTCGAACGCATTACAATTAGTGCGTAACGAAAAACTTTTTTTTTTTTTTTAATCTTTCTGAGTAAGTTTTTTTAAGGCTAGAATGACTGTGTTGATATTCCGTCATTTTCCTCTATTAGAAGTTTAATGATTTATTCAGTCTCGGCGATTGCATAATTTTTCATTGTCTCACTTTGCACTGGTGTAGATTTCCTCTTACATAACGTGAATTTGATGCTGACATTTCGTAGCGTTTTCCCAGTGTGAATTCTTTCTAATTTAATGTCTTTATAAAATGTTACAAAAGTGTTTATGTATGAGGCGTAAAAGGTAAATTAGAGTCGTACTTTCAAAATGTAGAATACAAAAGAAAAAAAAAGAATTAATGTACAAGATATTGTTTCTAAAATATGTAAATACATATTTTAGAAACAGTATTTTAGACCATGAAGCCTATCTGATCATTTTTAATAAACATTTATTATTAGAGATAAAATAGTTTTTAATATCTTTCCTGAAAAAAAAAATGAAGAATCATCATTACGATAGTGGAAATTTACCCAATCTAAATACATATTTACTTAGTTAAATTGAACTTTTGTAAGATGACTCATAAGCGAGAAATTGGTTGTTATTACTTTCATTTATTGAAAAACGCTATTGCATATATTGCAAGTATTAATCTGTCGAAAATTTGCAGAAAACTGAAGATATGATCTCTATTTTCAAAAATAACGGTTACTTGACCATGAAGCCTATCTGATCATTTTTTTTTACGGTCAGAAAATAAGTTCAATTAAAGTTAAAATGATATAACAAATCAAATTTCTTAAAATAAGAAATTTTTAGTTTAATTATTAAGATTATGTAAACGTTCTTTCTAAAAACAGACGATTATTTGCACAAATTGTCTCACTTTGTACTGATGTAGATTTCCTCTTTTACATAACGTGAATTTGATGCTGACAATTCGAAGCGCTTTTCCAGTGTGAATTTTTTCTATTCTAATGTCATTATAAAATGGTAGAAAAATGTTTATATATATGGCGATTGTACTTTCAAAATATAAAGTACAAAAGCAAAAAATTAAAGTAAAAGTATTGTTTCTAAACTACTTTTGACAATTTTTATTATTAGAGGCAGAGTAGTTTTTAATTTCTTTCTTGAACAAAATTATGTTATAAAAAAAGATAAATCTACATTACGATAGTGGAAAATTACCCAATCTAAATGCATATGTATTGAGTTAACTCAGAATTATGTAAGATGACTCACTAGCGAGAGACAGGTTGTTATTACTTTCATTTACTGAAGAACGTTTACTGTATATATTGCAAGTATTAATTTGTCAAAAATTTGCAGCAAAATGAACAGAAAATCACCGTTATTAAAGGTAATAGTTACTTGACCATAAAGCCTATCTGATTTTTTTTTTTTTTTTTTTTTTTTTTTTTATGAACAGAAAATAGTTTTAAGATATTGTAAATGTTTTTTTTAAAAACGGACGATTATTTGAACAAATTGCTTCATATTTTTAACAGTTTATAAAATCCACCTACATCATGTTATTATCCAGTGTGAATTTTTTCTAATCTAATGTCATTATAAAATGGTAGAAAAATGTTTATATATATGAGGCGTAAAAGGTATATTAGCGATTGTACTTTCAAAATATAAAGTACAAAAGCAAAAAATACAAGCAAATCTTGTATGAAAATTTTACCTTAAAAACAGCCTTAATGATGTTGACTAAATTTTGTATCTTACCATTTTGGAGTATCAGAAGACAATTGAGATAGGTCACATGTTCAAGAAAATTCGATTATTTTGCCATTTTTGAGTTATTATGGGTCAATACATTTCATTTGTAATGAAAGTTGAAAGAGTTATAAACAGATTATTTTATTTATTTTATTTTATTTATTTATTTATTTTTATTTTTATTTTATTTTATTTTATTTTATTTACTTTTTTTTTTTTTTTTTTTTTTTTTTTTTTTGCATTCGGTAAATAAGGTTGATTTTTACAAAAACCGTCCAGATTTTGTTTGAAAAGTTATTTTTCTTTTTTTAATGGATATTTTTATTTTCGAAATCAGTTTCGAAAGTAAAAGTATCTTAAAAAGAAACCTGTAAACAAGATAGAAAACTGAAAAAAAAAATGGTCCTTGTAGAGATTGACCTCAGATACACAATGGGGGGGGGGGGGAATTATTTAAATGTATAGAAAAGTAAACGAGATGTTTTAAAATAATCAACATAGCATTAATAGTGAGGGCTGTTTTAGTGACTTACTAAAGTTCTTAATTATCACTAACAATACCGTAAATCGCATCAGAACGGAAACTGTGATTTAACATATATTTAGCGGAATCCTGTCTTAAAAGGAAAACTTGCATTATCCAAAAACACAACTGAAAAAGTGTTTTTTTTTTTTTTTTTTTTTTTTCAGACATAGCATTTTTATTAAGTTATCTGGATTTCCAATTGAGGCAATTTTGGTTCATTTTATACCTTTTTTTTTTCAGACATAGCATTTTTATTAAGTTATCAAGATTTCCAATCGAGGAAATTTTGGTTAATTTTATACATTTTTTTTTTTTTTTTTTTTTTCAGACATAGCATTTTTACTAAGTATCAGGATTTCCAATCGAGGCAATTTTGGTTAATTTTATACATGTGGGAAAAAATTGCAGTTAAAATATCCATAGTTATAAAAATAGTAAGGATTTTTAAAAAGTTAAATTATTTTAAAAATATAAAATTTTAGCAAAATAGTCTGTTCTAGCGGATTTATATTTAATTTTTAGTATATTAAGTATTGTGCCACCGCATATTATTACAGTATTGTTCAAAATTAAAGAGATGGTTTCAAAGATAGTGTATCCCCTTAATCCCATTTTTTTTCATTTCTCAAATGCTTACAAAAAAGAGAGTTCCAACAATTTAGTGAGATACAGTGGGATCTTGACGTTGCAATACAAGAATGAAAATAGTAAAAATCGAAACAAATAAATAAATAAATAAACAATGCATAGGAATCAGAACACATTAAATAAAAAAAAAGAAGAGGGCTAAAAATATGGCATAAAAAACGAAAAGGAAAATTTCCTTATGAAAAAAATAGGACTTGCAAAGTAATTTCTTTCATCAATTACCCATTTTTAGGTGCGTTCGAAATTATGTAAATACGTAGCACCTATAGTTGTCGTTCAGTCGGTCCGTGCGTCCGTCAGCATATAACAACGCAAAAACTACCCAACCGAATCGTTTTCAATTTAAAATATATAATTATTACATAGCTTTACATTCCGAATTTTGTGAAAATCGGATGCATAGATCAATTACATCGACAATCAAAAGTATTCCGTTACATTACGGTCAATGGGGAAAAAAGTTTAAAATACATTTTAATGATGTTATACTCATTCGAACATGATAAAATTGATATGCGTCTATCAAGTACATATTATAATATACATTTTGTATAATCTGTGGTGGAAATAACATTTCTTATTGATTTAGAAGGCCACACAAAAGTATTCCATTACATAATGGTATAAGGAGAAGATATAATGGTAATATGAATGAGAATGGTATAATGGTATAAGGAGAAGATTGTTTAGTGAGCATTTTAATTGCAATTAACTATTTACAATTTTATGAGAGTGATATATTTGAGTGATATTTTTAAAACTTCCTTATCTTACGAACGCATCTCATTTGCCACTCTTCATGTACAATTTCCAACTTTTTTTTTTCATCTATTTTTTGATACATTTCCTTCTAAAAATAGTGCTATATAGCAAGAAATCATAGTATAGTATGTATAGTTTCACATATTGTTAGAGTTATTCAGCAACACTTCATAACAAACTTGAAAAACTACGAAGAATTTGCACTTATGTCGTGGAAATTTGTCGTTTTCGCGTACTGAGCTGCGTAAAAAAATACAATACAATTTCAATAGATGACATATCTGCTAACAGTGTTCAACTCAAGGGGTGGCACAAGAAAGCACCCCCCCCCCCTACCCCAGAAATTATGAATTTTGTATTTTCAATGGTTAAAAAGTGCAACTTCCCCGCGGAGTCAATCCCTAATGGAGAAAAGTGTTTGAATTCAACACTGTCTGCTAAAACAGAAAACTCCAAAATCTGTCTAAAAGAGAGAATTTTGTTGCTGTCCTCTAGCTGATTTTACTAAATTTTAAAAATAATAATGAGTAAAAAGAAACATTTCGAAACTTTTTCGTAAATTTGCTTTTATTATTGTATTATTTTCATGGAGGTAAAGCGAAATCATTCTGAATCAATATAATCTTCAATATACTGAGCTCACCGCAAAAATATGCAGTAAAAAAAAAAAAAAAAAAAAAAAACAGAATGAATGTAATTTATTACGATAAGAAAAAATGTGAAGTGCATAAAATAATACTGAATAATGTTTCATCAAGTGGTTGTTTAAAAATAATTACAACAACCTATTTATTTTAGTTGTTTATTTTCGCATTTATACATTGCTTTATAATTTATATTTGTTTTAATGTTAGATGTATTATCCAATATCATGTTATTTCTTTCTTTTCCATTCTTTTTTTTTATTTTTTTTTATTTATTTTTTATTTTTTTATTTTTTTTTATTTCATTTTATTTTATTTACCCTCCGCATGGCAAAATGAGTAAAGAAAGAAAAAAAAAAGAAGGGAAAAAAGAAAAAAATCAAAATAGAGATGAACAATTAATGACCTTGAATAAAATAAAGCCACTGGTTTTTATAAACATGTTCAGGGCTAATGGTATTGTTAATATTCTCTCAAAAAAGCACATCCGTAAATGATTAATTGTTACATAAAGCTTAGATTTTTATTATTTTAAGAAATGCCGTGTGACTGTTGAATTTTCACGCCGAAAAATTAAGAAGTCCTCGACTGGAAAGTCGCCACTAACGAAGATCTTTTATTTATTTATTTTGTTTGGCAAACATGCATCTCTAAATATAGAAAAGTGTCTTTAAATCATAATAATAATAATAATAAGACAGGTGTGTAACATATTATACGCTGTGAAAAAAAAAAAAAAATCCGTTAAATTTACAGCAAAAACTGCTGGCAGTAATGTTACCAGCAGTTTTTGCCGTAAAAATTACAGTAAAATTAGATGTAAATTTTTTAAAACATCTAATTTTACTGCAAAAACTGCTTGCAATATTGCTGCCAGCAGCTTTTGCTGTAAATTTAACGGATTTTTTTTAACAGTGTATTCTAGTAAAATTCTAAACATTTTGGTAAAAATCATCGCTAATTTGAAAACGCCATGTGACAGTTAAATTTTCCTCAAAAACAACTAAGAAGTCCTCGATTGGGAATTCGTTCCTAAAAATATTATTTTTATTTTTATTTTATTTTATTTATTATTATTATTTTTATTTTATTTATTTATTTATTTATTTATTTTTGTAATAAAGTGTTTTTGATTTAAAAAAAAATGGTAAAGCATATTACATTCTAATGAAGTTCTAAACACTTTGGAAAAAATCATCGCTAATATTTTTTTAATAATCTTTAATAAAGAAAATATTTTTGGATTAATGCCTATAATACCTAATTTATGTGTAATAATTTCAAAGTAAAATAATATTATAAAATAACAGTAAATAAATAAATAAATAAATATGCATTTTTTAAGTAACATATTTTCTTTCTATAAATTTCTAAACAGCTTTGGAAAATCAACACTAGATGGGCGGGGGGGGGGGGCTTATTAATTTATTACAAATTTGTTTTCCTTGAGCTTTCTGTGTGTCATACTGAATTTCAATAAATCTTCAAAAATGTTGGAGAAGTCACCGACCACTAACCGACAAATTTTTAATTTATTACCTAATTTAAATGTAACAATTTCAAAAATAATAATAACAATAATAAAATAAATAATTAAATAGAGAAACATTTTTTAAGTTGCATATTGTTTTTCTATAAATTTCTAAGCATTTTTAGAAAATCAATACTAAATGAAGATTTTTGATAGTTAGCATATAAAAAATCTTTTTGATTAAAAAAAACTCTTTTATTTGGCATAACTGGATTTTCATGAAACTGTTATTATCATGGTAAAAATCCCCTATCTTTTCTCAAATAGTTTTCCTAACGGAATATTGGGTTTCTGTGAAATTTGAAACACATAGGAAAATCAAGATCTAAGGATTTTTGAAATTGTTACACTTCAAAAATATTGTAGAAATTTTTTTCTCTTCATTTTGTGGTACTAGATCTCCATAAAAGAAGTCTTATTTATTTATTCATTTATTTTAATCGTTTTATAAATGGAATACTTTTTTCTATAAACTTCAGAATATCATCGCACCAAGATTTTTTTTTTTTTAATCGACAGTTATGTAATACAAGTAAAACATTAATGAATTAAATTTTAAAAGTTGTGAGATTTATTTGACTTCCAATTTCAACAATGTCATTGGCAGTATTTTATGCAATCCTGTTGTTTTAAATTTCACCAAAATCATTAGAATAATGCAACAGATTTTGTTTACATTTAATGGTAAATAAATACAAAATCCAAAATAAACTTTCAAGGAACAATATATTTTTTCTTTTTCCATTTACGCGCAAAATTCTGTTACAGATTTTTTTTTTTTTTTTACTAATATTTAAAATTAAAATAATTATACTAATCTTGAAATATTAATATAAAAAATTTTAAATATTGCTTATCTAAGAGTAGTTAATACAGTACTAACTGCTAAGTATATACAGTATTATAAGTCTTCTTTTATTTATTTATTAATTTTAATCGTTTTTAAATGCCAGATTTTATTTCTATAAACTTCAAAATATTGTCGCCCCGCGATTTTTTTTAATCGATTGACATGTCATAAAAATAAAAAAAATAATTAATTAATTAATTTTAAAAGCTTTGATATTCACCTAACTTCTAATTTTAACAATATCATTGACTGTATTGTTATGCAATACTGTTGTTTTAAATTGGATCAAAATCAATAGAATGATGCAACAGATGTCGTTTACATTTAATTGTAAACAAATACAGACTTCCAAAATAAACTTTTAAGGAGCGATTTTTTTCATTTTTTGCATTTAGTCGCAAAATTTTTTAACAAAATATGTTCAACTAATATTTAAAATTAAAATAACTACTAACCTTTAAATATTAACTTATTAATTTAATAAGTAATAAATTAAAATAAGAATTTTTTAAAAGTAGTAGTCGAATATTTTTTAATTTTAATCAGTAATATATATTCAATTATTCATGTATTTAATATTTATAAACTTAATTTTAACTTTTAAACTTAATGGTAATAGGTTTATGAAACATAATTTTAACCTATTACGCGACAACTTATGAATTAAGAATAATTACACCAATAATTTTCCTCCTTAACACTGGAAGATAACTAGAAAATTTACGTACTAATGAGATTAATTATGTAAAATTTAAGAAAGAAGAAGAATTATTAAAGCTGTAGTTATAGTCATTTTTGAATAAAGTTGTAAAAAAAAAAAAAATGTACTGCAATTTATAAATAATGGATATGTTTTATTTCTAATCTCTCAAGCAATAATAAAAGTAACTATTTTGAGGTTTTATCTGCAAACAAGTTTAATATATATATATATATATATATATTAAACCTGTCATTTGGTTATATATATATATATATATATATATATATATATATACATAACCAAAGTAATTCAGATATTACCATTCAATAAACCAATGAAACCAGTATTTTTACAAGCATCTTATAGAATATATTATATACATAATTGTTTTTTTTTTTTTTTTTTTTTTTTATCAAAGTTCTCACATAAAAGTTACCCAAACGTAATCAGTTGGGAAAAAAAAAAAAAAAAAGGGTACAATTTGTTTGTGTTTTCTAAACGTGCTATCTAATATTTTGCATGAAATCTAATATTTTCTAATAATCTGATACTTCAAATAATTCTAATAATACAATATTTTCTTGTAATCTAATACTTTTTGTTATCAGTAAGATTTTACATAAAAATTTCTCCAATGGGGGAAGTGCCGTCAGGATATATAGAGTTAATTAAAACTTCTGACTTTGAATTTTTTAAAACTAAAATTTTAAAGAGAAGCGGACAGTGAAATTAACCTATTTTAAATACTTCTTTAATGCGCTTTTAAAATACTTATCTGGAATATGTAGTAAAAATAACTGACCTATTCATCAGTAAAAGAAAAAAAAAATCAGTTAATAGACGATTATGTAATCTTAAAAGTGAAAAGCATAAATGCGTTGCATATATTCCAAAAGTAAATAAAGAGAAACAGCAGCAAAAATAATTTCATTTGTCTGTGAGACATAGTTACTGTTAAGGTGTTAAGTAGTATTTTTTGTATTTTTTTTTCTTTTTTCAATATTACGCCTCTGATTTTCAAACGCTCCCATTCAAAACAAACTTGTAAAACACGTGACTCAGTTTCATCAGATGTCATGATATAATATCCTAAAATTTTACAGCAATTTAATCAAAACCATGCGAGGTGAAAAAGGTTTAAAGTATAAATCCAAAAATGAAAATAAAAAATAATAGGAAACGAAAGAAAAGGACTAGAAAAGTCCGAGGGAAAAGGTAAGGGAGGCAAATGTAAACACATAAAATTTTGGGTACAGCAGGAATTAGAAAAACAAAAGACCAAACAACACATAATTTTAATGCTTTATAATCAACTTCTGGATACTACATAATCATAAATATGCGAAAGAAAATAAATTCATGTAATTTTCGTCATCAAAATCTGTTGACGAATCTGATATTATTATTATTTTGTTTAATATGTGGCTTCATTTTCCTGTATGACAAATATGTGGAAATATCAGTTCTTTTTACATGAAAGTGATGATAAAAGTATATAAATTTGTTCTCAGAGATAATATGATTTATCGCCATAAGCTATTCGCTTAAAAAAAGTATTATTCTAAGTAAAACAAAAAGATATTTATTATCTAACAGAATCTTCAGTCAATGTTGTGCTTGGATGGTCACTAAACCTCAAAGATCCGAGGCGGGATAAGACAACATTAACTTATTTCCCATTGTCATCACGTGCGACAAGGTAAATAAATTCACGTGCTTTTAAATCTTCGACGAACAAGAAAAAAGATTTGTCGAATCGACCGTGATATCTTTTTCTTCAGAGCAAACCCGATGCAAATTTAAATTTTATTTGAAGAGAAAAAAAAAAAAAAAAATACGTTTACAGTGACGTCATGGCGCAATCAAACTTTCCGTCACACTACGAAGCGCATTTAAAAAAAGAAACGGTTAAATATAAACGAGGAAAAAAAAGTAGCCGCAACAATCATCATTCATTTATAATATCCAGTCCTGTTCCACCATTGGTTGCTTTAACGGTGTGTAAGTGCGTGTGTGTAAACGAAAGGGAAAAAAATAAACCAGAGGACTAATCAACACCCAAAGTGATCTACTAGCGGTAACTTTCGAAAAAAGTTCGACTTACCGTTGGGTATCTTTGTCATGGTAGAAGTAGCGGTAGCACAACAAGCAAAGACCAAAAAGAGTCGTAAAAAAAGTCAGCCCGGGCCTGGAAAAAATTCCCCAGGCCTAAACACTAAACCTCGAATGACTAAAGCAACTCGAGGAGTTGTTTTTTTGGCGAGTAGCCATTTCGCGCCAAAGGAAAAGCCTTAACCCTATCCTGCCAGACAGGTCACGTGACATAAGAAGAGGGGGGGGCAGCACACGCAACAGCCGCCTCTCCCCGTCTGAGCATCCGTAGTAGTCCCATGGCACGCTAGTAATATTGCATCAACTGTTGGTTTATGGACAAAATTTTGCCGCAACAAAAAAGTTTTGTAAACATGATCGAGATTTGCTGAAAAAATATATTCATTAAGCCTATTAGATCTATAATTTTCAATATTCATTTAGATACCAGCTATAGTTTCTTTGTTTTATTCAAAAACAAAAAGGTAAACATTAGAAAAGAATCATTCTCTAGACTTTAAAGTGACGGTAGTTTTTATCAACTTCCGAAAGTAAATAGAAGATAAAAAGAATCGATAACCCAGGGAAAAATACTTTTAATGTAAAAGAAACTTTTAAATATGCTATTTTGCCTTTTTTGTGTGTAAAAACTAATTAAAAGAAACCTATTAAATTAAAATAAATTTCTGCATAATATATTTTTAAACAGTTCATTTAATTTATTTAATTTAAAAGAATTTTGCAATTATGTAAAATAGTCCCATCTCGTTTTTAATAATATTTCATCAATTCTTACTTATATAGGCGAAATTTTGCTACAGCAAAAACAGGTCTGTACACGACGGCAAATTCATCCATAGAAATATACTGATTAAGATTTACTAAGTTAATTTCTCATCGCTATTCAGTCATCAGTAATATTTTTTTGTTTTAAAAAAAGTGCTTTTTGCTAGAGAAAAACATACTTTGACATTTAAAAAGACAGTTTTTTTTAATGTTTACTTAGTTTTTATCTTTCTTAGTATGTAAGGAAAAGATAAAAATATTCTTGGAGGCAATGCCACAAGTTAAAATACCTCTTACCCATTGCAAATTTTTATAAAAATAAATAACAAATAAAAGTCTTGAAAGTAATACGTTAAGTTGTATAACTTTAAAAAAAAAAACTTTTATTTTTAAACAAACTTGCTAAATGGATCACTCTTTGAGCAACATATTTTCAAATAAAATGTAATTAAGCTAATTCAATTAATATAAAAGGAATCTATAACTATGTGAAAGAGTCCGACACTAAGCTCCAGCGCTAACATAAAGTTTATAATAAAAATTTTGCAGCAGAACGAATTTTGTAAACAAAACAGCAGATTTATCAATAAAAACATATTGATTGAGCTATTTCTTTCATTTATTTATTTATTTTTATTTACTTTCTTTTAATTTCATTTACTTTTTTGACAGACTTTGAATAATTTTTTAAAGTATCTTGTTTTGAGCTCTTGGATTTTGGAGCTTTGTCCCCTACAAACCCCCCATCCAGACACCGCAGCCTTTCAAAACACGCTGATTTGCTGCGTTAAAAAAAAAAGGGGGGGGGAGCTTCAAATGTAAAACTCAATGAAAAAAAAAAGCGTTGATGTTTCAAAATATGTTGTTTCAAAATTGAATGTTTCAAAATATACGTTAAATAAATCCTTTATCTCTCTTGACCCGAAGTTATCCTGATAGGTCAAAGTTACCCAGACTGACTGCATTCATATAATAAAATTTCGAATTAGAAAACTTTAAAAACCCCTTGAAATTAAAGAAATAATTTGAGAATGCCCACTAGAATCTAGTCATGTATGTACTTGCCAAGGTCATTTAAATTGCTATACATTGTTGTTGATGCTACAAAATTTGTATATATGATTGATATAAAAAAAATTATATGAAAAATTTATAACATCAAGTAAACTTTACGATATTCTTTTAATTTATTGAACAAAAACATTGTAAAACTTATGGGAATAATTATATCTCGTTATTCAAAGACACAATTTCTTATTTAGCTTTTATCTATTTTCGTAACTAAAAATATCAATGAAGAAATAATCTTATACAAAAAATTTCTATCTTTAAAATAATAATAATAATAATAATAATAATGACAATAATAATAATAATAATAATAATAATAATAATAATAATAATGTTAAAAAGAAAGAAAAATATTGAACTTTCAAATGTGAATAGTTCTCTTCAATTTATATAGTGATTATGGTTATTGCTATTATTATTATTAATTATTCTTATTATTAATAATATTTAGAAATATATTTAATCCTTTATGCCCCAAATTGTGAATTCATGAAAATGTTACATTCTAAAGTGCTTTTCGTGGATCTTTAAAACTACATTAAAAGATTTACACAACTATTTAATAAATTTTAGAAGGATTTTAATCAATTAAAGTTAATGAAGTAAATCTGAATGTAAAGGGATTTTATTTAATATTTATAACTCCACTCAAACCTCTTATTTAAAATATTTTTAAGTGTTTTATAGAATTAGGAAAAGTAAAAAAAAAAAAAAAAAAGAAAGAAAAAAAGAAAGAAAAGAAAAGAAAAGAAAAGAAAAAAGAAAAAGAAAGAAAGAAAAGAAAAGAAAAGTCTGTTACAATAGAAATATAGTAATATTTACGAACTAAAATTTTCACCCACAATTTTCCAAAACCAAAAGAGATGAAGTGATACAAATGAAAGAGGAAACAGCCTTTTAGAAAAAGTTCTGTTTTGTACAACCAATAATTCTCTTGGAAAGTAAAATGTCTACTATTCATACTAAACTGATTTATTATACTAATCGATGCATCAAATGAATTTTGTACCAACATTTTTTATCATAGTACTTTAAAGTAACATCGTGGCAGAAAGAGCTAAAGAAAATTAATCAATTAAATTTAGGTTAATTAAAGTAAAAGATATTTAGTATTAACTTGGTAATCCAATCAGCATGCCAGAACTATTTAATGAAACAAATTTTTGAATTTATTTTATGAAAATGCAGACGATAATTTTTAAATAAAAGCATACTGATAAAACTTATTTTTCATTGTCATCCGCCATCAGTCATAGTGTTTTGTTAAAATGAATGCCGAAAAAAAAAAAATAATAATAATAAATATCAGAAAAAAAACTCACCAAAATAAAAAATGAAAAATCTTTAAAAGAAGTTTTCATTTTATTTTTATTTTATTTTCCTTTATTTATTTATGTTTTAATATAAAAATACAGATGATCATAAAAAAAAAATAAAAAAACATACTGATAAAACTTATTTTTGTTGCCATTCACCCATCAGTTATAGTGTTTTGTTGAAATGAATACCGAAAAAATTAAAAAAACTCTTCAGAATTTAAAAGAAATCGCTAAAAAACGAGCTTTTATTTTATTTATTTATTTTCATTTTCTTTTTCTTTTCTTTTCTTTATTTATGTTTTAATATAAAAATGTAAACGATCATTTTTAAATAAATGTGTACTCATAAAACTTACTTTTCATTGACATTCACCCATTAGTTTCAGTGTTTTGTTGAAATGAATACCGAAAATAATAATAATAAATATCAGATAAAAATTCTCCAAATTAAAAAAAAATCTCTGAAAAAAGAGTTTTAATTTTATTTTCCTTTATTTATTCATGTTTTAATATGAAAATGCAGACGATTATTTTTAAATAAAAATATACTGATAAAACTTATTTCCGTTGCCATTCATCTATCAGTTATAGTGTTTTATTAAAATGTATACCGAAAAAAAAATATATCATAATTTTTTTTCTTCCAAAAATAAAAAATTAAGAAATAAATTTAAAAATAAATAAATAAAAAAGCTCTTTTATTTTTTATGTTTATTTTCTTATTTTCTTCTTTATTTATTTATGTTTTAATATAAACAACAGATAAAAATTAATATTGCAAAAAAGGAATCAATAGCTAATGCTAAAATAATTTTATATCAAAAGAAAACTCAAAACAAATCTCGAAAAATGGTAAATTTTGGAAACTTTAGCTCAAAAGAAACCTATTAAATGCCGAAAAATCACTCAATTTTGTGAGGATTTAATTACTTGTATTTACAAGTTTAAGTTAATTATTCTAATTAATATAAATTAATTAAGTGAACATGAAAGAAATCTAGAACTGTATAAATAAAATCATTATGCTCTTATAATATTGTAGGAACAACATCGCGTTTTCTTACAAAAACAGATTAATTAAAATTATTTTTGGACTCTTACAAGCTTTTCTTATAATATTTTATGTTAATGAATAGCAACAAAATAAACATTAGCGAAAAAGTTATCCTTCTGTAATGATAATGAAAGAGACAATTTCTTATTTTGCTTTTATCTCTTTCCGTATCTGAAAAAATAAATGAGAAATAGGTACATGAAAAAGGATTACTATCTCAAACTGAAAGGCTTTAAGCATTAAAAAAAAAAAACAATAATGAGAAATGTTAAATTTATAGAAAACTTATTAAAAAAAACTTTTTAAATGAAAAAAAATATCAGAAAAAAACGCTCCAAAATTAAAAAAGATATTTAAAAAAGAGCTTTCATTTTATTTTACTTTTTTCCCCCTTTCCTTTATTTATATATGTTTTAATATGAAAAGCAGATGAATATTTTTAAATAAAAATATACTAATAAAACTTATTTTTCGTAGCCATTCGTACACCAATTACAGTGTTTTGTGGAAATGAATACCGAAAATAATAATAATAAATATCAGAAAATAAACCTCTCCAAAGTAAAATAAAAATCTCTTTAAAAAATAGCTTTCATTTTATTTTTCTTTTCTTTTCTTTTCCTTTATTTATTTATGTTTTAATATAAACATCAAATAAAATTAATATTACAAAAAAGGAATCAATAACAAGAGCTAACATAATTTTATATTAAAAGAAAATTCCAAACAAATGTCGAAAAATGATAAATTTTGAAAACTTTAATTTAAAAAAAACCCTATTAAATTCGAAAAATTTATTTAATTTTGTGAGTATTTAATTATTTGTATTTACAAGTGTAAGTTAATATAATTAATGTAATTTAATTAAGTAAACATGCAAGAAATAAAACCACAGAATTGTATAATATAAAAGCATCATGCTCTCATGATATTGTAGGAGCGACATCGCGTTTACTTACAAAAACAGATTAATTAAGATTATTTTTGAACTCCTACAAACTTTTCTCATAATATTTTACGTTACTGAATAGAAACAAAATGAACATTAGCGAAAAAGTTATCCTTCTGTAATCAAAAGGACAATTTCTTATTTAGCTTTTATCTCTTTCCGTATCTGAAAAAACAAATGAGAAATAACTACATGAAAAAGGATTGATATCTCAAACTGAAAGGCTTTAAGCCTTAAACAAGGAAACAATAATAAAAAATCTTAAATTTGCAAAAACCTCATTAAAAAAAAAAAAAAAAAAAAAAAAAAAAAACTTTTTGTTTTATGAAAAAAAACACTTATTAATGACATTAATAAAATAATTAACAAACTTAAATAAAAGAAATTAAGAATTAACTATCGTAATTCCGTATCATATTAGCAATATTTTATTAAATGTTGATACATGCTAATTTTTATTGAAATAAAATAAAATCTATAAATACGATAGTAAATTCTTTTTCTTTTCTTTTTTTTAATGAAAATATACCCATTAAGTTGTTTTTCAATGGCATTCAACCATCAGTTATAGCGTTAAATTGAATTACAAAAATATAGGCGTTAAAAAAAAAAAAAAAAAAAAAAATTCTTATTCAAAAAGTTGGTTTTTCGAATTTCTCTTCTAGCATTTAAATTTCATTAAACATAAAGAAAAAAATAAAAAGTAATGTTGCATAAAAAAGGAAAAACTATAACTCGAGCTGAAGTATTTTTAATAATAAAAAAAAATAAATAAATAAAAATAAACAAAATACTCTTAAAAATGTAAAGTTTTTAAATCTTTAATTAAAAAAATATTAAATTTAAATAATTGTTTGAATTGAAAATTCTTTCAAAAGTATATTTTCAAACAGAAAATAATTAATCAATCTAATTTAAATAAATGAATTTTAAAGAAGCCTAGAATTAAATGAAACAAATCCATCATGCTCTAGTAATACTGAAGGAAGAACTATTTGTTTAAATACGAACTTTTCCTACCGAAAAATAAATAAATAAATGAAATAATAAGTTCTATAAATCGGACTTGATGTTTGCTTATAAAAAAACATGATTTTTTCCGTCATTCAAAATTTATTTACAATGAAAAAAAAAAGGATTAATTAAGATTTTATTTTATTCTCATATCAACTTTACTAAAAAATAGTATTTTATTTTACAGAGTGATAAAAAGATAAACATTAGGGAAAAGGTAAACCTTCTTTATTCGAAGAAATGATTTCTTATTTAGCTTTTACTTCTTTCCTTACATATAAAAAATAAAATAAATAAAAATAATTTAAAGAAAAATAAATGAAAAATAACAATACAAAAAACAGGTGAGTTGCAATTTCGAATTAGAAGTCTTTTAGTATAAGAAAGAAACGAAGCATTTCAATAAACTTTTGGAGAAATTAATTAATTAATTAGTCAAATCTAATTTTAAAATTTAAATTAAACGTAAAATATCATAGTAATCCCATAGTATCTAAGTAGTAATAATCGATCAATTATTTACTTGTCAGAGAATTTTTATAGTAACTGAAGAGTTCTACGACGAGAGATTTCATCATAAAATATACCGATTGATATTTTTTTTTTCTATATTCAAATTTTTAACTAAGGTGTTTTTTTTTTTTTTTTTTTTTTTTTTTTTTTTTGCTATATAACCCAAAAAATTCTTTATTATTAAAGAATTTCGTTACAGTACTCAGTATTATCTATAATCGAAAATTGCTGGAAATGCATTTTCAGTTGAGTTATGAATTGTGGTTCAGTTGTAGTCATTTTTAAATTTAACTAATATATCGCATATTACTCGATGGTATGTTTTACAGATCATATACAGGACTGCACAAAAGAGTACAAATCCATTTCTGTTTATTGACGAAAATTACCGAAGAGGAATTTTCATCTGTGTTATTTGTTTATTAAATTAATTAATATTTTTGCATGCTGCCTAGTACATGTACAAATTTATAAATCATATCAGGAGCAACGCAAAATAATTCGAATAATTTTATGACTGTAGATGGTGACTGCAAAAATTGGATTTTCAAATATATTATGTATTTTCCAAAATATTTTCTTAGAGATCACCGGTCCCTTTATAAGAAGATGGGGAAATTTTGCACTATTTTGAAAAGTGTTTTACGATCTACGCTTGACGCATGATTTTTCATTTTGTTTTATTAATTAGTGGCGTGACTTCAATTCTATATATAAATGTTAAACCCGTTAAAGCATACAAAGGGAAATAAAAAAAAAAAATCTTTGAATCAGAATTCTAGTTCCGTGGGGAAACAATGAATTCCGAATACTCGCCTCACAAATGCAATCATTCTGGTTCTTTAACCATGGAAGATTAAATTTCAATAAAAGAACAAAAAATAAATCTAGTACCAATAAAAAAGGGGGAAAATCTTTCGTGAGAAAAAAATAGAAGGGGGAATGCTGGAATTCGGTCAAAAATGTAGAGCTACTCAGGTTGAAGAGGGAAGAAGGTCCCTATTCAGCTGTTGTGGGGAGGTGGGGGGGGGGGCTGCAAAATTGAGGTTAATGCTCCCAACACAACAGAAAAACAGGTGGTGATCTGGCCAAGTGCTTTCACAGAAAAGTGGAAAGCATATGAACTCAAAAACATATACGCAGGTTATTGGTAGGGTGGTTTAACCGCTACGCAAGTACTTCGGTTTTTCTCCTTTTTTTCCCCTTCAACATAGCATTTTTATTAAACTTTATTGTCTATTATGCCTTCTAAAAAACGTAGTTTAAAATACATGGCATAATTTCTTTATTTTATTTCATGGGATATATTTACACCAGGGCTGTCCAACGTGGTGTTCGCGGATTTCAGACGCCCTTGAGAAGATTTCTTGTAACTAGTATTCTTGAAAAATAAAATTACGTTTTAAATTATATTTAATTAAAGACCTTGACATTTGGTTCAGTGATGTTTTTAAAACATCTACAAGTGTATTTGACGCATTAAAAATGAAAATGTACTTTAAAAATTTAATCGTGTGCTAAAAATTTAATCGTGTACTTTAAAAATGTAATCGTACTATTGTGTTTCTTCACTAATTTATGATTATTCTTTAAGAAATAAATATGGGATTTTAGACGATGGAATTTGAGTCTTTGATTAATTACGTTTTATTATACATGGAAATAAAAAGTTTTAGCTAGAGGCGCAGACTTGACCAACTTGGGCGACACGTATAGTTAATTAGTAATGATGTATATATATATGTATATATTAATGACTTTTATTTTACTTTTTTTTTATTTTATAGTTTTGTTTTAATTTTCGGTGGAAATACGGTTTTGGCATTTAAAACCTGTTTCGGTTGATCCTTAGTCATAATTCTTTTTTTTTTTTTAATTGTAAAAGAACTTTTTTTTTTCGATAAATGAATTACATATTGAGTTATAAGTGAATCTTATTTCATAGTGGGTTTTTTTTATTCCGTCGCATCTGGAATTTTGGTTCAAAACGTGAACTTTGACAAGAGAAAAATCTTCCTTTATTAAAATCTGGAAAAAAAAAACCTGATCGGTCAGAATATTTCTTAGAAGTTTATCAACTAATTTTGTGCTTTCGGAAACAAAAATTAATTTAAAAATGTGTCAAGAAGTAACCAGTTTGAATTTAATATCAGCTATAATGTAAGAGAGATTAATTCTGAATTCCTCACGATCATTAATAACACCCATGTCTTAAATTTAAAAAAAAAAAAAAAAAAAAAAAAAAGTGTTTTTGATAAATACAAAGAGAACTACTGAACTTTAAAAAAAAGTTAATTAGTCACGAATATAATAAAGTCAATAATAATTGTAGAATAGTGGTTAGCCATGCTTCCCAACCTCAAAAGTTTCACCGATGGGCTGATATCAAGGAAAATAAAGGAATAGGAGGAAAACAGTATGTTTCGCTAATTGGTATACACTAGCCTGACCTCTAAATTGAATGTCGTTGAAATATTAATTACTATTTTCATAATAGGGATCACAAAGAATGAAACTTAAATAAAATTAACTCTTTCAAAAAAGAAAGGAAAGTATGAAGAAAGTTAATGAAACGTTATAACTTCGAGCTATGTAATATCTATAATCTTTATGCAAATATTTTTTTTCCTTTGCTAGACTCTTAAGGCGCTTTTTTTTATTAGTCTTTTAGCCTAATGAACACTTTGAAAGTCACGAAAATCACTAAAAACCAAAATAGAAAGAAACTATAGTGATGACCCGTATCATAAATGCGTACATAAAGAAATTTTTCAAATATCATAGGATTAAAAAAAATCTACATTGACTGAACATTTTGTATCTATTTGCGATCAGAGAGTTCATTTCAGCTAGTCTCTGGTCAGGTCATCGGACAAAAAGCGCACTGTTTGCAGTCATGAAAATGACTAGACAGAAGAAATAATAATAAATATTTTTATGAACTTATTAAAACACACATTTAATAAATATAGGACAGGTGATAGAAGGAAATCCATCTTCATCAACCAGTTATCTCTTTGTGAAATGCAAACCACTTAAATTCCAATAACAAGCCGTACAGAAAAAAAAAAATAAATAAAAAAAAATCCATTGATTCTAATATGGCAAATATCGTTGTCTCACTTTTATTTGCGATTTCTTTAAGTAGAATATGAATGGATATGAATCTAAAAATTTCCAAAAGGAGATAAATGATTGAAAAATATTCTTGTTCTTTTTTAATTCACAAAATTCCACATGCCCTTCCTACTCCTTCTCCAAAATATATAAATAAATAAATATTTCTATCCAGCATATTTAGCCATCATCAAATGTAAAACAGTATTTAAAAAGAAAATTCATAAAACAATTCAGTTACTGTCCTTTAGTTCAAAAATACCGAACTGCCAAAAATAATTTTTGTAATTTTTTCAAGTATTACTAAAAAAATGTCATTAAACATTGAACAACCATAGAAAAATTTTAAAATAAAATAACTATTCACTTTTCATGAGCATTAATTTTATCTCGAATTGGTATAGATTTAAAACTCGCCACAATAAAAGAAAAAAATATCTATATACGTTCATTATAAATGTGATACTGAATTAAATGTAAATATTCATAAAACCTACAAGCAATAAATATAGCAAATAGACTTGTAAGAAATTTACCAAATCTACCACATCAACCTGTTTTTCTCGCAAACCTAAACGACATAACCTTAAAAAAAGAGGGAGATAAAGACAGAAAAACTTAAAACTAAACTCACAAATCTAAAACTCTTCGAAAACTAAACATTGCGAAAAAACACCCTTATAACGGATACATTTAAAAATATTTTTCATTTATTGAGTTAAAAAATTTGAAATTTTTTTGTGATGGTTAACCATATATTTATAAAAATAATTACATGATAAAACTTTTCATAATTAAAAAAATAATAATAAATTTAAAATTTATCAAAAAAGTGGGGTAGTTTAAAACAGTTATAACTCCAAATATTATTGGTCGAATTTATTTTTCTTTCATTTAAGTAAACAAAAAATATAACAAAATATGATATATATATACACTATATTGCCATTGATTATGGGACACTTGCGATTTTGGACATTTTACTAAATATCTAGAAAAATACATGAGGAATCATCTCGAAACTCTTAGTGTATAAATATAATAGTATACGTCAAACATCTCCGTGAAGATTTTTTACCGAAACTTCATAGGGGACCGTCAACAAATTAAAAAAGAATGAATATCTTTTGAATAACCCTGTCAAAACTGATGTAGCAAAAGCGCTCAAACTCTAGATTATGATTGAATGCCTTATTGTAATACACTGTGTTCATTTTTATGCAAATAGCATGCATACTCACAGAGTAATTAAGGTTTTTATAAAAATGGCCCCAAATTTTTCTAAGTTTTTCCCTTATAATTTTCAGAATTCTTAATATAAAATAATATTTTTTTCAGAAAATATGACAAACAACATTGCACACAGTACCCTGTAATCAGAATTAAAAAATAATAAAAATTATATGAAAAATGAGTAGGTTTACTAAATAATTTTTTACTGCGCATGCGTCAAAGATATCAAAATTTCATTTGCATATTATGTTAGCTAAATGTATAGAGCAACTTTTATAAAAGTCTCAAAATTATAGCTTGAAAATTCTGAAAGTAATCGTCTATAGAAAAAGGACAAAATCCGTTGTTTCCAAAATGAAGCAAAAAAATGAGGGATTTTATCCAGAAGTAGTCGTAACATCCCGTATTGTGTATTCTACATTGACACTAATCAATGAATATATGGATACAACCCCTCTTGTTTTTGCTTCATTTTGAGAATAACGGATTTTCAACTTATTCAATTGACGATTACTTTCAGAATTTTCAAGTTATGATTTTATGACTTTCACAAAAGTTGCTCGATACATTTAGCTAACATAATATGCAAATGAAATTTTTGATATCGTTGACGCATGCGCAGTAAAAAATTATCTAGTAAACCAACTCATTTTGTATACAATTTTCATTATTTTTTAATTCTGATTACAGGGTACTGTGTGCAATGTTGTTTGTCATATTTTCTGAAAAAAATATTATTTTATATTAAGAACTCTAAAAATTATAAGGAAAAAACTTGGAAAAATTTGGGACCATTTTTATAAAAACCTTAATTACTCTGCGAGTATGCATGCTATTTGCATAAAAATGAACACAGTGTATTAAAATAAGGCATTCAATCATAATCTAGAGTTTGAGCGCTTTTGCTACATTAGTTTTGACAGGGTTATTCAAAAGATATTCATTCTTTTTTAATTTGTTGACGGTCCCCTATGGAGTTTCGGTAAAAAATCTTCACGGAGATATATGACGTATACTATTATATTTATACACTAAGAGTTTCGAGATGATTCCTCATGTATTTTTCTAGATATTTAGTAAAATGTCTAAAATCGCAAGTGTCCAATAATCAATGGCATATATATATATATATAAGTTTTAAATCTGATTCAGCATTTTTTTAAATGTTAATTTAAATAAAAATTAAAAATATCTAAAGAAAAAAAATCATATTTTTAAAAGTAAATGTTTTTTAACTATGCTGGATCAGAATTAAAGTGAAACATTTAAAAAATATGTGATCCAAGTTTGAACCAATTATCTTTAACTGTTCTTGAGTTGTTGAGTTGTAACGATTTAAATATGAAGAACAATAAAAAAGTCCATCATGAAGAAAAATGCATTTTCACAAGAACTAATATATAATAAACAAGCTATAATAACAATTGTAGCTTGTAAGCTAGATTTTAAAAACAAACAAAACAAAAAGTTTTTAAAAGATTTTACGCAGAAAAAAAAATAATGCATTTTTTTTTTTTTTTTTTTTAATAGAAAATTTGAAGATTTTTGTGTCCGGGAACTATTTAAACATGGCAGAAATATTCTTTCCTTATTTTGATTTGCAAATTTGAAAACTTGCTTTGATAAATGGATCATTATCGAAGTTATATTAATTTGTAAATAATCATAAAACATAACAATAAACAGAGAACAGACAGAATTCAGACACAGACACGAAATCCATCCATACCAACTAGTTTTTCTCGTGAATATAAATGGCGTAATCTAAAATAAAGAAAGAAAAAAAAAACTCTCACGGTGCGAGTGAGAAATATTATTGCCGTCCCTAAAAATCTTTCTATCCCCCGCAGTTTGTTTTTTCGGTTCCATCGATATATCCTTTTTATTCTCTCCTGCATATTGCCTTGCTCTTGGAGAAAATACATTTGAAAGTATTGAAATAAAAGTTTTGATTTCTGTGCGACGAGTTTATCTTTTTAACTTTTTCCAAATAGGAAGAACTCGAGGATTTTTGTCTGTGACATCTCTACAACCGTACTGTAAAAAATAAATAAATAAATAAATAAATAAAACCAACAGTAAAGTTTTTATCGTGAAAACAAAACAATTCACAATGTTACTAAACAGTGTAAACACAATATTAAACAGTTGAAAAAAAATAAACAAATGTTAAGATAAAATTAAAATACTTAACATTTGTTAACTGGATTGTAGTATTTAGTTTCTAACTTTTCACTATTGTGGTAACACCATTTAATAATTATCTGATTTGATATTAGTAAATGGTATAGGCACAATATTCATAGTTTTAGCGAATAAATTTCAAACGTTTAAAATATTAATTTTATTTCAGTGTTTGTATAATTTTTAATTATCATGTCCACACCATTTAGAAACATTGTAAATTCAGTTCCCAAACGGTGTAAGCACAATATTCATAGTTGAAAACTAAAAAAAAATTGAAAGAAATTTAAAATACTTAAAATATTTTAATTTAATTTAAATATTTGTATAATTTTTAACTATTCAATGTTGTATCTACACTATTTAGTAACATTGTAATTTTTTCCCCGTGCATTTTTTTTTTTTTTTTACAGTAACTTTTTTATAGTGTAATTATAAAAATATAGCTTAATTATAAAAATCAATCCTACTGATGTTTGAAAAAGTAAAACGTATTTTTGTTTAATTTTCACCTTCATTTTTTAAATATAAATTAGAATAAGGAAATATAAGACTTCAACTATTGTTTTCCAAGTTCAAAAAATTCCCCCCATAGTCCAAAAATAATTTCCAGGATTTTACAAATTACCGCAAGATAATATATCATAAAAATAAAATGGCTACACGGTGACTATAATGTAACAAAATATTTACTTAATTATTCATAAGTGTAAATGCAATCTGGGTTATCAGTATCGTAAAACTAGTTACGATAAATAAATATATTGACTCATAAATTATTCACAAGCCTACACGCAATAAATATAAGATAATGACCAGAGCAAGATTTACCCACTTTAGCCATTTTTTCACACAAATATAAAACATGAAACCTCTAAAAACAAAACAGATGAAAAAAAAATCTGAGATTGAGAAGTACTCTTGTTTCACCCTGACTCACAAATTCGAGTATCTCCCAAAAAAAACTTTTTTTATGCAGCACAGTTAGCTATCCTCACTCCCATCGAAATATCTTTAAAAAAGTACGGGCCATATTTAAGCAATTCTCTAGTATAAAAATTTCTTATTCCAAAAATAATTTCCATGATGTTTCAAACTACCATTAACGATATGCCATGTTAAAACTTAAATAGCCGTAAAAAACTTTAATCAAACAAATATGTATTCTGAATCTTTCTTTAATATCAATGTAATCCCAGATTGATATATTTTTAAAATTTGATATGATAAATAGATGACAAAATAAAAGATACCGAAGGTAAATATTTATAAAACTTCCAAAGAAAAAAAGTAGGGCAGAAAGCAGCGTGAAATCAACCCACAGTCATGTTTTTTTTTTTTTTTTTTTTTTTTTTTTTTTTAAACCTTCAAAAACAAAACGGGGAGGGAAAAAAAGTCTCTCGCAATACTTAAGAAGTCCAAAATATTGTCATTTCGCAAATTTCAGTTACCGCCCTTCCTTCACACATATTTCTATCTTATCTTCTTTCAATTCCAGCGATATATACATTTATTTCTCTACCACAAATTGCTTTTTCTTGGAGGAAAAAAAATCATTTGAATGTATTTTTGAAATATTGAAAATATTTTGAAATATTTTTGACTTTTATGCAGAGAATATTATATATTTTTGTGTTTTTTTTTCGAAAGAAGAATAGAAGATTTATCAATAAACTGAACTTAAAACCATATTAGCCATTAAAAAAAGCAGTTGCACAGTACACATTGAATTAATTCTCCGTTTACTTTCCCTTTCCAAAAAAGAATGCACAGAGAAGATAATCAATAAATAATCGTACAACCATATTAGCCATGAAAAAAGCAATTCCAATGTACACGTCGAATCATATCTCTTTTTGTTTTTAATTTCGAAAATACAATAATAAGACAAAATAAATCAATAAGCAATCGTATAGCCGTATAGTTTTTTTTTTTTTTTTTTTTTTTTTTTTTTTTTTTAAGGAGGAATTGCACTATATGCATCGAATTATATATCTTTTTACTTTTCCTCTCAAAAATTCAATACACAGGCAAGCTAAATCAATAAGCAATCATATAACCGTATAGCCATAAAAAAAGGCAATTAATTGCACTGATGCTTTTAAATAATTGTTAAGTTATGTTGTCTCATTTTCATTTACAGTTTCATAAACTTCAACAAGGAAATAAATAACTTTCTGTCCTCTGCTTTAAAAAAAAAAATCTCACTCAAAAAATATTTTCCAGAATTTTTCAAAGTACCACAAATATTTAAAAATAGAATTACTGCAGAAAATTTTTTATAAAGCAGAGATTAAATATTCATTCGTATGTAGCCAATCTGAGATCGGTAATATCTCGAAAACCTTTAAACCAATAAATATAGGACAGAGAACAGCATGAAATCCACACCACGGCCAGTTTTCTTTCTCGGGAATTTATCACCTCATCTCTAAAACAAAATGAAAAGAAGAAAACAAAACAAAAACTTGCAATGCATGAGCGGGAGAGAAATATTCCAGTCTTATTCTGATTCACAAATGCAAGCCCCCCCCCCCCCCCAAAAAAAAAAGTCTTTCTATCCAACGCAAATCTATCGGTATGCCCTTTTCATTTTCTAAAAATTATGCTGATTCTCTAAAAATTATACTGATTCTCTAAAAATTACATTCTCTAAAATTTATACTGATTTGTAAATATCCAAGAAATCTACAAATAATAAATATAAGACAGAGGACAGCCTAAAATCCACTCGCAACGGCCAGTTCCATCCTCGTAAATATATCGTCTAACTGTTAAAACAAAACGAAAAGAAAGAAAACAAAAACTTGCAACGCTTAAACGAGAGAAAAATAGTCTTGTCTCACTCTAACTCACAAATTTGAGTCTTCCCAAAAAAAATCTTTCTATCCAACGCAATCCCATCAATAAGTCCTTTTCATTCTCTAACAATTATGCTGATTCTCTAAAAATTATACTCTCTAAAAATTATATTCTCTAAAAAATTATACTCTCTAAAAATTATATTCTTCAAAAAATTATATTCTCTCAAACTTATACTTTGTAAGTATTCATGAAATCCACAAATAATAAATATTAGATAGAGAACAGTCTAAAATCCACTTGCAACGGCCAGTTCCATCCTCGGGAATATATCGCCCAACCGTTAAAACAAAACGAAAAGAAAGAAAACAAAAACTTGCAATGCTTAAGCGAGAGAGGAATATTCCTGTCTCACTCTGATTCACAAATTCGAGTCTTCCCCCAAAACAATCTTTACATCCAACGCAATCCCATCGATAAGTCCTTTTCTTTCTCTAAAAACTATGTTCTCTAAAATTTATACTGATTTGTAAGTATTCATGAAATCCACAAATAATAAATATAGATCAGATATTCATATGGCAATAGGCTAAGGAAGAATTTTTAGAGATGTTTAGAAAATATTGTATTACAATAATGACTTACTTATTTTACAGCTTCCCAATGCTTTTTGCGCTTTATTATACACGATAATCCACTTGCAATGGCCACTAAAATACACTAAAATCCACTTGCAACGGCCAGTTTCTATCCTCTATATAGTCTACCTCTAAAACGAAACAAAAAGAAAGAAAACAAAAACGTGCAACACTTAAGCGAAAGAGAAATATTCCAATCTCACTCTGATTCACAAATTCGAGTCTTCCCCCCAAAAATCTTTCTATTCAGCGCAATCCCATCGACATGCTATTTTCATTCTCTAAAATTTATGCTGATTCTCTAAAAATTATGCTCTCTAAAAATCATATTCTCTAAATTTTATACTGATTTATAAGTATTCATGAAATCTATAAATATAAACATAGGACAGAGAACAACCTGAAATTCACTTGCAACGGCTAGTTTTCATCCTCGTGAATATATTGTCTAACCTCTAAAACAAAACGAAAAGAAAGAAAACAAAAACTTAAAATGCTTAAGCGAGAGAAAAATATTCCTGTCTCACTCTGATTCACAAATTCGAGTCTTCCCCCGAAAAAGATCTTTCTATGCAGCGCAATCCCATCGATATGTCCTTTTCTTTCTCTCCCACAAATTGCCTTCTTTGAGAAAAGACATTTGAAAATATCGAAATAAAAGACTTGACTTTTGTACGTCGAATTTTTATTTCTCGTAAAGGGAGAACTTGGAGAAAGGTATGTCAGTAGTAAAGAAAAATAGATAAATATCATTTACTCAGTTATTTCGCAAATTTGATGTTTGGCGTTAAACAATGTTGAATAGCTAAAGAATGAATTGAAATAAGAAAACGAGATAAATATTTCATACTTTAGAGAAAATATTTTAAAAAGTTATTTTATAAAGAATTTTGAGTACGTTTTCTGTGACTTTTCATAATATTGTTTAACAAAATTCTATTTATTAGGTTACAGTGTTTTGACTACTTATGTATTTTTTCATATTATATAATTTTCCGGTAAAAGTTAACGTAGATGTATGGTGTAGTGTATGCTTATACATATAATTTAAATAATATTTTAAAAGTCATATATTTATTTATTTTTAGAAGCACGAACAGATATGCTCTTTTTCTTAAACTCAAATAAAATAAATATTATTTAATTTAGAAAACTATGTTTAAAAAGTTATTTTAAGTTATTTTATAAAGAATTTCAAATGTGTTTTATGTAACTTTTCATAATGTTGTTTATCAAAACTGTATTTATAGGTTACAAAGTTTTGACATTATACATATTTTTTTAATGTTATACAGTTTGCAAGTAAAATTTTATCAATCAATTATTTAAAGTAAAAAGTGTACATGTTTATGTGTGTATATGTATAATTAAAAAATATAGATAAATATTCAAGTTTTTAGTATTTTTAAAACACGAACATCTATACTTTTTCTTAAAGTGAAATAGAGCAAATAACAAAAAAAGAAAAATATTTTTCATCCTTTATTTCGCAAACATTATATTTTACATTAAATAATGTCATATACCTAAAAATTTACGTACAAAAATAAAATGAAAGTATAAATGAATTTTTTACTTTCGTAAAATATATCGTTTGTATATGTATATATATATTGTTAAAGTGTTTGCAGATTTTAAATTCTGCCTTTGAAATACAAAAATCAAATCGAAATGCAAAAACTAAAAGAAATATGCACTTTTTCAATTCCAACGATTTATAAAAAAAATATTGATATTTATTATTTAAAAAATTATATTTTTTGGATGTCCTTTCATCAATTAGTCAGACTTTTTCTTGTCAATGCATTCCGAGATCGCTCCTGCATAACATGTATTTTAATATAAGAAAAATTATTAACTTCATTATTTAGTTTTGTTGAAAGGTATTACAAATCCCTGAAATAAAGTAGAATGGTGACGCGTTTATTTGTTTTGTTTCAAATCAAAAACATTTACCTTTATAAAAATAAAATAAAAAATATTTTTTATGAGGAAAAGAATAGAGATTCCCATTTGTTTATATCGAATCTGAAGAGGATAAGAGAAATAATGAAAAATATTTTTAAAAGACTTCCGTACTTTAATGTTAAATTTATGGGCAGGTTGTTTTTGAATTTTTTGTTTAAATTTGAATGTTTTTAAACGATTTTTGCTGCATGGGATAGCTGAGATTGATCTTTAGTATGACTATTTTTTACTTTTTTGATTTTGTCTGCAGTTTTTTTAATAAAAGTACTTTTACATTCAAAAACGGCTCCAAAAGTGAAAGTACCTTTATTAAAAAAATCTGCAGTCAAAATCGAAACAAAAATAAATAAATAAATAAATAAAAATCAGATTAAAGATAGACCTCAGCTATCCTAATAAACATCATGTGACTAACAATCATCGGAAAGTTTTCAGACCACGCTTTCATATTATGAACTTTTCTCCTCCTGGAATTTAATTTCAGGAGATGGGAGAGAGAGCGATGAGAAGGTGAATTTTTGTAATCGTGTCTATTTCGAGAGTAAATATCATGTTAGATTTGGCTTTTTGATGGAGTCCTCCAGTAAATTTTATTTATTAACATAAACATTTTAAAGTGCGGACTGCATAATTTCCGAGTGTTTTCTGGGAAGAAAAAGGAAACCCACGCGAGGGGAGTAAATTTCAAAATTTTTGGGATCTGTCATATCATATATCATCATGATTTTTTTTACAGAGATCTCCGATACATAATTTATAGTATATGTAAGTTTCACAGAGATAGGGCATGTGTATTCTGGGGGGTGAGGGTGCAATAGTTGGAATTCTAAGAACGTGAGGGTACTTTTCTATCTTTTGCTGATACCTCTCTCGGGATAAATCATTGAAAAACTCTGTGACTAGTATTTTATTTTATATACCTAGCGCGTTCTTCTTCTAACAAATATCATTAAAAAAATTTCAAATTTAAATGAGAAATTCAAAAATAACCTCCATTGGTTTAACAAGTGGAGTTTTCAAAGTGAGTGAAGAATCCCCTTTAATACATCTTCACTTCTTCAAATTTATAAAGCAAAAACTATTTTTAAATCAGCGCTACGTACACGCCCATATACCAATTTCGCATCGTTCTAATATTTATGTTGATACTCATCGAGGAAAAAATACACTGTTATCCGTTCCTTCGCACACCGGTTGAAGCTCCTTCATGATTTCCTCTTGCCTTGACCTTGACCATATTTAAAGGCTATTATTTTTTATCGTTTGAAAAAAAAAAAAAAAAAAAAAAAAAAAAAAGAGGTAATAAAAAAAAAAGATACCGAAAAAAATTGCATTTGCGGCTTCGGCCGTGGACGGTGAATGGATTACCGGTTCCCGAGATGAGGAATTTCATGGACAGATAAAGAGAGTTTGAAATCCCTCTCTCTGCTGTAGTGGAGAGGAAGGTTTGTGAGGAGCACGCGATTCCTCTATCCTAATATTAAGCGTGTTAAGGCAACGTTCGTTCATTGTTTTATTTATTACTGAATATTTGACACGGTATCAATGCTCAAAGAAACACACTGTATAATAATAATAACATATATCTGATAGATCTGTAATTATATAGGTAACCTTCCGGTGAAGTCATAGTTCAAAGTTCGTATAAAAAAGAAAGTTCGTTTTCTTTCCTTAAAATAATAATAATTAAAAAAAAAAAAAAAAAAAGTGTACGGCACCTTAAGAAAATTTAAGTACAGCAGGTATGTAAAAAATCATAAACAAAGAAGTTTTGCACAAACAATTTTACCTTGCTATTTTTAGAACTAGAGTTAAGAACTAGAGTTATAACCTGCGTTCGTTTCTTTTATTTGTTAATTTCTTTCTTTCTTTCTTTTTTTTTTTCTTTTTTTTTTTTGTTTGTTTGTTTGTTAGCTGTACATGGGCTTAAAATAATATCGTGAGCTCATTTTAAGGTTCTCAAGTTTATGAATCTTTGGAGATGACAAGATGACTTGCGGCTGTAAATTGTAACATTGCATTTTGAACCAAAAATAAACTATTTATAAATTTTATCTCATTATGGCTTAAATCTAGGAAAAGCGGATGAGAGGGGGGGCTATAAAGGCATTTCCTTAGAATCACAATATGGTTGAACCAACGGGTTGACTAATTGTTGTCCAACGCTGGGCCATAATAAGGAATAACGTTACTATTGGTCAAAAATCCCTGTCGGCTTGGCCTATAGGCGAAGGTAGATTTCGAAGCTTGCTCATTTCAGCAACAAAAAATAAAATATGATTAGAGATAAATCCAGTCTAACAATTTTCTTTGGCCGCTTTTGAAAAATTTTTAATTTATTTTTATGTAGGAACTGGTTTTTATCAAAATCATCCTAAGCGAAATTCGGCTCAAATGCCCATTTTGACAACATATTTTGAAATATATTCTGACTTTATTATTAAAAAATCGACCAATACGCAAACTATATAGTTCCTAAATAACAAATAACTGTCAATTGAATGCGTTTGAGAGCAAAATTGAATTTAAAAATGAGTCATAAAATAACCAGTTTGTTATTTGAATACATCCTCAACTCTTTAATCATAACTTTGGGAAATTTTGTGCGAAGTGCCCATTTTGGCAGCCTTCTTTGAAATATATTCTGCCTTTATCAAAGAACTGGCAAATCCATCATATTATATTGTTCTTATATAAGAGGACCTGTAAATTGAATGCGTTTGAGAACAAAAATGGATTTAAAAATGAGTCAGAAAAAATGCAATTTGTTATACTTCCTCAATTTTTTCAATCACCATCACTTTGGGAAATTCTGTTCAAAATACCGTTTTTGGCAGTCTTTTTTGAAAAATATTCAGATTTTATCAAAAAACTGGCTAATACGTCACGTTATACAGTTCCTAAATAGGAGGATTTGCCATTTTGATGCGTTTAAAATCAAAAGTGAATTCAAAAATGATTCAGAATATAAGCAGTTTGGATTTGAGTTTTTTTCTCCAACACCTATTTTTGTTTAATTTATTTTTGCTATAAAAATTGGTCCTATGAAAAATTTGTTAATGTAAAAGTCGTAGACATTGTTGAGAAGATGTAAAATAAATTTAATTAGATTTGATTGCTTAAGAATTGAGTAAGTTATGGATTTTTTTCATTTTCCACCCCCCTTTTTCTTTTCGTTTTTAATTTTTTTCATCGGTAAAAGTTGTTCCTATCAAAAACTTGTAAATACAAAAGTTTTAGATAATTTTGAGAACATTTATAAAAAATTTAGTTGGATTTGATATCTAATAAATTGACGAAGTTATGATTTTTTTTTCTCCCAAAAACCCAGTTTTTTTCGCCCCTTGCGCCCATTTTTAACTTTATCAAAAATCTGTCATGCACAAACTTTTGGCCCATTCTTTAGAAGTAATATAAACTTTAAACTGATTCGATAGCTATTTTAATTTAGAAATTATTGCGTTTTTTCTGTTTTCACAAAAACCCTCCTAACTTCCCCCCCTTGATCCGATTTTGCCCATTAACGAACTTAACCGAGATTTTATGCCCCTTGATTTTATGTAAAAGTTTGAAGAAGATCTGAGCATAATTATGGAGGTTATCGTGTCCAGAAGAAAGTGATATACACCGATAGATAGATAGATAGATAGATAGATAGATAGATAAACTTTTTTACTAATGGTAGTTTTGGGAACTAGGGGTCGTGATCGGTGTAGATCTGCAAAAAATTTTCAGAAATTCGAACATGGGAGCGATCGCAATAGGTAGTATTTCATACGAAATCTACCTAAAAACGGTCAACAATGGTTCAGTTGTCAACTCCTCCAAAGTCTGCTGAGATATGATCCGAATTAGAGGGACCTTTCTGTTTTATAATATTTCAACCATTATCCAACATAATTTCCACAAACAGCCAACAATAGGTCAACAACCAGTGCTACTTGATTTGTCCTATATCAAAGATATCCACTTGTATCAAGTATCAAGCAACGTTACTCTGTACTTTTAACGATCATTAATCACTTTAATAAATATATTTTACCATCCATTAGATTGGTTTAAATAAAAATCCACAGATAAGTCGAGTTATCCACACGACATCTCACTCTACACATCAAAATACCTTCATTTTTCACCAGTTCCAAAGGAAAAAGAAGAAAGAAAGAAAAAAAAAAATCATTCCCTGAATACCGAAAGGAATTCGTTCGCCGCATCTTTTCTGGATTCATTCCAGGCGAAAATCTCATTTATTTTACGATTCTTGATTGAAATCCTTACCGTAATTTTGTTAAATGATCTGTTTCATAACTACACAATTCACTCCTTAAAGGCAAACTTAATTGTAATGTCAATTAACCTTAATTGGCTGTCAATTTCCAGCGTAGCTTCTTCTTACGTGTGTCCCATTACTGTTTCATGTAAATACAAATTATTAAGGAATAGGCTCGCAGCTATTTAAAGAGTAAAATACTTCGATGTATTTTAATTTTTGGAATTTTCCAATACCCTGAGACTAATTAGAGTAAATGAGTGATTTAGTTATTTACAGAAAATGTGTTTTGCATGTTTTCAATTCTTACTTGTTAGTTTAAAATTTTTGTACGGGCTAAAATTTCAATGTAAATAAAGTATGTATTTAGCGAAATTGGTTCGTTAAACTCATTTGTTATAATTGACCTTTGTTTTTCTAGTATTTTTGAAGCAGAAGTTATTCCATATTTTGTATTTTATTCCAGAAATATGCATTTCGCTTTTCGGTTACCGTTATCATTTGAGATATCCGAGTAAAACAGTGTGAAGTACAGTGCATTTTTTAAAGTTGTTCAAATCTTCAATTTTCCATCTTTATAAGCTAAGAATAAAACATACGGGAAGAATTATTTTAAGAAATTCGATTGCTAAAACGTTATATTTTTAAAATATTGCGATTTCGGATTTTTTTTTTTTTTTTTTCTCTTAACGTTAATTTAACAATTTAACATATTTCAATGCAACTTCCAAAAAATAAAAAAATAAATAAAAATAAAAATAAAAATAAAAATAAAAATAAAAATAAAAATAAAATAAAATAAAATAAAATAAAATAAAATAAAATAAAATAAAATAAACTTTATTTGCTTATTTATTAATGTGAAAATTTATTAATGTGAGGGAAGTGAAAATTATTTGTTTTGTTCATTTGTGGGATCCAAAATGAGAAATAAAACTACTTTCGAGTTAATTTCATTTTCTACTTACAAGTGCATGACAAGTTTTGACACAAATAACAAAATAATTAAATGCAATCTATTCATGGTTGGTAACTGGAATTCTTATTGAAAGGAGAGAAAATCGAGAACCTTATAAATTATTATTAACTTTATTATATTAATTACTACATTGACTTTCTTTAAGATGAAAGCATATGTATACCATTTACTGCCTTGTTTTTATTATTAATATTGTCATTGTTATTTTATTTTGGAGGAGATGTGTCTCATACCTATGTTCTTATAGATAATTTCCAAAAAGTACCCAAACATTTAAAATAATGGAAAAATTGTATTGAATATGCAACTACTACAATGCAATGTTTTTCCTTATTATTTGCATTCGATGCTTTGCAGCCTGTGACATGTATATTACATAAAAAAAAACTCCCTGAACTGCATTTTTATTTTCAACTAAAATATTAAGTTTTAAACTATGTATCGAAAATAATTCATTTTATGAAATGAGGTATTATAAATGGGCTTAAACTACTTTTTATATGTAAAGACGAAATTCAAATTGTCCATTAATAGCATTAAAAATTACAAGAAATATTTTTCGAAGTTTATTTGAAAAAAAAAAAAAAATGTCTTTTGTATGATATCATTGATTAACACATGTTACATTTTTACTTTTTTTTTTTTTTTTTTTTACCAAGTACATAGAAAAAAGAAAATAAGAAAAAAAAAAAAAAGAAAGAAAGAAAAGAAAAACAAAAAAAGGACGCTTTCAACGCCCAATCTACACTTTCCCCTTCATTGGCAAAGATGATTATCTTTTTGTAAATGTCACACGCAAATATCTCATTCCCGAAATTTTCATTGTCATCTATTGCAATATTTTCAATCAGAAATACGAACTGAGTAAATACATTTCCTGCATTTCTCTCTCTTACAACGATTTAAAATTGATTTCTATCTCGTAAGTGAGACAATGCAAGTGTAGAAAAAATTGTTGGTTATTGTTTCTTATAGCATTAATTCTTTTGGGTGTAATGTCCTAAATAAAAGTTTATATTTTTATGTTAAAATCATTTAGCAAATAATACAGTAGACTCCCTCAAATCCGCACAGTTTGGGACCAGAGATGTGTGGATTTTAGAATTTTGCAGAATGCTGGTCATTGCTTTGTTTACATTTTTCAAACTGTAATTTGAATGTAATTAATAATGAAATCAAAACTATAATGAATGCTTACAGTATAATAAAATATTAAAATAAAGAATAAACCAAATTAATAAAAATTTAGATATTTTTTAAAATGATTAAAATTTTAAAAGCAAAGATCAAGTTAGTAATCAATAATGTATAATTAAATATTCATTATAAAGATGAAATGTATTTTTCCTAAATTATTCAGTGAAATTTGCCTCATAAAGGTACATTACTAACTCGCATCAAAATCATAAAATAAGGAAGTTTTATTCCAGACTTATCCAAACTTAATAACCAAAAAACTTGATTAATACATAAATATATTTGGCAAGGTGATTGTGATTACCAGTGATATCAGCAATATCTTGAATTTTTTCAGAAATAAATTTATTCTTCTTTCATGAAGAAACATGAATTCAGTAATATCAATAAAAATTAAAATTAAGATGCATATGGAATTGATATAAAACTAAAATAGTCAAATTTTGTCCCTATATCTGAACAGAAAGTTACGTTGTTTATATCCATAAACGATCCGCACATAGTTATGTGAGGATTTTAGAGAGTTGCGTATTTGAGGGAGTCTACTGTACTGTATAATACATTTTAAAGTCTATTCCTTTCTTTTAATTTATTACCTATTTTTTTTTTTAATTAATTGATACACAAGCCCATTCGTATAGAAAACTCAGTTTTATTTTTTAACATTAAATTGAAAATAGAAAAATTTGAAGTTTTCCTCCTGCATGTTTGAATTTTTAGACTAGTAACATTAGATTATGGCTGAATACAGTAAGTATTGTACAGGAAAGTCGAAGCACAGGTCTCAATTTAGCAAAAGATCTAGAATGCCTCAATCAATTTAATCTGAAATGAATATATTTTATATATGCAAAAAATTTTATTGGAGATTTACTCAGTCCACGTAACAACTTTTGTGAAAAATCATATTAATCAGATTTGTATATAAAAAAGGGATTAAATAGATAATTAAAGTATTAATTACTTTCTTATCTATTATTTTTCTTTTTTAGGAGTGAATATAATAAATTAAGTTTTTCTGATTTGAGATTTCCATTTCAAACATGCTTATTAATCGATTTATTTGTATTGTATATAAATATATTTATTTATTTATTTATAATACTAACATTACCATTAGTATTATTATTAATAGCATAGATTATTATTAACATTATTATTTATAATAATAGCATAGATTTCTATTATCATTATTATGATTATTATTAATAGCATAGATTATTATTATTATTATTATTATTATTATTATTATTATTATCATCATCACCACCATTATCATCATCATTATGCGTTACTTCTCCAAAATATTTATTTCAGGTAAAAGAGTTGATAAGCGTTTTAAAAAATTTTTAAATTTCATTTCAATTTAGAAAACGGATTCTTAAATCTGCTTAGGTAAAGGGTTAGTGAAATTTCTTTTTTCTTCTCCTTTTTTTCCCGTAGAAATTCCTTAATTTTCAAGCTTTTTTTTTGGGGGGGGGGGGGGGAGGGGGGACATGACGCTACAAGCACATTTTAAGGTTAAAGTTTAGATTATACAACTAGAAAAATCTAATTAGTCACAATAAAAAGGAACAGTGAAAAGAAAAAAAAAACTCTTTTGCAATCTTCTTGTGACGTGATTTTATAAGCACCGCAATCCTTTAAAGAGATAGAATGAATTTTTAGAGAAAAAAACTTTTTTTTTAATATACAAGTATTTTTTAGAGCGAAATTACAAAAAGAGTTTTGCAGGGAAATCATTTAAGACTCTAGAAGAAAATTAAAAATATTAAGAAAAAAAAAAGATTTTAGTTTTTAATTATTTATTTTTCTTTTTATCTTCTTCTTTTCTCTGTCTTTTTTTCTTCTTTCTTTTCTTAAAAGAAAAAAAAAAAGATTTATGATAGCTGTTGTGAAGTAGGGAAAGAGTACTCTATATAATTTAATACAGATATTTGACACTTCTAATTTATAGATAAAAAAATAATAGAAAGCAAACTCATTGTTATTATTATTATTATTATTTTAAGTTGTATTTCTTAAACCTAAAACTTAACTGACGGAATGACTGTATGTTTGTATAAGAGAGGGAGATGTGTGTATTTTTTCCAATTGTTGTTCATACAGAAAATAAAAATTGCATGAATGTAATCAACTGCTTTGACGTACGTTAAATGTTATTGTTTTTGTAGTTCAAACTTTATTGTTAGTTATTTACTCAGAAGATAAAAATTAGCAATTTAAAAAAGGATTTCAATTGGACATTTTTTTTTTCTTTAAGTGATTAAAATCATGTATTTTGTTACTTTTTAGAATGATGAAAAATATTTTTCCCGAACTTTCACTTTTTTCATTTTTTTTAATCTCAACAATGGTCAAAACCGAGCAAAGTACAGTAAAACATATTAAAATAAGATCGCTAGAAAAAAAATCGCAAAGACTAAGACTTCCAGTTTTATACTGGTTTTCATCAAGGTAAAATATTTTAAAGGTATGTAGTCCTTTGACGAGACTATAAAACTATTATTTAAAGCAGAATTCGAGATTCCATTTTTAACAGGGTTTATTTGCTAAACAAAAGTACAATAAAACCTGTGAAAACACGATCGCTAAGAACAAAGTCGTTGACTTCTAATTTCATGCATGGTTTCGTCTTCCAGGCAAAAGATTTTTAAGGTATCGAGGCCTTTGATAGGACTATAAAATTTTTCAAATATAGACACGTTTACTGTATAGAGATTTTAATGTATTAAGGCTGCTGGTCACTCATTTTCCGAAATCCCCTCCGTAAAGTCTATGGGCGTTTGCTGCATTCGTATATTTAAAATATCTCCTTAGGAAATTAATATTTTTAACTTCTTTTTTGTGCGTACTCTTCTGTAACCGTGTCTATTTTTTCTTAGTTTTTAAAAAAATTCTATAAATTACGCTTGATTTTATATGAAATGCTGAAATTTTTCTTTCGCTTTTTCCAGTTTTTTAAATATAAAAATATTAAATTAAGCAAAGATTTTAGAAATACCTTGAAAACTAAGGAAAAAAAAAAAAAAAGACATCTTTTAAGAAAAGAACACTGAAAAAAGAAGTTAAAAATATAACTCTCGGGGAGATATTTTGAATATAAGAACGCATCAAACTCCCATAGACTTAACATTACGGATGGGAATTGAGAAAATGAGTGACCAGCACCCTGAAGTCCGACTCATTGCAAACTAACGAATAGCACCGTACGAAAAAAGGCATGAAAAACAGGCGACCCACGCAATGTTTACGTGGGACAGGTCTTGTAACCCCTGAAAGTTGGGACACCTGGCAACATTATAACTGCGTGAGTCCTTGCGATGCATTCATTGTATTGCAATATACGCTTCACAAAATTTCAGGGCTACACAACGTAACGAGTCCAGTATCTATCATAATAATAATAATAATAGCCGAGCGCAAACACTCACCAGTTCCCCGATATCAAGGTTTGCTGGACCCTTGACGGGTCACTAGTTTGCGGTGGTTATCGCCCTCGCGGTTAATTTGTGGCGTATGCAGAGAGTACGGGTAGAAAGAAAAAAATAATCTGTTTTTTTTTTTTTTTTTTTTTTTTTCATTATTATTTATTTTTCCTCCGCTTTTGTCCTCTGACATTTTGTGGTAATGGTAAGGATGACTGCATTACACATTTTTCCTTCAACCACTAGAACAATATAAGCATTTACCCCTATCTCATATATTTATTTATTTTATTTTTCCCTTAGTTATTCGACAGTTTTTTGCGTTTTAGGAAATTTTTTGGATGCATATTTTTAAAAACAGAATGTAGCCTTCTAATATGTATCTAATGTACACTACAAATCCGCGAAAACCTTTTACAATGCTAACTAAATATAATAATCAGTGCTTCTACGTTTTTTATTTTCTTGTGAATGTGTTGCAAATGTGTTGTGTCACAAAAAGATTGTGCAAAAAGTGTTATAAATATATAATTTTTCCAGAAATGCAGTTATTGGTATTTATATTTATTGACAAAATTAATTATCTCATCCAGTCTTCTCCTTTCCTTTGTTTTTCTACAAAATAAACTGTCTCTTATTTCCTTTTCTAAAATTATGTAATTTTAAAGGCACCCGGTAGAAAGAGTTTTGAAAGTGTTTTACAGTGTTCTAAACCGTGTAGTGTTTGCAATACGTTGTTAATTTGGTGATGAAGTGATGTGTATTACTACATTATTGTAAGAACAAATCACTATTCACAGCTATGATCTATGCTTTTTTTTTTTCGTCCGCTCTCATCCACTGACATTTATGGTAAGGATGCATGCATTACACATTTTTTCTTCAACCAACAGAAGAAATATAAGCATTTACCCCTATCTCATTTATTTATTTATTTATTTATCCCTTAGTTATTTAACAGATTTTTGCGTTTTAGAAATTTTCTTGGAAACAGATTTGCATTTTTCCGAAAACAGAACATAACATTCTGATATGTATCTAATACAGTATTGTATCAACATTATTCGCAACAATATTTCAACACAATTAACAACAATATTTCTAGATTTCAAGATCTTTACAACATATTAAGAATGCAATCACAACACAGAAAAACTTTCTGTATATGAAGTTTTCTAATTCATAACAAAAAGTATTCTAAAATGTGTTTATTTTTGTGTGTTGAGAATTTGCAGTGTAGCCTTATAGTGATGAAAAGGTGAAGTGCTGCAATTTAAACTTGTTATGCTTGTAAAACTACCATATACCCACAAAAATATTTGTATTGTAAAGAAATTTCAAAAAAATATTTTTTTTTTTTTTCAGAAGAGAATGCAAAACTGGCACCGGTAGTTAGATTTCGAGATACAAAGGATCCAGTTACAAAGAGAAATAATAAATAATCACACAATAGTTTAAACTTTTTCTTATTTTTACACGATAATAAATTAATAACTTTAATACAATTTAATGTCATTTCAAAGTTGCATCATCTTTGTTGCATCATGTAAAAATAAAATTTAAAATTTGCAATATTTTTTTTCTTTTTTTCAATGAACTTTTTTTCATGTTTTAAATGAAAAACATTTATAATAGGTAAAACAATAAAAATAAATAAGATAATATGTAAACATTTATATAATTTCGATTGTATGATAAGCAAACATGTTAGTTTTAAATGTCTAATTCTTTATTTCATTTCTTTTTATTGTTTAACTTATTGTTAAAGCCATGTATTTAAAATTCAAAAATTTTAAGCAGTTTTGCATTTCCTTAGGAATGTTCTGCAACTGTATTTTCAATAATTTAAAATTTTCTCTTTTTTATGTTTTTATTTATTTATTTATCTATTTGTTTATTTATTTATTTATTTATTTTGCACGAAATGCACGAAAAACATTATTTTGCACATTTATTTATGAAAATTCTGTTTTCTAAAAATGCTGTTTGTAAAAGCTTTAGATCAATTTACTGAACATTCTCTATCCGTAGGTCCACATATGTGGACCCCAATTCTTTCGCATTTTTTAAAGAATATTCTAACATATTTGTATTTCCGATCTCAGGTATGTTTCTATGTCTCAAATTTGATTTTATGCAAATAAAATAAAATTCTCGCTGTTCAATGAAATAATTCAGTAACAATCAATAATATTACATTAATAATAAGCACTGAGGAGGTTAAAAACAATGGTATCAATAATATTACATTAATGCTAAGCAGTGAAAAGGTTAAAAACAATGGTGTAGTCAGAGAAAATAATAATAATAATAATAAACTGAGTATATATATCAGAGAGTATTCTGTTAAATAAATAAATAAAATTCTGTTTTCTAAAAATGCTGTTTGTAAAAGCTTTAGATCAATTTACTGAACATTCTCTATCCGTAGGTCCACATATGTGGACCCCAATTCTTTCACATTTTTTAAAGAATATTCTAACATAATTGTATTTCCGATCTCAGGTATGTTTCTATGTCTCAAATTTGATTTTATGCAAATAAAATAAAATTCTCGCTGTTCAATGAAATAATTCAGTAACAATCAATAATATTACATTAATAATAAGCACTGAGGAGGTTAAAAACAATGGTATCAATAATATTACATAAATGCTAAGCAGTGAAAAGGTTAAAAACAATGGTGTAGTCATAGAAAATAATAATAATAATAATAAACTGAGTATATATATCAGAGAGTACACGCTATATAGCTACAGAGGTTGTACGAGGTTATTTAGGAGGTTTACGGCTTATACCACCGTACATCTTCCATTTACACTCCTGGTTAAAATTTTAAAGATTTGAAAAAAAGAATCAATATTAAAATTAAAACTTTGCATGGCTCAACATGTATTCAACATTATTATATTTAAAATTACTTGCATCCTAAAAGTCGTTTCGACATGCATTGAATGTCGAAAATTTTAAAATAGCAATTTAAATAAGTCAACTTTCTGAAATCGAAAATTATAAAGAAAAACATCTACATCTTGCTGTGTAGTTATTATTTCAAAACTACATGTGTATAAAAAAAAACTTAATGAATTGGAAGAAAAAAGAAAGAAAGAAAAATTATTCACAAAATTTAACGCAGCAAAATGTTATTATTATTAATTTTATGT
This sequence comes from Maratus speculifer, assembly GCA_964019185.1. Lineage (NCBI taxonomy): Eukaryota > Metazoa > Arthropoda > Arachnida > Araneae > Salticidae > Maratus > Maratus speculifer. The sequence goes on along the minus strand of OZ025297.1, from coordinate 299,083,561 downwards.
AGCATCTTTGACTGAAGGAAAATGATAAAGAACAAACCATAAATAAATGGCAAATTTAAAAAAATAATAAGAAAAAGAAAAAAGAAAGAAAAGTACAGAAATGATGAAAAACAGACTTTGAGATAGCTTACTTTCTTTCTAGAGTTAAAAAAAAATATTTAAAAACATAAACTTAGATAAAAAGAAAATTAAAAGCGACGTTAAAAATGAAAAGCAAAAACACATTTCTCCTAGCAAGTTCATCGGCATTTTTTAATGATTAAAAACACATGATCGTATTCAAAAAGTCAGTGAACGGACAAAAGGTAATAAGGTTTGATGTTTTTTTTACCTCCTCGGCTAAAAAAATAACTTATACGCGCAACACTGCTTCAGTGTTAAACTAACAGGTAATAAAAATAATGTAACATTAATAATCTATCATTCTGATGTAAAAAAAAGTATAAATATGCAGAAAAGTTTAGCAAAAGTTTAAAGAACATGGTTCGGTGATTTTGCTCATGTATGTAATATATATATATAAAGCGAAATATGTTTGTTCAAAGAATGATCTTTTGAAAAAATAACCTAATCGAAGAATGCTTCGAAAAACAAACTGCTGTTTGTACATCGTGTATAATTCAGCATCTTTTGTTTTGTGTTAGTATTTTTATTCAACTGCATCATTACACAAGTGAATGAACAACCATGATAGCTTTAATTGTTTATCAAAGAAAATGCCAATTGAATCATGGTAATTTAATAGAAATCGCTTTATTCTAATTGGAATGCGAAAGATTAAATATTTGCATACATAAATTCGCATATTGTTTAGCATGTGGTTCTGATACGTAACGACGGAGATAGAAATTTAATTCAATTTATTCACTCAAAATAATTTTCAATATTTTAAGAAAATGTTTGTATGATTTAAACTTTCAGAATATACTGCATTATAAAAATTATAGTTCATATTGAATTCTTACATTAAAATGCAAAATATTCACACAAAGTAATTTTTGAGTACTTCGATCAGACGAAAATGTTTGCATGGTTTAAACATTCAAAATATACTTAAAATTGCGGTTTAAAATGCAAAATATTCATCTTTGAAATATAAATCAAATAATTAAAACTGCTCACTTTATAAATCTTATATAAACTTTCCATCTCTGTCTAAAGTTCTACACTATATTGCCATTGATTATGGGACACTTGCGATTTTAGACATTTTACTAAATATCTAGAAAAATACATGAAGAATCATCTCGAAACTCTTAGTGTATAAATATAATAGTATACGTCATACATCTCCGTGAAGATTTTTTACCGCAACGCCATAGGGGACCGTCAACAAATTAAAAAAGAATGAATATCTTTTGAATAACCCTGTCAAAACTAATGTAGCAAAAGCGCTCAAACTCTAGATTATGATTGAATGCCGTATTGTAATACACTGTGTTCATTTTTATGCAAATAGTATGCACACTCGCAGAGTAATTAAGGTTTTTATAAAAATGGTCCCAAATTTTTCGAAGTTTTTTCATTATAATTTTCAGAGTTCTTAATATAAAATAATATTTTTTTTTCAGAAAATATGACAAACAACATTGCACACAGTACCCTGTAATCAGAATTAAAAAATAATGAAAATTGTATGAAAAATGAGTAGGTTTACTATATAATTTTTTACTGCACATGCGTCAAAGATATCAAAATTTCATTTGCATATTTTGTTAGCTAACTATATAGAGCAACTTTTGTAAAAGTCTCAAAATCATAGCTTGAAAATTCTGAAAGTAATCGTCTATAGAAAAAGTACAAAATCCGTTGTTTCCAAAATGAAGCAAAAAAATGAGGGATTTTATCCAAATGCAGTAGTACATCCCATATTGTGTATTCTATATTGACACTAATCAATGAATATATGGATACAACCCCTCTTGTTTTTGCTTCATTTTGAGAATAACGGATTTTCGACTTATTCAATTGATGATTATTGTCATAATTTTCAAGTTATGATTTTGTGACTTTCACAAAAGTTGCTCTATACATTTAGCTAACATAATATGCAAATGAAATTTTGATATCGTTGACGCATGCGCAGTAAAAAATTATTTAGTAAACCAACTCATTTTTTATACAATTTTCATTATTTTTTAATTCTGATTACAGGGTACTGTGTGCAATGTTGTTTGTCATATTTTCTGAAAAAAATAATATTTTATATTAAGAACTCTGAAAATTATAAGGAAAAAACTTGGAAAAAATTGGGATCATTTTTATAAAAACCTTAATTACTCTGCGAGTATGCATGCTATTTGCATAAAAATGAACAAGGCTTATTACAATAAGGCATTCAATCACAGTCTAGAGTTTGAGCGCTTTTGCTACAATAGTTTTGACAGGGTTATTCAAAAGATATTCATTCTTTTTTAATTTGTTGACGGTCCCCTTTGGTGTTTCGGGAAAAAATCTTCACGGAGATGTATGATGTATACTATTATATTTATACACTAAGAGTTTCGAGATGATTCCTCATGTATTTTTCTAGATATTTAGTAAAATTTCTAAAATCGCAAGTGTCCCATAATCAATGGCAATATAGTGTATAGCATAAATGTTAAGCTGAGTAAGGTGATAAAAATCTCATTGATCGACATTCATCAAGATCATTGATTGACTTTGACATTACCAAATAAAGAATTTTTAATCTATACCATCAGCTCAATGCATTTTTGCAAAAGTACCACTTTTACTAATTTTTTTTTCTAATGACCATTTTGATTTGACACTACGTATAAAATTGCATGAAATATATTAAATTACATTTAAATATAATAAAACCTCACTGTAAATAAATGAATAAATTCTCGAATTGAAAGAAAAAAAAATACTTTGGTGCCATTGAAAGACCGTTTAATTTACAAAAAATATCCGTAATTTTTCATTAAAAAAGTTTTTTCCTTTAAAATATATAGATTTTTCCTGTAAAATTTACCACTAACTTATTTCTTACTTTTATTTTAAAAGAAAAATTGTTTTTCTTTAAAAAAATTTTTTGTTTTGTAAAAAATACAATTTCTTTCGATAAAAATCATAGATTTTTTTTTACAGTATACTTTTTTACAATTACTGTAATTGTTTCTTGACTATATGAAATTATATTGAGCAACAAAAACGTATTTAATGATATTAATTTCTGTTTCTGTTTTGTTGTTTTCAATAGTCTCCAAAAGTTAAGGTACTATTATTTGTGTGTGTTATGTGTATCTGTTTAATTGTCAAACAAAATAATATTTTTACTGATTTCGTCAAATTTTCCGCACATTTTATTTTGTGAGAAATATTTCTACCCATTCGAGCGTTTCGAAATTTTTATAAGGGGTTTAAATATAGTCTATTGAGATACTTTTAAAAGATTGAGTTGAACTATAGACGTTTACATACTTTTAGCGCAGAAAAAAATATCCTGTCCGTGAGTCGCAAAGTGAGCTCTTTTTACCAGTGTATTTGAAAGGGTAAAATTCATATTTTTAAAAATCAACTACACTATTAATTAAAAGAAAATTTCAACTTAAAAATATATTTTTGTTTGTTTATATCACCAAAATTGCGCCCGGGTGGAGAGAAAAACTTTCTTTGGTAAAACGACTATTTTTGAATTTTCTTCAAAGGGTTAACTGCAACATTTTTTTAAAAATGGTTATAACATTTGAGACCAAAAAGCACAATGTTTCAAAATATGTCTTTAAGTTTAACTGTGGCGAGCGATTTTGTTGATTTGGATTTAAACAAAAGGATCCCGAAATAGAAATAAACTCGAAAAAATGTTTCTTCCCTCGTTTCGGCTCGTATTTTTCGGTCGTTATTTTTCTGCGCAAGTGCAGATTTTTTCATTCCGCGAGCATAAAAAAATTGACTTTTTGGTGAAAGTGAGTTGTGTTTCATAGTTAATATCTCGGAAACTAACCAAAAAATTAAAATTCTGAACTTCAGGTACATCAAGAAAAACCTTGGATTAATTTCACAAAAAATTTAAGCCTTATACGTTTCGTAGATTTTGCTAGCCATCGCACACGCCCCCCCCCCCCTTCCACACACACACATAGAGAGAGAGAGAGAGAGGTTTAGTTATTAATACAGATACTTCGATACATTTTCGGTCAAAATAAATAAATAAATAAATAAAAAATAAATTAATTAATTAAAAAAACGGTTTTGAACGATTTTTAATCATCATGTTGCAAATAATGATATTCCTTAAAATGCCTTAGAAATTTGAAAAAATCCTTGAAAAATCCTTGAAAAAATAAATAAATAAATAAATTAATTAATTAAAAGAAACGGTTTTGAACGATTTTTAATCATCATGTTGAAAATAATGATATTCCTTAAAATGCCTTAGAAATTTGAAAAAAAAAACTACTTTAATTATTTATATCTTTAAACTACATCATTAGAATATGAAATCTAAAAAAAAAAAGAAAAAAAAAAAAGATATAATAATACGTTGAAATATATCTGGATTTGTATCCGGTCAGTAAAACGTTAATAGAGACTTACTTAAAATTGTTTCGATGAAGATTATCAAACAAACAAAAATTGTTATTTACTCAAAAATAAAACGCAAGTTACGCATTACGGTGTTTTAGCTACACATCATTGTCTACATTTTTATATACTTTGTCTTTAGCGAAATAAAACAAAACTAAGAAGGCGCTGTTTCAGAATAAAAAAAAAGAAAAAAAACATTTTTTGATAACAAATAAATATCTGCCTGGTGTACTTTTATTTTTTTTTAAAATTTCCAATATATTTTTCATTATTAAACAGAAATCCGCTTCCATATCCCCAAGGGAAAACGAAAATAAATATGAAAAAAAACTTTTAATGCATTAGATGCGTCAAATTTACCTTATTACCGAATCACTCAAATCTTTGTTAAATTAAATAAAACAATGAACAGTGCATCATTCAAGCATTAATTTTTCTGTAATTCAATTTTTTTTTAATTGTAGCTGGCTTTTGACGAAATGACGATTCCTCTTTTCGGAAAAAAAAATGTTTTTAATCAACTTATGGCGCAGCTGCCAAACAAATACAAGCTCTTCTACTTTAATTTCATTTTAAAATAAAGTAATTAACTAATATTGAAATGCTGGATTTAATTTTTTTAAATGCAATAATTTGAATTTTTAAATAAATTAATTAAAGCAAGGGAGCAATAAAATGAGTAAAACATCGAAATATTGAAGGGAAAAAAACTAACAACAAAGTTAACTGAAGACTTTTAAAATACAAAATCGAGTTATTAGATAAAACGTATTAATTTATTAAGCAGGCATATAAATATATATGAGTAAAATTTTAATTGCAATTATATAGATGTCAACTCTTCTGCTTTTTTTGCATCACAAAAATTCATTAGTGAAGTTTATCCTTTTTTTAATCACCAGTTATCTGCCAATTAAATAAGGCAAAAATTTCTGTTAACTTTTTGTAGTTCAAAAACGTAACAGTTGGCAATTGTGCAGTTATGCTCTAAACATTATTCAATACATACTACTATTTAATATGATTTCATGTTTCTTTAGTGAGATTCTTTTAATTATTTAACTTAATGAAAGTAATCAGATTTTAAAATTTAGACGCATTTAAACAAACTATTTAGTAACATTTTACATCATTAAATATTAAGTGAATAAATAAAAAAATGATAATAAATCAAATGATTTAAAAGAAGAAAAAATTGTTCTTTTATTGGTATCGATACTTCGATAAAGTTTCGTTCATAAAAAACGGTTTCGGTTGACCCTTAATCACCATATTGTAAATAATGAAATTATCAAAAACGCCTTAGAAATGTTAAAAAATCCTATTTTAATTATTTATATTTATTAAACTACATTATTATAACACGAAATCTAAAACGTAAAAAGAAGATATAATAATAACATGAAATACACCTGGATTTGAATTCGATCAGTAAAGCTATAATAGAGACTTATTCAAAATATTTACTCAAAAATAAAACAAAAGTCTTGCGTTACTGTGTTGCAGGTAACACATCATTGTCTACATTTTTATCAACATTTTTTTTTTTTTTTTTTTTTTTTTTTTTTTTTTTCCAGCGAAATAAAGCAAAACTAAGTAGGCGCTGTTTTAGAATGGTAAAACGCATTTTTTGATAACAAATAAAGATCTGCCTGGTGTATTTTTCTTTTTTGAAAATTCCAATATATTTTTCATTATTAAACAGAAATCCGCTTTAATATCCCCAAGGGAAAACGAAAATAAATAATGAAAAAAAAAACTTTTAATGCATTAGATGAGTCAAATTTATCTTATTACCGAATCACTCAAACCTTTGTTAAATTAAATAAAACAGCAAAGCATTAATTTTTCTGTAATTCAATTTTTTAAATTGTAGCTGGTTTTTGACGAAATGACGATTCCTCTTTTTTTTATGTTTTTAATCAACTTATGGCGCAGCTGCAAAACAAATACAAGCTCTTCTACTTTAATTTCATTTTAAAATAAAGTAATTAACTAATATTGAAATGCAGGAATTAATTTTTTAAATGCAATAATTTGAATATTTAAATTAATTAATCAAAGCAAGGGAGCAATAAAATAAAACATCAAAATATTGAAAGAAAAAAAACTAACAATAAAGTTAGCTGAAAACTTTTAAATTACAAAATCGAGTTATTAGACAAAACGTATAAATTTATAAAGCACGATATATAAATATACATGAGTAAAATTATAATTATAATTAAATAGATCCAAATCTTGCGCTTTATTGTGTCACAAAAATTCAATAGTAAATTTTACCCCTTTTTTTAATCACCGTAATCTGTAAGTTAAATAAGGCAAAAATTTCTAGTATTTTTTTGTAGTGTAAAAAAAGTAACAGTTGGTAATGTGTAATTATGTTCTAAACATTATTCAGTACATACTATTATATAATATGGTTTTATGTTCCTATAGTTATATTCTATTAATTATTTAACTTAATGAAAGTAGTCATATTTTTAAAATTTAGATGCATTTAAACCAAATATTTAAAATCTGTTTTAGGTTAGAAAATATTTAGAAAAAATAAATAAATAAATAAATAAATAAAAAATAAAAAAACTAGTCGAATGTAGCAATCCGATAACTTTTTTCTATTTGATACATATGAATACTTCCAGAAAAGTTAAACATAGCAGCGTCACCGGTTAGGTAATTTACACCGAAATCTAATCTGCAAAAACTTATTTCAAGTTCTAACTGAATCTGAAATTTTATGAAAAACCGTGTATTAGTATTTGAGATAGAATTATCTCAGAAATCATTAAGAACTGGGTAGAAGACCACCTATTAATCGATTTACTCTAAAAACTAAAGAATACTAATTTATAACAGGGATTAACTGAATCTGAAGTTTGATGAAAATTCCTGTTTTAGATTCGGAGATAGAGCTATTGCAATAAACATGAATAATATCGCATAGCAGCGCCACCTGTTGCGCGGTTTACACCAAAACGTAAGCAGAATCATATTATATCAAGGACTAATGGCATCATAAGTTTTATGGAAATCCGTATATTAGTACTTGAGTTTTAGCTGTTGGTGAAATTGTGAAAAAGGCAACATAGCAGCGCCATCTCGAGGGCGATATACATATAAAAAACTAATCAGATCCAATTTACATTAAGGTCTAACTAAATCTGAATTTTTGTGAAATGCCGTGCATAGCATTTTTAGATAAAGCGCCGATAAAATTTTTATCACATACAGAGTTACAGACAGACTCACACACAGACAATTTGTAAAAACATGTTTTTTGGAATCTCTGTCCCATAAAACATGTTAGTCATATTTAAAAAATACATATATTATTCTAATCGAATTTTTCTCAGATGTCTACACAGCATAAAAAATCTATTATTGCCCGATCTAAAATATTTTCTTTTCAATATTTCGATTTCATATGTTTTTTTTTTTTTTCCTTCATTTTCTTCACATGTATTTTATTGTGCAAATTTCATGAAATCGAGTTGGTCTCTGTTTAACGAATTTACTCCATAACGAAGGGTGAAACTGTAACGATGAGGCTTTCTTAGGAAGTTTCACTAAGCACTTATTTATTAACACAATAAAGTTTAAAGTCATGTAATGATAATCAAATACAGCATAATTATGTTAATTATTACTATTGTATCCTGAGGACGCTCACAGAAGCGAATGAAACGTATTTATTAACTTAATAAAGTTTAAAGCAACATAATTATAATCAAATACAGCATAATTATGTTAATTATTACTATCGTATCCTGACGACATTCGCAGAAGCGAATGAAACGTTGATAAATTTTTAAGTGTATTTTAAATATATTCTTTTTATAAGTGTACCATTTAGAAATCTGTATTTATTTTAGTACATGTTTTTAGCCAAATATAGCATGTTTCCTATAAGCAATTTAATGAGGAATCAAATTGTGATATTTATTATTATCAGACATTTACTTTTGTTAATAAAGAAAGAAAATTCAATGAAAGAGTGTGTTTGAAAAACGCTGACATTCGAAATTTAAGTTAGCACTAGCAAAAATTTTACGGTTTCATAAAGTATAAATTCAGTTAACACGAAATCGAGCAAAATAAACAAGCAAATAAATAAAATAAATAAATAAATAAATAAATAAATAAATACTGCACTAAAAATCATTTTTGAGATATTGAACCTAAATGTGACAAAAATGAATAGTACACATTAAAGGATTTTTTCTGATAAATAATGAAAGATTATATCTTCCTATTTAATTTATCGGTAAATGTGTTTAATATTTGCTCTTCGCATTCAGTGTTCCTCGTTAAAATTGGCTTTACTGCAATGCAATTGTACGTTAGGCTAACCATTCCTTTTTACTTTTCTTTTCTTTTCTTTTTTCTTTTTATTTGCTTGCTAAAACCGAGTTTTTTTAGATCCCAATTCTCTATACTCAAAATTGCAATCACGAATTATTTAATGAATAAAAAGGGGAATTAATACAACTTCATCTTTAAAGAAAAATATCATCTTATACTTAATAGAGATGAAATCTGTTTGTTTTGTGCTAGATTCAAAAACAATGAACTTGAGTAAAAATCACAGTAACATACGTTGTATTTTAAAAGGATATTTATTTCTCAATAACTATCAATAAGTGCATTTTCCCAGCTTTAGTTTTAAAACAAAGAAACAGTTTAAAAGATTTATTATGTATTTCTATTTATTTATTTGTTAAAATGCATAATATTTGCTCGTTACATTCGAGTATTCCTCATTAAAACTGATTTTACTACAATATTTTTTCATGTTAGATCAACCATTCCCTTTTCTTTCTTTCTTTTTCTTTCTTTCTTTCTTTTTCTTATTTGCTCGTTGAAACCGAGTTTCTCTACATCCCGGTTCGCTGTACACAAAATTGACTGTATGAATTATTTAATGAATAGTGTAATTAATGAAATTTTATCTTTGAAAAAAAATTCATCTTATACTTAATAGAGATTAAATCTATTCGTTTAGTGCTAGATCCAAAAACAGGGACCTTAAGAAGAAAAAAAAAATTCACAGCAACAAACGATGTATTTTAAAAGGATATTTATTTCTCAATATTTATCGATAAGTGCATTTTTCCCAGCTTTAGTTTCAAAGTAAACATGAGACAGTTTAATTATTCAAATAAAGGATCAGTCTTAGGTAAATAAAGCGAAAAAACTTCCAACGACTTCACATTGAGGATATAGTTTTATTTGAAAGCTCCTTTTCAGAATAAAAGAAAATATCCAATTTCTTTAGTTTTTAAAAAGTTTTCCATTAAGCTACCTTAACAACGTCAGTTATTTTTAAGTGTTGCGTGCAAAACTAACGCCTTTTATAGAAGAAAATAAAATCTCTTACGATCTTTCTTTTTTAACACGCTTATTAATTAAAATTACGAAAATATTAACACTTAAAATTACATGAATTTATAAATATTCATATACATAATATATCCCTTGATACATAAACGTATGCTTCCCTTCTCTAGTTATAAGAAAAGGATATTTTACTAGCGCCATTGCGAAAAAATTAAATAGTAACTTCAAATATTAAATCTAATCTTAATAAGTTTTAGATACTAAGCATTAAAAAAAGTTATTATAAAAGTTGTATGTATAAGTTGTTCTTAACATTAAAAAAGTTGTTATTGAAGATCAAAGCAAAGTAAAAAAATAAAAATAAAATAAAAAATAACGAAAATAAAACAGAATACTCAGATTTCAAATTTTAAATATTTTTTTTTCAATTGTACAAGGATATAATAAAAAGACAGAAATTGGAGATTAAAAAAAAGCAACAGCAACACGTGCTTATGACAATTTTAGAATTTCGTTCATTTCATGAATTCTATTCGTCTCTGTCCTCTGTCTGTCGCAGAGTCCGTACATAAAAACTGTATAAATCATAGACTTCAAATTTTGTGTACTTACATACCTCGTGTCACACGATGCGCCAAAAAATTTTGAAAAAGTCTATTATTGTAATTAAATTAACTTTATCAACGTCATTTGTTCATTTTTGCGATTTACATTTTAAAGGAGAAGCTTAATTTAAACGTTTTGCGTTTAGACATCATAGTTTGGAGGTAAAGCATCCTGCTAGTAAACAGAAGGTTCTTAGTTCGAACTCCGAGGCTGGATATTGAGATTTTTATAAATAGATAGATTTTGTAAAAAGGAATTTTGATATTTTTGGCAATTAAAGGTTTATATTATTAAGGTTTCGTTCATCGATATTCAAATATTTCTTAGAATTTAAAAATTATTGATTTATTTTTAAAACTTTTGTGATTTATTAATGATACAGCATTTTAAATTTCGTTTAAACAACTTTTTTTTCGTTTATAAAAATAAAAAAATTTATTTACATTTCCGCTATTTTATTTATTTATTTATTTATTATTTATTTATTTTTTTCGGATTTTCAAAAAAATTTGGAATTTTGGATATTTATTTAAATAATTTGATTTGAACATTTTTAATTTGATAAAAATAAATAACGTCCTTTTATAATTATTTTAAAATTAAATTTGTTAATGCTACCATTTACGTAAGAATTTAATAATCATAAATTAACAATCGAGTGATTTATTAATTAAAGTATAAGTTGTTTTGAAAGAAACATTAAACGAAATTCTCTGTGCGATCTGCAAGCACACTTACCCATTTGTTTACCATCTTCTATTTTTTTTAAATGTATGTTCCGAATTATAAATCAGAAATTTGATTCTCTTCAATAATTATTTTGGTTAATGTATATAGATAACTAAAGCAATTTATACAATAATAATTTGATTTGAGATAGTTTTTTAAATAAAACTGATTTTAATATATTGCTTTTTTTTTTTTTTTTTACAGTGTAAATGAATGTGTTGGGACCCTATCTGTAGCTGAGAAATGCTTTGTATTTGTGAACTTGCAAATTTTTCGTATAACATTTTCTAATAGAGAAAAGTCAAATCCTTGTAAACGACTGAGAAAATAACCACATTAAAAATATTTAGTTTCGACTGTTTCGATGTGCTTACTGAATGTAATCCAGCGAAGTACAGTAGAGCGCCGATTATCTGGGCCAATGGGGACCGAGACTGATCCGGTTAATGAAAAATCCGGATAGTTGACATCTTTAATAAAACGCCACATGGCAGTGTCTTTTAGGTAACATCCCTTACGCTTTTTCCAGGTTTGGGACAGGCAATTATGGTAATATGCATACATTGTACTTTGTAACTTTTAACACGAACAAAATAAATTTTCCCATGAGTATTCGTGTGAACGAGGTTCGACTGTATTATGTTTGTCTTTATAATGATTTAATACTAAATATTTGATTTAACTGTGAAATTTTAAAAGAAATTTTTATTACCTATATCACTCTCATGATTAAATCAACCAATTTTGAAAACAGATTTGAGAAAGACTCAACACGAAACATCTTATATCTATTATATTTAAAAACAAAGAACTTAAAAAAAAGAAAATACAGCAACGAAAGATTTGAAAAGGGTATTTATTTCTTGATATTTGCCGATAAGTACATTTTTCACAGTTTTAGTTTCAAAGTAAACAGGAAACAGCTTAATTATGCAAATAAAGGAACAGTCTTAGGTAAATAAAGTAAAAAAACTTCCAATGGTTTCGCATTGAAAATATATTTTTAGAATAAACCACTTTTCAGAACAAAAGAAAATATCGAATTTCTGCAGTTCTTAAAAAAGTTTGTTATTAAGCCTTCTTAGCAACGTTAAAGTTTTTCAAGTGTAGTGTTCAAAATGAACGTCTTTCAGGGAAGAAAATAAATTTCCATACTATCTTTGCTTTTAAAAAGCTTGTTAATTAAAATCACTAAAATATCTATACTTAATATGACAGGGGTTGTTTGATATTTTTGATACACATAGTATAACCCTAAATATATACATCATACAGTTACTTTTTTTATTATTTTATTTCTGATTAAATAGAAGGCAAAAATTTTTAATTTTCAATTTAATCGCCTTATAACATAAATATAAAAATGTATACTTTACACCTAAAACAACTTTAAAGGAAAGCAAGAATATTCAGAGTAATTGCAATATGCAACGCTTTCAAGATTTAAAAATGCAATCATTTTTTCAATTGCAAAATTAAAAGAAAAAATAGTTTTAAAAAAAGCAGCAGTAACATATGTTAATGTTAGTAACTGTCGATTTTTTTTTCTACTTTCTTAAAATTATGAATTAAAGAAGAATCATGTGTTTAAAGCTTTGTAACAATTTTTATTTTATGTCGCTATCGAAAAATATCCAGTCGTCATTTTAAATAATTAATTTAGACCTAAAAATATGTCCTTCTAAGGATAGAATATTATTACACAATTGAAATTACTACCAAGTAACTAAGGAAGATGTTTTTTACCCTGAGAAATTGATATTAAATTTCTCTCTCTCTCTTTTTTTTCTGATTTACACATACGTTTTTAATTTATTGCTTTAAGGTGTAATTAAAAAAAAAAAAAAAAAAAAAAAAAAAAAAAACATTTTTTTTTTTTTTTTTTCGTGAAATTGATAGTAAATTTTTCAATTTTTTTCCTCACGAATTACACATACGCTCTTAATTTATTGGGTTAAGGAATAACTTATAAGAAACATGCTTTACCCGTGAAACAACTGATATTAAATTTTTCTCATTTTTTTTTCTCATGAATTACACATACGATCTTAAGTTACTGAGTTAAGGAATAATTCAAAAGATTCTGGTTTTACCCGTGAAGTTTGTATTAAAAATTTTCCCTTTTTTTACATGAATTACCCTTACGCTCTTGATTTATTGGGTTAAGGAATAATTAAAAAAAATATGTTTTACCTGTGAAATTAATATTAAATCTCTCTCTCTCTCTCTCTCTCTTTTTTTTCAGGAAAAAACGCTCTTAATTTTTTGGGTTAAGGGATAATTAAAAAAGAAACACGTTTTACCCTTGAAATTGATATTAAATTTTTCTCCTTTTTTTTCTTTTTCTTTTTCTTTTTTTAAATTAATTATACATACGATCTTAATTTATTGGTTAAGGAATAATTCAAAGAAATATGTCTTTGTCCCTGTGAAATTGTATTAAAATTTTCTCATTTGTTGTCTTTTTCTGAATTACATGTACTGTTATTGAGTTAAGGAATAATTCAAATTAACATGTGTTTATTTTCCCCGTGAAATTGATATTAAATTTCTCTTTTTTTATTTTAGGAATCACACACATGCTCTGAATTTATTGGATTAAGAAATAATTTTTATCGTTTAGAGTATTTTTTGCTCTACAATCAAGTATGTTTTAATTTTAATGTGATCGATTTTTGTGTAATTTTAAATGTCAAACAGACAAAACCTGGATATTTTCGACACCATTTACTTCTTACATTCTCCGTACTCCCTATATTTGGTACCGTCTGATTTTTATTTGTCACGTTCGTTTTCGTTAGTTTTTCGCAGCGTGTCGTTCAATAATAGCATAGGCTTGAACACTTGGTCGGATGAATTGTTTTAATAAAAATCTGGTGTTTTCTATCACCAAAATGCCAAAAAACTTTTTAAAAAAAAATGGGGAGGGGAGGGGTCGTAAACAACAACCTAGATTACATTATTGAATAATTTATTCTAAAGTTTTTGTTTAAAACAAATATAAATAAGTAAATAAATAACGCTTATACATTATTCTTCAACTTAATATTTAAACTTACGACAGTATTTACGTGATGGTAAATAAATTTCTTATTGACAAATTATACTTTGTAATTCTCAACAAAATACCTGAGAAAATCTAAACGTAATAAAGCACACTGTACATACAAACAACGCCTGCATTCAAATCATAAAGGTACATACAAAAATTCTAAATGTTTCACTGAACTATCATAACTGTATAACAAATCCAATTTATCGAAAAAGACCCCTTTACACGTTCGCACTTAATAAGGGAAAATATTGTTGCCAATACAGTTATGCAAATACTTGTTTATCGCAGAATCTATTTCTCCGAAAATGTAATAAATCCCAACTAGTTTAATCGGCAAAACTATGACACTTTTAAGAAAAGGCATATTAAAAGAAAATAAACATGAGAGATAACATGGAAGTGGCCTGTAATATAATATACCAGAGCTCAATGATACTATTCTCGCTATCTACTATTACATATTTCATACTCAATTATGAAACAACTGTAGATTTGAGTGTTCACTTACGATATATTTAACAGGATATACTATTGCGATACTCCCGAGATTGAGATCGTACGTTTTGTATTACATTTGCAAGACAAGTTCAGAGATTGTCCTGAATATTTTTTGACAGTGATAGCTTGTTAACAAAAATGGAGGTAGATAAAAGGATAAATATCAGTACGAGAATTTTCTGAAACGTGAGATTTTTGGGGACAATTCATTTGCAATATCAGGTGAGAAAGAGTAATAGATATGGAATGTAATATCAAAAAAAGCGATAATAAGCAAAATAATCGATAATTATGCCCCAGAAACAGATGAAATAGTTGCAGCAATCTTGAGGTTTTGTTTTTTAACGTGGGAAGTTGAGTTTGTTTTATGTATTTGTTTCAAAGACAGTTCATAAATTGGCTTGAGATTATTTAAATAAGTTTTTTAAATAAAAGGTAAAAGAGGTGGGAGAAACATGAAAAAACTTTTTATTTTTGATAGTAAGATAAAAACATAAAAAAATCTAATTATCTTTTATAGAGCAAAGCCAAAATTACCTTTTTCCTGTTGTTCACGATGAATTAGTTTTATTCATTAAAACATATGCACAGCAGGCCGAGTGGGAAAAGGGAGACGGAGGGAACATATGCTATCTTATGGTGAAATTATTGGAATTTAAAAACAAAAAGAAAGAGTAAATTAAGCGAAAACGATAAGGTCCATTATAAATTATATCTGCTTTAAAGTAAAATATATTTAGAATAAAAAATATAAAATATTTTCAAAAATTTAAAAATTATGACATTTAATTTTAACACCAAATACATATCAAAACTATCTTTTTAGTCCAAATATTACATGAAAATTATATGATAAATATTACCACGTAATTTCATAGAATAGTTTTAGAGATATTTAGTATTTATAGCTGACTTTATTCTAATATCGATTTCATATGAAGAATTCTTTATTATAAGTTTAAATTTCAAATGACTAATTTATTGAAATAATCAAGCGTTACTGAATTAAATATGTTATATATATAATTATTGGAAAGGTGGAAAGGGCTAGTAAATAACACGTGTAAATAAAAGTTCCTTATAAAAAAAACTGCGATCGTGTTTTATACTTTAACCTTTTCATGAAAATGATTTTTTCAGTAACTTTACGCTTCTTTGAATTATAATTCAAAGGAGTTTAAAATCTTAACTCAAAAAAGCCACTTTAAGATATCAATTGAATTTTTTTTTTTACATAAATACATATTATAAGAATCTTCTATAAATCGATGTATTTTTAAATACTAGTAAGTTAAAATTTATAAACTAAATTTATATTAATTTTATAATAATATTTCCGATATAAAATATATGATAATCATACTCTAATTAGTTAATCCTAGCATAAAAAAGAAAAGCAGCGTAAAAAAAATAATTAATATAGAAAATTTAAACGAAAATACATTAAAAATCAATTTAACATTACGAATTCAAAGTTGTATATTTATGTAACTCTAAACTACTTTGGAACACAAGTTCTGATTTAAGTAAAATTAATATATTAAACTAAATTTTATCCTATAATCATATTGCTGTATTAATTTGGGGTGTTTTTATTAAAATTTATTTTTGATACGATTTTGATATAGAACTTAAGACTTTAATGTGAGCGGGTGGAGCTTCGGTGTTCAATGTAATCTTATCTACGCCCATCACTGAAACAGTTTAATGAAACAAACTTATAACATCTGTAACATATTACATCATCAAATATCTCAAAGTGTACTTTTTGTTTCATATGTTTACTGATTTATTTATTTTCAATATTTATTTGCAGTATTTATTTGTTATATCAACAAACATTAATAAAAAAAACATAATCATTGATAAAACAGACTGCCACATTAAGAAAAATACCCTTTTAAATTCAAAACACATTACCCTTAAAATACAAAAAATTAAATAAATAAAAACAACAGTGACTTTGAATTAATTTATGCTCATGAAATTTTTCAAGTTTCATGAAATTGTCAAGGCTTGGAAAACAGAGTATTTCCTTTATAAAGTATATGTTACCAACATCAAGACTTTTAAAAAATCAGAACGAATTAGGATGCAATTAAGATAAATCACTGAAAACTGGAATATAATGTGATAACAATTCAGGAGAGGTATTGGAAGAGGATGAAGTATTTTTCACTAGTCAAACTGGAAGGAAATAATAGACTTAAGAACCTACACGAGTAGCTGAAAAAGACCTGGATGATAACGTTATGTCTATGGAGGCGTTATTTTCAAATATCTCGCTCAAATTTTAATATTTTTGAATGATTTCTTTTTGCAAAGGATAGCTGAGGACGCCTAATTTTAAGTCTAGTTTTTAATTTTTCGATTTTGGTTATATTTGTTTTATATTAGGATAGTTTTAATTTCAAAATCGGTTCAAACAGGTTCCGAAAGTTAAAGTTTTTTTCTTTTTAAATCTGAAACCAAAATTGAAAAGGTTTGAAAAGGTAAATATTAGCATCAAAGCTAGCCGTCCTCAGTTACCCAATGCAAAAAAAAAAAAAAAAAAAAAAAAAATAGAAAACATTAAAAATTGGGCGAGATATTTGAAAATAATTCCTCCATAGACTTAACATTATCATTCAGGTCTTTTTGACTCAGTTAGTCTCTTAATATTTCAATAGATTTTCCCGTATGTTGTTGGAACTATGTCAAATACCACACAATTAAAACATTATTCATTCACTGATTTTTTCCTACGGCAGCAAACATTTAAAAAAATTACTTTTATTGCTTTAACAGACTGCCACTTAAAAAACTTGAGACCATAATGTCGTTTCTTAAAAAAAAAAAAAAAAAAAAAAAAAAAAAAAGAAAAAAAGAAAAAAAGAAAAGAAACAAGACCGCCATTGAGTTAATTTACGTTTTTGCAAATATCACGAGTGTTCTAAAACAGTTTATAAAACACTAAGTTTCCTTTGAAAGGCGTGTGTTACGAACATGCAGGTAATTTCATAAAAGCAGAACAAAGTAGGATACAATCAAGATAAACATTAAAAACTGGAATATAATATGGAAAGATTTCAGAAGGTTTGTTAACTAAAATAGGATGAAGTTTTCTCTTTCTTGTATAAAATTGGAAAACAGTAATATACATAATATAGTAATAATAATAAAGTAAACTAAACTAAAACCTGTAGTTGTTGTGATTGTGTAAAACGCAACCAGTAAAAAGTGAGGGAACAAATACAACTTAATTAAAATTTGGTTTCAATACATTGAAAAAAAAAACCCCTCAAAAATGAGTAATCCGATGTAGTCATATTGAATTGAGTATGTTCGGATCAAAAATGAACACATTACTTTCTCAATTTTGAAACATCGTGTGTTATCAAATCCGAAAAAACGATATTTTGTACACTGAAAGGGTTTATTTCATTCATGACAACATAAAAGATGGTTATTAATGTAAATGATATTAATGTAAATGATGCACATTATTTTAAAATAATTTAAAAGTGCTTGTAAATAATTGTCTTGTGATAAAAATATTCGATTTGGGTATTTTGCTAATAATTTTTTTTTTAAAATAAATAATCAATTAAACGTTTATTGTTAATAATTCTGAGTGGAAAATAAAATCCAGTGCATTTTTACTTTAATTTGTAAGTTCAGGGGGGCAGTTCATAACGATTCAACCAATATTAATCAAAATTAAATTTAAAAAAAAAAATCTGAAACCAGTTTTTAACGTTTTATCTTGACGGCATCCTTAAATAAGAAGGCTGTTCAATAAATAATGATCATCATTTTTTATTACTTTATTGTACATAAATATATTTTTATGTTCCATTGTTAGCTTAATGTGCAATGAATACGTGTTAATTAAAAAAAAAAAAAATTCTTGTAATACGTCAACGGCAGCAATGAAAGTTAAGATACTTTCAACATCGCAGTCCGGGAAGGATAGAGGCAACCCGCAATGAGCATTATGTTGCTGCCAATTGGAAATTTTACTTTCGCTTTGAGGGTTTTCTTAAATCAAGAAGGGCAACTTTATGACATAAATTTTTATTTATTTTTGTTCGGAAATGCATAAAATTAGTAGGTGTTGTTCAGAAATTGTCTAATCGCTCTCACACTTTTTTTTTCTAACATAATAGGTTTTTCAGAAAATAGCGTCAAAGTGGGCGTTTTAAATTGAAATTCTCTCGTGAAAGAAGAATAACTATCCAAACTGGGATGAAAAACATGTTAGTCACAAGATCGAATTCGCTTATAACTCAATAGGCAATTTATTGATCAGAAAACTCTGTTCGATTCTAAATCGTTTCCATAGTCAGGCCTATCAATTTTATATCTCTCCGATAAAAAAAGGATTTGTAAAGGTGTCAAAACTTTTTACGTTTTTTGAGCATATCAGTTGAGAACAGTCTTAAGAAAAAATCATTTGAAGAGTATGCTATGCATAGGTGCAAATTTCTAAAATTTTTAAAGAGTCAGTGAATCTTAAAACTCAAATATTCCAGACATCACCAAGGCTTAATAACAAATAATAAATAAATAAATAAATAATAAAAATAAGAAAAGACATGAAACATCGGAGAAACAACCTGAATTAAGGATCGCAAAAAACGTCGCGATTTTCGTCAAAGTATGGCTGAAAAACGCTATTTTCGTCGAAATGATTGCGGGAAAAACGCGATTTTGATTAGAGGATCATTAAAAAGCAAGCAAAGTATTGCGAATAAACGCGAGATTCACGACAGGAGACTGTGATAAAACGCGATTTTTGTTAAATGATTGCGAGAAAAAACGCTAAATTCGCGGAAGGATGGCTACGTAGACGCGGGAAATTAGTCAACACATTTACGTGGCAACTGGCGACTGTGAATCTACCTATTGCTATATATGTCGAGTAGGAGACTTATGAAGAGTCTTCTCTTCCCTTTAGCCTATTTTGGAGATGATTTGAGATGATTAAGAAAGAGAAAGACAGTCATCTTCAAAGTAAGATGGGCACGGAGTTCCTGCAACTATTCTTATAAAAGCCAGAATTAATACTGTCGGTATTATTGTCTGAGAAGATCATTAGATATGAGAACTGTTAAAAATATTGCAATTATAATTGCAGGACACTCATAAGTTGATAACAGAAAAGTGATCTTGAGACGTGTTTGCGATTTGTGAGTTACGAGACTTCTCATATTGCAACAACATGCATGGAAGCTTGTTCAAAATTGTAAGTAATGTTGAAAGAAGATGAGATTCACATCCCTAATGTGAAGAAACAGCTTCGTGGAAAGTATTTTTCATCATTAGAAGTGTTGGAGAAAACGGCGGAGAAAATGTTTCAGGAACCTACTTAAAAAAAGTGCCAGCATACCTTTGAAGTGTGAAAAACTGTGGGACAAGTGCATTGAATATGATTTATTTTGAAAAGTACCATTAAAATCTAGACTATGATTGAAGATATATTGATATAGAAAAGTATGATCATTATTTATTGAACGGTCATCGTATATATAGAACTTTTCATCTTAAATAAAACAAAACAAAATTCCTGTATATTGTAATGATAATGTATTATGCACTATAAATTTTTAGACTGAGTAAAAAAAAAAAAAAAAAAAAAAAAAAAAAAAAAAAAAAGATATTCTAATAAAACTTACTCTTCTGGAGCGATGGTAAGGAATGCCGGTCGGATCCATCCATTTCGTTCTGAAAGAAAAATATGAGAAATTAGCATCTCTTAAAATGTATTTAAAAAATGCTCGCGAATATCGGAACTCATACTTTCGTTTCCAATACAACTATTTCCGAACTATAATAATTAATAATTTTTCCTAATAATTTTTTAATGATTAAATCAGTGGAAATGGAGAAGCATACGAATACTGTATATGAATAATTTTTTATGCTTTCATTTTTTTCCTTCCGTGGTCCTTAATTGGGAATTTATTTTTTTTTTCTTTCGTGGCCACCAATTGAGGATTCATTAATTTTATAAGATTTGACAGCCCATTTAAACCTTTGTGTCCCAAATTTAGAATATGAAATTTTAATCATGAATTTTTGAAACTAAATTAGAAGATTTACACAATTATTTAATAAATTTTATAAAAATTTTGCAATTAAAATGAGTTAAATTTCAATTTATGGGAATTTTGTGCAATATTTGTAATTGCAATCGAATCTTTTACTTAAAAACTTATTATTAGTGAATAAAATCACTTGATAAAACGCAATTTTCACCTTGTTTTAAACATGAAACATATAATATAAGTTTTGAAACATTCGCTGTTTTTCTTAAAAGTCGATTAAAATAATCAAAGTGATGTAAATAGTTAAACAAACGCATTTTATTTAAAATATCTTAGTACTTTCAAGCCTTATCCAGGCTCTTCATCAGAGAATATTTTTATAACTCAAACTTAGAGTTATAAAAATATTCACTAATGAAGAGCCAGGATAAGACTTGAAAGTACAAAGTAAATGTATATGTTTACTATTAACATGTATTTGATTATTTTAATCGCCTTTTAAATAGGACAGTGAACGTTTTAAGATTCATATTATACGTTTTATTTTTAGTGTTTTGTAGAATTAGGAAATGTAAAACTCTTACAATAGAAATACAGAAATATTTCAAACTGAAACTCCTACTTTCTCGCCATACCCATCCCAATCTTAAACTGTCAAAAAATCTTTTTTTTTTTTTTTTTTTTTTTTAAATCATTGTTTTAAAAGTATTTTTGTTTTGTGCAACCAGCATGTTGGTTTAAGAACTAAGAAAAAAAAAAAAAACATTCTTTAAGAAGGGAACACTGAAAGAAAAAATCCTGAGGAGATATTTTGAATACAAAAATGCATCAAATGCCCATAAATTTGACATTACAGAGGGGAATTCGGAAAATGATGCCCAGCAGCCTTAACATGTTGAGTACCATGTCACTCACCGGTGACTGACACAGAACTTTTCGTTTAGGTCGCTTGAGTCACTGGTGTAAAATGTGATATAAAACTGAAATATATACATATTGTTTTAAGTAATTATTGAAAATTCATTTTAAATTTAAATGACTTAATGGAAAGTTCAGTGTCAGTGACCGGTGACTGATGTGGCACTCAACGTACTAAAAGAATATATTCAAGGTATATCTATGAAATTTTTGTCGTCTACAAGTTCTGGTAAATTCATATTTAGAATTGGTCCAGAGCAGACCCACCTTTAAAATCGCATGTTATTCCTCTTAATTTAGTTAACAGGTACTAATTTTTAAACTATACAAAAATTTTGCTTATTTATAAACCTTAACACGTTTGGGACCATTTCATGAAAAACGGACAAAATATCATGCATGTGACATTGACATAAATACATATAGCTATGAACTTGTAAATTGTTAAAACATAAACTATATATTAAAAAAAAAAAAAAAAAAAAAAAAAAAATCTTAGATTTTTTACATTAGCATTCTTGGTTTAATTTTAATGTACAATTAGCATTGTTAAAACCGCAGTAATAAGTAGAAGATTTCCCACACATGATATGGAAGTGACCTTTAATAGGTTTAAAAATCTTTACATTTTTACCTTAGACATAAACATTCTACCAGTTTTTAAAACATTAAAAAAATTCCAAATTTTGAATTCCAAATCTGCTCATATAGAACTACTTCATGAAAAACAGAAAAAATGACCTATACGTGTGACATTTACTTAAATACCCATATATATTAACTTATAAGTTGTTAAAATATAAACTATGGATTAATAGAAACAAAAATCTCTATATTTTCACATTCACATAAAGTTGTTTTAATTTGAGGATATAACAGCAATGTTAAAAAGTAGTAATACACTATTAACACGATTTTTTTTTTCTGTGAAATTACAGATAATCTACGGGTAATCCGTCATCTTATGTCTTATGTAAAGTTACAGAGATTAGAAAACAGAGATTCTCGTTAAAACACAGAGAAATCATTCGGTACATTTATCATTCACTTTTTGCACAATCTATTTCGAGCCGTCAGGAGTTTGAACACGAGACCTATTGACAGTAGCAGAACACCAAACTGACTGAGCTCTAGGAGCTTTTGGTATTTCATTCAAAATATGTATTTTATGTTTCAGTGGAAAAAAATCGATAAAAATCCTCACAACACCAAGGAAATGATTTTGCCCTTTTTAAGTTATTCTAACAAAGAAAAAAAACCCTTTTTTTTCATATTTTTAATAAAATTGCAAAATAATTTAATAACTGTGTATTTTGAATTAAAAGTTTGAACAAAAAATAAAAATATCTTTAAATAAATATGATATCCCTACAGGGAGTTAGATATAATATAAGGGAAATGTCGGTGAAATGATGACCGAATATGCATTTAACCGAGAACTAATGTGAATTCACAGAGAGTCTCGCTTTGTTTTCTGTGTTTTTACAGAAAATTTTTAACAGTGTATATAGAAAAGCAGTCCCACACATGACATGGAATGGCCCTTTATAACTGTAAATCAAAAGAATGAAGAATAAATCATTGTACTTTATTTAAAAAGTTGATTTTCTTAATTGAAAGACTTCTTTCCATGATTTAATCTATTTATTTGAATATTGAGGCAAATATTATAGAACATTTTATATGGTCGTCAAAGATATAGTTACTAAAGACAAACTCTCATGCTGCCTTTAGCAACTATTTTCTGTTCGGAAAAACCGTTTATGTGGAGAAATTTGAAACTTATTATTTTATATCTATATAAGATTAATGACTGTAAAAAATACGAAAGAATTCTCATACTTTCCACAAAAAAGAATCAGGGTACAGTATAAGTTATCAAATCTAAAAAATCCAAATAAGAAAAGAAATCGTACATTCTACGGGCTCAGCAATAAAGAATTTTCGAAGAACAGTTGCTACTGGCCTCAAGGTCTAATTTTTCTTACATAAAACAAAAGTCTCTTTGAAACATTTTATACTAGAAGAGGTACTAAAGACAATTCAAATTAAATTTCTTCTATAGTATGCTAATATACTCATAATAATCATAAAAATAAAATACCATTTCAAAAAAGCATTCATAAGGCATGACAATCATTTCTTTCGTCAGATAAAATCACCAACAGCTAATGAATAATCCGGCGGCCGACTAGTAGAAAAACTTCCCATTGAAACAATATCGTTTTTTCAATTTCTTTTTCTACCTCAATTACCTTCCGAAAACGTGTCTTATCTGCTAATAATGGTACCAAGCATGGAGACAGATTTTTACACAAACTGTGGACTGAAAAGTTAATTATCTGATTAGGAACGCAAATGTCTATAAACAGGAAAAAGCCCCTCGCAATAAGAACTGTTCTTCCCATTGATAACAAACTAATTGAGGTTTGTTGAGCGACAAGCCAACTTATCGACCTCTTATCTATTTTTTTCTTTTTTAATATGTATTTTTAGCTTTTTTGGAGAATGAAAGATAACTCTCATAACATCGGATAAATTGCGGTAAAGTTCAATAAACAGTAATTTGTCACCTCCCATAAATTTTAATAAAACTATGATTACTTTGTTTCGTTTTTGTCATTATCGGCGATTTGAAATTGTCCTAAGTTGGATTATTTTAGAATAAAATTTCAGCATAAAACCCTGAATTTTAAATGCAGTAAAACCTGATAAAACGGAAACTCGTGAGACTTGAAAAATTTTCATGATTTCAGACAGTTTCCGTCTCAGTAAGATATAATTTCATGATATTCTCAGGCAAATGGCAGTTTATGAAAAAATTTCGTTCTATACAGAGTTTATTTTCACAGATTTTTCTGAATTTTTATATGATATAAACGAAATTCAGTCGAGTTTTTTTATATTATTATTATTATTATTAATTGAAGTTTTATTAAATTTGTGCTAAAATTACTAAATAAATGGCAACCCACACTGAACTTATAATCATTGACTATTGATTAAAAGGAAAATTAAAAAATTGCTACTGATTTGTTATCCAGCGACTTGTTGAACGACAAGCACGGATGTAATGGAAGGTATACGGGGGTATACGCCATATACCCTCTGTTTCTCAAGAGAGCTATAGTATACACACGCTAGGGTATACCTCTGCCTTGAGCGTATACCCTCTGCTCAAAGCGTATATCCTCTTTTATTTTTACGACTACACCCCTGATCACAAGTCAACTCATCGATCTCTTACTTTTTTTAAAAATATAATTATTTGTTTATTTATTTATACTTATTTATTTATTTATTTATTTATTTATTTATTCATTAAAAATGAAAGATAAATCTCATAACATCCGATAAATTGCATTACACTCAATAAACAACAGTATGTCCCATCGCACAAATTTTAATTTCATTTCTAACATTTAGCCAAACTAGAATTTTTCAGATGTCATAATTTAGATTATTTTAGGATTATAAGATAACGCAAAACCTGGGTTTTTTATACATTAAAATACTGTTTTCACACATTTTACATTTGAAAAGACACTCTCTCTTAATCCAATGTCGTAAAATTTAAAATTATGCAATGTTAAAAAATAATTATGATTGAGAATTTTTTTTTTCAAATCAATTTTTTCAAAATAAATTAAACATACAAATCTGAAAAAAAAAAAGAGAGAGAGAGAGAGAGAGAGAGAGATAGAGACTATGTTCATCATATTAATACTCAGAAAACAGAACGCTATTCCAATGGGGAGGCATTTTTCTAAAAACTCTTTCGCATTTTGACATTTTTATTCATTTATTTATTTATTTATTTATTAAAATAAAAAAAAAAATAAAATAAAATAAAAATGTCTAAATTCAAACGAGTTATTATAAAAATGCCTCCCCATAGGAATAGCATTAGCTCCTGAATATCTTCGCGGGCAAGGACAGGAGCCTTCACTTGGTGATGAGGCAAATCGCGAAATAGTGCTCCCATTAACATCATTCATATTGCTTTAATTTCACTTCAAATAAAAACTTCTAATCCATTTGATTTAAAAAGCATAACTTTGAAGGTTTCACTATGGTACTCCAATGTGAAATTTAATACTACTTCTGACAATAAAGTTCGGTAGCATTAATGTAGATGAAATATTAACGGAAGTTACCATACCATCCTTCGAAATAGTCATCTCCTATAACTATGCACCGCCGAGATCTGCTATACATGTCCTGGGAAATTCGCAAGAAGTCTTCTTTTGGGATGAAGTTCAAAAGCTTAGTCACGTTTCGTTGGATGTCAGCAATATGGTCAAATCTCTTTCAAAGAGAGTTTGAGTCGTGAAAATAGGAAGAAGTCTGGAGGATTGAGATCGGGCGAGTATGGTAGGTGTTCAATTTGCACCATCCCTCAAGAATTTCTTTCGGTGTCTTGCAAAGCTTAAAACCAAATTTTAAACTGATCTTTTATTCGTTCATTTTCCTGTTCTCAGTTCAGAACCAACAGACTGAACAAGCACTTAGTAAAGCACGTCTTACACAGAACATAAACGACGTTCAACTGAACAACGGTGGGAGAAGATGGTCTACACTTGCCTCTATGCAAGATCCAAGTGCAGCGTTTTGTTTCCCCATTGTTGCCAGATCGGTTGTTCTGAATTCATTCACCGAACTTTATTGTCAGAGGTAGTAATTTTGCACATTCAATATTTGAAAATCAGTACAATCATTAGATTTGAAATTTATATCTAGAAAAATATAATGTTATACCTTTCTAACGCAGTTTGTCAAACACTTTTCTGACAAATACTTTTCGAGCTATTAATTTTTTCAGTAACTTTAAATGCTTCATTTTTCGTGAAATGATGCACAAAATGTGGCTTTTTATTAAAGAGGAATTTTATAATTTAGTTTTTGAGAAAATTGCAGAAAGTTACATTTTTCAGAATTTGTTTCCAAATTATTTTAATTATTTTAAGCCCCCAATCAGCAATGGGCCCAAGGCCATGGTCTAGTTGGCCTGTGCAGTAATCAGGTCCTGGATATGTTCTTTCACATATTATTTGTTATGTGATGACCAGATTATTATCAAATATATGTGACTTTTATTTCAAGAAACAGTATGGTTTTAATATTCTATTTGTTGGGTTCTATTCGTTTCTATAGCAATCGAATTGAGAAACCCGAGTACTCTTATATATAATTTGACAGATTTAATATGAAGACCTGATTTGTATCGTATTTTCTTTGACATATCTGATTTAATGAACAGTATTATACAATAATGTGTCCCTCCTGTTCGTTATCATATATTCCTGACTTCCATATAGGGTATTATGCTGCATAAATATCTATTCATTAGTGGTAAAATTTTCATATTTATTAAAACTTCACTAAAACCGATTACTCGTGCATTAATTTACAAGTAAATTATACGCAAAGGCCAAAACACAAACCTTACTTTCCAATTTAAAATAAGTGAAGTAGTAAGTTAACTTCTGTTGCACAGAGTAATTTTAATACTTACTTACACTTCCAGGGATAATGACAATCGTAAAATTACAATGGAAATTATTTTATGGCCTTTTCAAATACAACTCTGAAAATATATTTATTTAAAATATTTTCGTTCTGCCTCTTACACTAATCTTTGTTTTTGATCAGCGTGGAGTAACTGCAAATATATTTAATCCACATATAATAATTTTGCCGCGACATTATTCTCCCCCTCATCGTGCTTTTAAAATATTACGAAATGAAAACTGTGCAGAAAGGCGAATTAAATTTTTCATCTCTGGATTAAATTTGTAAAATTCTACATCTTTAGAAACTGAAAGAGATGTTTTCATTTATATTGGATATTTTTATTCCGTGAATTGCGTACTTTCGAAAATAGGTTCTTTCTATTCGTTTATACTTCAAAACTTTAATTTTATCGTGGGTTTAAAATACTTTTGCCAAAGAAATGGCAATTTCAGTTCAGTTAACAATAGAAGACGTATTTTTAAATAATATTTCATTTTGATTTTCGAAATTCTTAAATGTATTTTACCTTTTTAAAAAATAATTATTTATCTTTCGGATGTTTTAACAGCCTATATTTTCGTATGTTAGAATTAGAAAAATCGTTTTAAAAATGTTAAAGCAATGCTTTATAAAAGTACTTTGTTATGATTTTTTTTTAAATTTCTATGCCATTCCTTTCACCAAATATAAGTGTATTGATGAATTTTGTAGCAAAGAAAAGCGTTGATCTGATAATTTTCATAAACGAAAAATGTACTATTGCATGTTTGTTACTTAAATTGTCGCTGTAATAATAGAGAAACAATATAAAAGTAGATTTCATAGACTTTAGCAGTTTAAACATTAATTTTTACTTTAATCATCAAAATCTTTTTTGATAATTGTTTAAAAGTAACGCAAAGAACAATTGTTCATGAGTGCTATACATGCATATTACTTTGCGTGTTTTTCTTACATTTATGGCATTAGTTATCTAAATTAAGACTTGTATTTCACAATCTATTGTAAAATTTTTACGTCGGAAATTTTATTTTTCATGAAAAAGATCATTTCATTTAACTTTCTTAAATGTCAAAGTTTTGCTACATGTTTATGTTTACATAATCGCTCTTTAGTGCGAAAATAGATTTCGAGTATTTCTTCAGTAATTTCAACCCTAAAAAAGTTATTAGCAGATTACTAATAATTTAAAAAAGGTAGTACAGTATTAGTAACTAAAAAATTATTAGTGCATGTTTATGTTTAAATAATTGCTGTAAGGTTCTATTAATAAAGACAAAAAGTAGATTTCATGGGCTTTTTCATAAGTTTTAATACTAAAACAAATATTAGCACTGCATTGGTAACTAATAAATATCCAAATTAGTATATATTTAAGTGGCTTCTGCAATTTAGCGACACAGTATAAAAATGAATTTCGTGGATTTTTTCATCAGTTTCAACACTAAATAATATTTGTACAATATTAATAACCAAAACAATATTAGT
This sequence comes from Maratus speculifer, assembly GCA_964019185.1. Classification (NCBI taxonomy): domain Eukaryota; kingdom Metazoa; phylum Arthropoda; class Arachnida; order Araneae; family Salticidae; genus Maratus; species Maratus speculifer. The sequence continues at coordinate 299,054,848 of OZ025297.1, read as the reverse complement.
ATATGTTTATGTTCAAATGATAGTTACAATTTAGTGAAACATTACTGAAATTATTACTGGACTTTTTCACCAGTTTTAATCCTAAATAATATTAGTAATTAAAAAGTATCAATACATGTTTATGTTTAAAATATTGTTGCAATGTGAAACAGTACAAAAATAGATTTAGTAAACTTCTTAAACTGTTTCAGCCTTCATTTTTATTTATCAGGTTATAATTTTTTTTTTTTTTTTTTTTTTTTTGGGGGGGGGGGGGGATAAAACTTTAAAAGCAACTAAAAAGACGTTGTTCAAAAGCCTTATTTAACATTATATACCAGCGTAAAACTTTTTCCCCCCTTTTTACCATTTTTACACATAATTGAAAAATTCTTTATAAATTTGATTTGTCAGTCCTTCGCGCAGTGTTCTAACTTTCACCATGCAGAATTACCAAGTAATTCTTATCTGTCAATAAAGTTCACAGGAGAATTTTCAATACTGAAAATGAAGCGTGTAATATTTACTAGTATTACAGGGGCATACACAAAAATTCCATTACGGAAAAGTCTACGGAAAAGATCGTTTGAATATCCTTGTTATCATTTTTATATTATAACAACATGATTAAAAAGCAGCGCAAGCGATATTTCCGTTAGACCATAACGTTACGGAATGTTTTTGTGTGTCTCCGTAATCGAATTTAAAACGTTACCAATTTTCGATAGTGAATATTTATAGTGAATATCAAACAACGCATACACAATTACATAGCAATGAAAAACACCGAATATACTGACGATACTTAATAATTATAATAATAGACTTTGTTAAAAATCACTATAACATAAAAATCAAAGTAGGACGCGTCTTGAGCAAAACACAATACAGCTCGTCATCAGCTGAAGGAGACATGTGTCCGTAGGGGCACGAGGTCGTATATTTACGACAGTTAAAGAATGCACAGACAACCGAATTCTTAAGGTTGCTAGTTGCTAGTCTCCCAGCTTCCGAATTCTCCTCGATAATGTTAAGTCTATCGGCGTTTCATGCATTGTTATATACAGAATATCTTCTCCGGAAATTAATATTTTTTAGCTTCTTTTTTCAGTGTTCTCCTTTTAAAGGATGTCATTTTATTTCTTAGTTCTCAAAATGTTTCATAAAACTATGCTTCATTTAATATTTTATGCGTTAAAAAGTGACGAACTGGAAGTAAAATTTTAACATTTCAAATAAAATTAAGCGTAGATTTCAGAAATATTTTGGAAACTAAAAATAATAGGGAATTTTTTTTTAAAAGAATACTGAACAAAGAAGTTTAAAATATGAATTTTTTGAGGGGATATTTTGAATATAAGAATGCATCTAACGCCCCTAGACTTATCATTATCGAGGGGACTTATTCGGAAGCTGAGTGACTAGCAGTCTTGAGCATTTTTAATCTAGCGGGTGTGTCAAAATGAACTAAATGATTTAAAAAATCAATAATTTGCAATTGGTGATAGCTATATTCTTGCAGCAGGATTACGTAACATGTCAGGAATTTGTTTACAGCGATTCTTGGTTTTAGTTATAACTAATAGCGATAGATGACGCTGGAAGCAAAAAAAATCTAAATCTAAGATCGATTATTTTTTTCTTATCCTAGCATTCATTCAAAGGAAGGGGCTTAAATGTATGAAATTTATCTCTAAGAGAGTGATGCCTTTTGGTACTAAAATCGTGAACCGCAGTAAATAAATCTTGATATCATACATACCACTTCTGCAGGAATTATTTAAAAGGGTGTTCTTAAATCAAAAAGGGCAATTTTGTAACATAAATTTTAAGTTGTCTTTGTTGGGAAATGCATGAAATTAGCAGGTGTTGCTGTTCAGAAACTATCTTATCGCATTTATTTTTCTGTATATATATTTTTTTAAAACGCAATAGATTTTACAGAACAAACCATTAAAGTTGACGTTTTGAACCGCATTTCCCAAAGAAAACAGAAAAACCACCCTTACAAGCGAAGAAAAACGCGTGATCACGTGATCAAATTAACTTATAACTCGATAGGTAATTTAATTATCATAAAATGGAAAATGAAGTTCAAGTTGAAATCGCTTCCGTAGTCAGGCTTTCAAATCTTTCTGTTAAAAAAATGAATTTGTAGATATGTCAAAACGTTTTGAGCTTGTTGAGCAGAGCAGTTCAGCCTTAAAGCTTCCACCGTTTCCAAGTTATTGAATTTTAAAATAAGATAGTCCATTTTAGGACACCCGGTATTTTGGGAAATGTTCCAAAGGATCTCTAAGGTACATTACAACAAGTTTTTGTTGCATTTATGGTCCACTCACAAAGACACACAAAAGTACTTGGTGACAGAAATAATCGTGTACGATATTTGCTGGAAATGCGTTATCCACTACGGTATGTACTTTTGCACTTAACTACTTTTTAGTGCATTACGTGGCATATATAAATCATATACAGTGCTGCACGAAAGAATTCGTACACTTTACCGGATATGGACAGCTATTGTTTAAAATAGATTTTTACTGGGTATCTTTTTTTAGTCATTACTTATTTATCTATCGCAATCGACTGTATGAAAAAAATTAAATTTCTTAGTAATGTTCTTTCAATATTTAAAAGTGTTTTTAATAATCTAGACCTGTTACATGATTTTTCATTCTGTTCATTTTCAGAATGCTTTTGACATCGTTTAACTAAATATTAATTTTTTTCTTTCACAATATTTTGTTAAAAATTTTACATAGAATTTAATTTTCTATAAAATTGCTTCATTTAACAAGCTTTACTTATTTTAGACAATTATATATATATATATATATATATATATATATATTAGTTAATGTTTACGTTTAAGTGGCTGCTGCCTTAACATTGGCACAATATCACTAAAGTAAATTTGGTAAGGGTTTTTTTTCTATTTTAACCATCCAGTCATTCAAAGTACCTTTCAAAAATTATTCGTAAAGAAACATGAATTACAATGGTTGACAACACGTATTTTATTCGTATAATGTTTCTTTTATTCACTTAATTTTATTCAAACTAAATCTTATCGTTACTACATCAACCATGAACCGCGAATCTTTCAGTAATTGATTAGATTGATGAAATTGGATCTTTTATGAAGGGTATATGTACAGATTTCTCGAAATGTGCCAGTAAATGTGATGTGCAGGTGGGTCGATAACATCTTTTCTTTGGCATAAATTGCCATTGCTTTTTTGGATTTTTGTTAAATGCATTTGTAAATATTTGTTGATTAAATGACATGTCTAAAAATATATATTCGCATTTATATGCTGTTTAGATAAGTCAGTATCAATCTTTATGTGATAGAAAATGCAGTCACCTTTCAATAATATTTATAGTTAAAATTCATCGTTGCTCTTTATATAAGTCAATAACAACATTCTTTGAGAGTTCTTTATTTGTAAAATGATGGATTTCATTGTAAATTTGAATTATTAATGATTTTTAACAGTAGAAAATGTGATGATATTAATTGACCTGAACGTTTTTTCGAGTATTTAAAAGTGATATACATGTATGTTACATGACTTTTTTTTTTCTTTCTAATTAAAGTTTATCGCCGTTTTTTAGATAAGTCGATAACATCATTCTTTACAAATCTTTATCCGTACAATGATGCATTCACTGAAAATTGAAATATGTAATGACGTTCAACGGTACAAAATGATATTATATTAATTGACCTGAGCATCTCTTTTTAATGTTTAATGTACTCTTTGTACAATGATTTTTTTAGTTTTAAATTTAAATAGTTTAACATTTACCGGTATAAGATGTGATTATATTAACTGACCTGTGATGCTTTTGTAATATTTAAAGTGTCAGATACTTTTTTTTTTTTTTTTTTTTTTTTTTTTGCCAAAAATGGTTGTTTTTTTCAATAAACCTTTAAAATATTCCATAATAACTATCAGAAATATATAAATTCCCTGCTTGCTTCATATAATCCTCATACTTACTCTCGCGAAAATATAGATGAATTAACCTTTCATTTTCTCAAGATAACAAAATCAAAACACCAAAATTTTCATTTCTCATGCTTCAACTCTTTGAAAATCTGCTGAGGAACCAAACCCACTCAAAGGCACTTCCAAGAGAACTCCCGGTGAAACAAAATAAAAAGGCAATCAGACAGTAATAACTTAAAATTAATCATCCAATGATGGTTTTCGCTTTAAATAGTTTAACGTTAGTTTGAATAATAAAGTTAGTAATTAATAGTTTAACATTTAAATAGTTTAAATGTTGAACAGCATAAAATGGGATCATACTAACTGACCTGAATTGCTTTTATAATATTTAAAGTGTCACATATTTTTTTTTTCCAAAGAAAAATGTTGTTTCTTTCAATAAACCTTTAAAAAATTGAGAAAACATTCCATAATAACTCTCAGAAATAGGTAAATTCCCTTCATGCTTCATATAATCCTCAACCTTACTCTCGCGAAAATATACATGAATTAACCTTTCATTTTCTCAAGATGACAAAATCAAAACACCGAAATTTTCATTCCCATTCTTCAACTCTTCGAAAATCTGTTAAGGATAACCAAACCCACTCAAGACACTTCCAAACTGACTGACTCCCGGTGAAACAAAAGAAAAAGGCAATCGGACAGTAACACCTTAAAATTAATCATCCAGCACTTTCGTAGAAACGGTCTCATTTTAACTTTTTTTTTGGGGGGGGAGGGGCAAAAAATGGTTGTTTATTTCAATAAATCATTAAAAAATCGATAAAATATTCCACAATAACTCTCAGAAATGGGTAAATTCCCTTCTTGCTTCATATATTCTCCATTCTCACATCCATTCATCTCATGAAAATATAGATAAACTAACCTTTTATTTTCTGAAGATGACAAAATCAAAACACCGAAATTTTCATTTCCCATCCTCCAACTCTTCGAAAATCTGCTAAGGAACCAAAAGCCACTCAAGACAGTTCCAAGAGAACTGACTGACTCCCGTTGAAACAAAAGAAAAAGGCAATCGGACAGTAACAACTTAAAATTAATCATCCAACTCTTTCGCGGGGACGGTCTCACTTTCTTCGTCACATATCATCTTTCCGATTTTTAATCTCTCTGTTTGCTTGAAAGATCTCTGAGAAAAATGCATTCTTTCCAGTACGATGAATTAAACTCTAATTTATCAACGTCTAAACCGGTATAATGAATTATGTGCGAGGCACTATGAAACTGAGCATAACCGCAGAGGGAAAGTTGAATTAAATAAGGTGTCTTAAAAGAGTGGCGTTTCTTTTTCGAAGGGGAAAAGATTGCTCTTTTGAAAGACCTCTCTCTCCGAAGATTCTGCGCGGCCAGGTGTTTTGGAAAGATAATATCCGATAAAAGTTTTAGACAGTTTATAGTCGGTAATCTCAACAAGTGCGACTTTATGTCGTTCTCCCGAAGTCTTGCCACTTTAACCATTGAGGAGTTTTGAAATGACCCGAATATGTTGATTTTTATCTTAATGGTCATTTTTGAAAATATATGACCGCCCGAAGAGCCATTACCAAAACGCACGGGTGTTATATTTACAATGGGTAATTTGCATGTTTGGCGAAATAGATGTGGGAATAAATCTTCAAATATTTCCAAAATTTTAAAATTGTTGAGTATCTAACTAAATATAATTTGTGTAGATTTTGGAAGATTTCAGACAAATTAATTTGATAACCATTAACGGTTTTATGAAATACTAGCTGACCCGCCCGGCGTTGCCCGGGTCCGTATTAGCAATATTAAACGAACTTGAAATTTGTATGATTTTATCAATAACTGGAAGCATGCAGAAATGCATTGTCTGAAATACGTCGCAGCTGACTTTGTGAAAAATCAGTTTTAAAAACAACAACTAATATTAAACTCTAAAAATACTTAAAATGAGCAATGAGAAACACGGGAGGGAACATGTATCCAACGATTGCGTTAGTTTCGTGTTAAAGTGTTGATATTTTCTTAGCAGACGATTTTTTGTGATAAATACATTATCTGTTTTATATTTCTTCTGCTTTATTCCTTTTATTTATAGAGTTCAAAATGAAAAAAGATTTTCTTAGCAGACGATTTTTTGTGATAAATACATTATCTGTTTTATATTTCTTCTGCGTTTACCTAAGCTGTGTAAAATCTCTATAAATAAAAGGAATAAAAGGTATAGAGGATGAGAGCCTATCTGTGCCTCAATTATCCTCAGAATTCCTTTTATATATATAGATTTAAGAAATATCCGAGAAGTAAAATATCTGAAGATGGCTATAATTTCAATCGTAATTAATGCAGGTAGAAAGAATCGTTTGAATAGGTACAAAGTACGCACACACAAACATATATAATAATAATGAGGTGTAGTTTAAACTTAAACTATTTTGGTAAAATATGGGCATTATATAGGTAATAAAAATGATGTATCAGTTATTAATATTATTGGTTTTAGGCTTAACGCTGACATGTTCTACGAAATAACATATCTTTACAATGGATTATTCTTATGAAGCTCCTCTGATGAATAAGATACTGACAGTTTCTCTTGTTTCCATTTTTCTTTTATTGTGTTTAATTTTTATATTACCTTTTCCTTTGAGTTTCACGCATGTAATTTCCTTTTACTTATATATACATATAGCTCCCCTTGTCTTGTTAGTGAAAAATAAATTGTTAAAAATGAAGCAAGTAATGTCAAAGAGAAATGCACATTATATGCGCATATGTGCTTTTTTTTTTCTTTTTCATTTTTATTTGAAATTTTCAGTGATTCAAATTTTCGAGAGATATTTCTTATATATTTTAGGACAGATTATAATTTTAAATTGTTGCCAAATTTAAAAACAGAGCAAATAATAATACAATATCATTTGCAAATAATATTTTGTCTTATATAACAGTGCAAATATAATAAAATAATACTTCTTTCAAATGAAAAATTTATTGATACGTGGCTATAAGCAGAAAAAAAAAAGCTTTCAAATTAGAAATAAATGATTATGTGTTAAAAACAGGAAAATATGGAAAATTATGCCATAAAATTTATATTTGCACATAAATTTAAAAAAAAAGAAAGACAATTTTAAAATAATAAATTCATTGCTGTGCATAAAAAGCTGTAAATGGAGGAAATTGCGTCATATTTTAAAATGGCCAAATCATAATAATGCCAAACAGTTTAAATTTAAAAATATGTTTGCGCTAAACATTTATTTCATATTTTGAGATATTCTTTTCAACAATTGTTCTGAATTCTAAGACATTTCCCTTATATTACTTCTAATTCCCTGCTGAAAATTCCATGTCTTTTTTTAAAGATACTTTTATTTTTGTTCAGACTTGTAATTCAAAATGCACAATTTTAAATTTTTTTTGCAACTACAGTTGAGTCCCTATATAACGAAATCCATTGTTCAGTCAAAAAATTCGTTGTATAGAAAAATTCTTTGAATAGAGAACGGCACAAATTTTTCATTTAATGTTTAAATTTTGAAACAGTATTTTTTTGAGCTGTTTAATTAAGTTTTTGAAATGTTTAAAGGAATTTTGCTAGAATCTCAAACTTTTTTGCCACTTCTTTTTTTTTCCAATGTCTTATTGATTATTTTCAAAATTATTACTTTATCAGAGAAAGTTGTGCTTATCCTAGGAGCGATTTTATGCAAATGCAGTAGAAAATCACACCAGCATAGATGACATTTAGTAACAATTCTTCATTCAAATGATCTCTCACAACAAAAAATGTTCCAAGTAGCCACAAACAACAAACATCCACTCTAAACTCAAAAAGTAATGAGAGTTAGTTTAAGTAGATGAAAACATGCTGAAAAAAGACGGCCTTTTCTGAAATTACCCTTATATCCCTGCCTTACTATCAAACCCAATAAACAAACAACATTTTCAAGGCGACAATGGAACAGTTTTATCTTTTAGGAAGCTTTGGGATATGTTTCTATCTTTTCCAAGAAAGCACGCTCATCTTGGTTAAAACAAAGTCAACTGTAACCATGCAAAAAAGGTATTTTTTCTTGGGGGAGGGAGTGAATGCCCTTTTTTTACTTAAGGAATAAGGTAGAGGCGTGCATCTATAAAATATAAACCAGAAATCCACGAAAAAAAAACCTTATACCACAAATAATTTGAAGCGTTTTCTGAACATATGAATGAGCATTTTTGAAAAAATTCGTTAAATGGAGATATATATTTCGCTATATGGAGATATTTTTTAATGTAATTATGAAAAAAAATTGACCGTTTCTACAAAAAATTCGTTAAATAGAGAAATTCGCTGGATGGAGTTTCGTTGTATAGAGACTCGACTGTATATTAGAAGTATTAAAAAAGATTTTTTTTTTCAACTTAGAATAATTTGGGAAAGGAAAAAATATCTCTTCGGAGTTAGTGGGGATTTTTATCGACAACCACTTTGCAGTTGTTTTTCTTAAATACCAGAAGCTTGGTAATATATATAAAAAAATTGCATAGTATTAATTAAAAACTGTTACTATTATTATTAAAATGTTTTTGTTATTATTATTTAATTGGTAAATGCGTTATGAAAAATATATTAACCTTCTAAAAACATTGTACACAAAATAAATTAAATAATGAAAGCGTGAAAAAACATTTTTAAACAATAAATTATCTTTCTTCTGCTTATTTTTCTCTTATTTCTTACAAAAAAATTCTTTTAAAAATGCTAATGCATTAAAAAATAAATAGTGTGCGACAAATTCGAATAATTTTCTAAAACACTATTGTTGTTAATAAATAAATAAATAAATAAATTGAAGTTTTTGCATTCAAAAAAGTAAACAAATTAATAAAATCCATTTTTTAAAATCTACTTTT